>CM052358.1:26452014-26870760 GCA_028551475.1 Casuarina equisetifolia | reverse complement strand
CTTATATCACTACTACACGCTTTTGATATATTTTGTAGCCATCAAATTTCAACTCTATCTTTGGAATTCTCCTTTCTTGTGGTCTAACAAAGGATTTACTTATATGAAGTGAATCTCTAATCTTTGTTGCAATTATATACCTTGAAGTCATTCTAAATAAAATAAAATTTAAAAATATTAGTTTAACATCAATGGCTTTTGGAAGTGTGACAATATATTACTAAAGTTGTTTTAATCTTTGCTTAATGTTTTGGCTAAATAGATATGACTCTTAACTAAAGTTTTTTTAATCTTTACTTAATATTTTGGCTGAAAAAATATGACTTTACAAGATTTTTTAAGAAATTAATACTTGCTCCTATAAAAAGTCCAACATACAAAATAAAAAGCAATTGTATTATACCAATTGTGAAAAGGGTACAATAAATCAACAATAAAATGTCATGAGAACTAGAAACTATTAACATCAAAAGGTAAGGAAGTTAAGATAAAAGCCTTCATTGATTCATCAAATAGTTATAAAAGTGATTAGAAAGTTAATCATTTTCACATTTGTTTAAAAATGTCTTATTGAACTTTGTGCATTTTAACTCCTAATAAAAAATTGTACAGTGCACAACCGTATGGGCAATAAAAGAGTAAAATGTTTTCTTTCTAAAGTTTTAACATTTTTTATTATTCCACATATCCAATAACATTTGTCATTCTGCTTTTGTTATAAATGTTGAAAATCTACAGATATTAAAAGAAAAATTACCATGAAATATATGAAAATTATACATGCAAGCAAGTGGAATCATTTTGAAAGAGATTATTTTGGACAGTTGTAACACTAGAGCACTAGAAGCATCCATCTGGTTGGCCAATAGTTTTCTTGTATATGCTTTCAATTTACGAAATATAACCCTTACGCCCAATATATATAATAAATTTAAAGAACCACTTGCTGTTGCACGAATCGTTAGGATTGACCTATAATGATATGCAACGGTGAGAAAGCCACCCTTATAATTATGTTGAGAAGTCTTCATCCACCCATTGAATTTTGAAGTCATTTAACCAACCTCTTGTCACGTCCTAGAATTTCGAAATCACCTAGGACTATAGAAGTTGCATAAGGCAACATGACCAGGTATGGCCGAACACGTAACTCGACCTGCAAGTCAGCTCTCCACGTTTCCTATGGGCACCCATATGGTGTTATGTATATTTTAATTTCTTACACATACACTCATCCATATAGTTTTAGATCAATTTGACCTGCCATTGCACAAGGGTACTACAATCCATATAGTTTTAGTTGCATGAATGGGGGTGTGATAAAAATGAGAGATTATACTTGTGATAGGGACCGGAAGTTTAGTAAAAACCACAGGTGTAAGAAGTGGAATAAAACAATGCTCATTTATGTTTAATATAATCCTTTTATACAATAAGTCTCTAAAAGTATCTAACATTTGCATAGGAAATGCTTAATTTAATCTAAAATAACTTTAATCAAGCTTTTTATATCCTTCTTATAATTAAACAAAAGTATCTCTAATATATAATATAAACCAAAAGTTTCTTACAATATCAAATCTAAAACCTATTGAAGAACCTTTGCTCAATTATGCACTAAAACTTTAACAATATAATATTCTTACATAAAAAAAATTTCAAATATCAACTTGAAGTTTTGACACTTTGAATTAACTAAGTTTAACAATACCAAATGTTCCAAAATAATGCAACCACCTACGAACTTTTTTAAGACATCAATAATTAATATTTTGGACATTTAGCCTTGTCAAACTAAATGATGTAAGACATGTTGTCATATATTTAGCTTGTCTAAAAAGTCTACCAGATAGCCCTTATTCAAAGAAACCCAATTATACCAATTAATGCACTTTGATTTTCTTTATAGAAAAAAAAGGTTGTCTAAATAAATTTATAGATCAAAGGTAATTAACTAGCCAATATAGTAAGACACAACCACCTTATAGCTAATTTTGAAAGAATGTAGATATTAATTATTGATATCTACATACCAATTCATCATAATTTATATATTAATTATTGTTTGCATAAGCTAGCACATTCTCAACACATGCCACGTATCCTCACCAACATGCTGGCACGTGCTTCACCTAATACAACAGATGCCACGCACTCTCCTTTGCACGCGTGAAGACAAGTCGGCCTCTAACTCCATCAACCTAATCACAAACCCCGTGTAGCCACTTGGGCTCCACGTGCACAGCCCAGACGCATAACCGAACAACCCAACACAAGCGCACAGCCCAGACGCATAACCCAACATCCCAACACACGCGCACCCACACACCGGAGTAACTTCGGCCGTGAATCGCAGCAGAGCTTTCTTTACTTCTCCGGCAGCGCTTTCCTTAGGTAGCAAGATGTACATAATCTGGCCACCTATTACATATGAAATAGTATGCAATATGATTAAACTAAAATGAAAATGAAATAAATGTTGAAATTTTAAGAAAAGTGATAAATTATCTTTTCTAATTAAATATAAGTAACAAAATTCTAATATGAATGGAGTTATATGACATTGGTATGAAACTAAGGTATATCTAATGATGTATCTAATCCAACTGAACTAAGAATTATATGATGTAAGTGTTAAGAATATGAAGAATAGACAACAAAATATCACATAATGGGTAAAACTGTCTACTTCCTGTCAGTTTCTTGTAACAAACTCGTCATCATATAATTAATCTTTTATAGCTTTTTAAGATAAAATGGATCTTGATGAAAGGTTGGAACGGAAGGGTCAATCTCCCGAAGTTACCTAGAACTACCATACAATTACATGTCCTCAAAGAAGAAAAAGAAAACGACAAGCCCATATTAGATGCATAATCAATCTCACATAGTACCCTAATTATACGTCCATAGTTAAGTTTTCGTCCTACAAAAGACATTGGAGAATAATTTAGATCAAAATCAAATGTGCTAATGTTCCTAGAAAGGACTTATTATTACAAAGCCAAGAACTGGTGAGTTGTTTGCATATTTAAATGTCCAACTTTTTCAAGCCGTGCCACCAAACTAAATTTTGGATTAAATTATCGCTTTCAACTTTTTCACAATATTAATTTCTCTAGAAACTCTCCCATTTGCACGCTTTAGTTCTCCTTTTGTAAGAAAATAAAATACTAGGAAAGTCAAGGATTGTATGGGAAATTGTTCTAAATTTTGTGTTGCACCTTTTACAATAGAAAGCCTCAACTTAACCTTTCAATATGCAATAAATAAACAAATAAATAAATAATCATATAGAATATAATAAGTACATAAAAGTAGGTAAAATTTAAAATTTAAAAATTAATTGGAAATCCAATTTGTAAAAACTAAATGTTCTAATATAATGCAATTAGACAAACCAGAAATTCCTTAACACATCAATATTAAATGTTTTGGGAAACTTAACTTGAATGACCAAGATGTTTTTTAGTATAAGTAGCTTGTTTGAACATGGGACATAGAAGGCATTGAGAAAAGGATAGGCTGGATGCTAGTCCAAAGCTCCACTCAGAAAAAAAAAAAAATCAACAATTAAGTCAACTAATGCACTTTCTTTTATTGAATTTGTTTTCCTTGCCAGGGATAGGGGTGGGGTAGACAAATTCAAGAAGCAATGTGGAGCCGAATTTGGACCAAACAAGTCTCAATAACCAGGTCGATTTTATCACATCACCAAGCATGAAAGCCTTGTAGGCCATCCCTCATTCTGGTTCTATGTATCAAACACATCTACCGTAGAGCAAGTAGCCTAAATAATTTAAAGCCCACACGTAACTTAACTAGCTAATACAGTAAGATAAGACCATTTTATAGGTAATTTCGAAAGAATGGGGACATTATTTATCGATATCTCTGTACCAATTCATTCTAGTCCACACAATAACACAAGAAAGTTTAATTGTCTGTCACATCATTTAAAGATACAGGTCTTCAAATAGATCTTTTAGACATAAACTAAATTCAATACTTTCAATACAAATGGCTCTATCTATTGCATCAATACTTTCATAAGCCACTTTCACTTTGTTATACATCAAAATGGCTTAACCCAATTAACACCAAAATGATTCAAACAAGATTAGATCCACAACTTCGACGTACTCCTTAAATGCAGGAGACACATTTCTTACACATGAATAATAGAACACTTTGAGGAACTTGGACTAAAATGATTGGGCATGTGCCTTGAGCAGCTCCTGTATATTGGAAAGATGGGTAACTAACAAGTGTAAGATTGTTAGTATTGCAAGATATGGAAATAAAAAAGAAAGAAAACATTGGTTTGTATTTACAAATGTTAAAAATAATTCTAATTTCTATTCATCTTTCAATCTCTGTTGTGCTACATATATATATATAAAACAAGTTGGTGAGCTGAGCATAAGTTGCTCTACTGGGAGAGCTAGCTTAGTGGTGATTCCTGGACATGAACAAGAGCAAAAGTAGCATATTCTTGAACACTTAATAGTTGCTTCCAGTTGATTCCTTTCTTGTCTATGTCAGCAAGATAACAAATCTCTCTTTCTCAGTGCTTTGTTTCCATATTATTTAGGACTAGTAGAACTTCCAAAGAATCTTCCTAGTTAACAAGAAAACATAGCTAAAACATTTAAGTTGCAGATTTTTCCATTGTTTATCTCACTGTAAGGGTAATAAAATTGCATTAAGCCTGACAAACCAAGAAAAAAATTATAATAATAAGCCTAGAAAACTATATAAAAAATGGAATAACTGTAATTTTCCATAAAAATCTCGAAACTATTTGTTAGTCTATACAATGCATGAAAGAAGACGTTAACCACAAACTCCACGGTTACACCAAAAGCTAGAAGCAGTGGCACTGAGTATTTGCTGAGCGGGACGCAGAAGCTCATGGAACAAAAATTTGCACTACGCCTAGGAAAGTAAATAAAAATAAAAGAGACAGATAGAGACTGGTTGCCATGTGAGCCGTAATTTCTGGCCTGAAAACATCAATCGGCATTAACTTTTCATATAATAAGAACGAAATCGTCTACACCTAATCATTTGAAAAAAAATTATTCAAATTATGAAGTGCAATACTCCTTATTTCTGCATAAAAAGATAGATTCCAGTCAAAAATCTGTTGTGTTCACATGGCAAAAATAAATAATTATAAAGTAACTTTTTCCATATTTGCTATAAAAAAAAAGTAGTTTCTACCAACAAACCTGTTTAAAAAAAAAGAAGAAGCTAACTTACCTAAAATAGAAAATATAGCATGTATATTACATTGAAAAGAAAGCACTAAATTCTTACCAAGATTTCCCCACTTTTCATAACCATATAAATACCCAGTTTATTTTGTAGCATATTATGATTCTATACCTCAATCCCTTTTAATTCTTATTTATTTGTGTAATTTTTTTGGCACAAATAGCTAGTTACAAGCACCGACCCAAGCATACAATATGCTTGGATATAAACAATCTTCTATTCTGTAAAAAATCCTCACTAGTGCACACTATGGGCGTTGCAAACGAATTGATATTTCATACTAATTCTCTTTTTTTCTTTTTTTTTTGGCATATGACGCGTGTAACACACTTTTATTGACAATAGCATAGAGTATTGTAAGGATGGAAATTGAAAATAACTTCTATTGATAAAAACATCTAAGGTATCAAATATTATAAATACAGTTCAAATAATGAATGGATGTTATGTAAACATATGGTATTCTTCATTTTTTTTCCATTTAAAAAACTTTATTATGTAGTTATTTGTTTTTGACTAAGTTTTGACAAAATATAGCACATTGACATGAAACTTAATTGAAATACCAAACTTTAACATATTCCCAAACCTTAAGGCTTTAAGTTTTCAATATTGTGATAATTTGCCCAAGGTTCTCCTTTCACTTGAAATTCTGAAACTATATAGAATTTCTTGAACATATTAATATTGCAGTAACTCAAAACACTAATTTTTTTTAAAAATATTTTTGTAATCTGATTTTTTTAATGAATTTTAATTTGACAGTCACAAATCTATTATTATCATTCAAGAGTTTGACATCTTTTAAAAATCTAAATTTATAGGGTTATGTTGACTACTTTATTTTAAATCTAGCGAAAATTCTGGAAATAAATTTATATAAACCTCTCAAATTTATCACTAAATTTAATGTATGAATTCATGTGGTTACTCGTTCATTTTTAAAATTTGCAATTTCTGAATTACGAACGATTTGGAGAGGGGAAAAAAAAAAGTTTATGCTTATTGGGCACGGAAAGGGTGGAACTTAGGGCAGCGCTACAAAGTGGCTACGGTAGTTTCCCGGTTCGTTGGTTCCATGTGGGCCGAAGATGTGGGCCCACATTGCTGCTTTGAGGTTTATTGGAATCCTGATCTTAGCAATCGGACCTTGGAACAGCCCACGTAAGAAACGAATACGGACTGCTTATAGAATGTCCTTTTATCCCCTCTCCACTAGTTGTTGTCCTCTTACGTGGGAGTTTGGACTCCAAATTCCTGGGACATCATATTTATTAAAAAGTTAGTCATCAAATGTTTAGATTGACTTAAGAATTAATAAAACATTTTATAATTTAAACGAGTTTATTGCTTCATGCTTAACAATGTGGAATAATATCACGCACCCATTATCATAATGGACAAATATCAATAATAGTAGATGACTTTAATCTGAGGTTAAAGTCTTTTGTCTTAATTTAGGGGCTAGTCTAATCATCACCAAAATTCATTTTTAAATGAAGTCTTCTTTCCCATTTGAGGTCTTTATATGGTGATGTAATGAATGGGCTGATAATTGTTTAAATCAAACTTTTTATTCAACTTATTTTTTGACTTTTGTGCGTCTTGGGGTGTGTTTGCGTGGAATTGAAATTAGTAAGAAATTATTATCAAAGTTGAAATATCAAGTCCGTGCTTGAAAGTAAGAGTTAATAGTCATGCTAACTTACCATTGAGTCAGCAAATGTTACCACCCAAAAAAAAAAAAAGAGAAAAGAAAAAAAGGAAGAACGAAATGGCCAAATGAGTTGAAATTGCATTTTTGATATAAGTTCTGAATGAGAGAAGTCTAAATTTTAATTTTATAGTGTTTTGGATCATGTATTGGCAGATTGTTGTGAGAAGGACTTTTGTGGAGAGAAATGTTGGGAGGCGTAGAATTTTCGTACCACTTGCAAAATTATCACTTAAAAAAAAAAAATACGAAGAGAAGCCGCCTCCATCTCAGGTAATTGGATGCGGTGGATACCATATGAAAATTGAATTTTGACGTGCATTATGGGAAAAGTTTTGAGGCAAGCCACAGGCGGGGTCTTCACCTTTGGTTGGCACTAAGAGGTCACCTCCCGACTTATTAAAGAATCGGCTCCTATTTCTCTAACAGAATCTAAACCCATTCACATCGCTTAGAGTACTCACAGTTGAAATTTCATCCAAGCGTGGTTTGGCACGATGGACGTCTTGATCCACAAAATTTCAACTTTCCACGAAGAAAATGGAATATGTTCTCACAAAAAATATATAGAATTTTCTTTAGACCGCCTCTTCCCAAAAAATCTTTTGATATAAAAATTCTTAGAAGTTCATACTCAATAATGTCATTCTTCATTTTCATACCAAGTCATTCATGGTCAAGTTTTCCCCTAGTTGTGAATCCATCGTGAAGAACATTGCACAAAAATTGTGATAATTCACGCAATTTGGATAGATATGAAGCAATTAAAAAAGATTTCAAAAAAATAATTTTATTAACTCTAGGTAATGAAAGTAGAATTATTTATTTAAAGTCTAAAATTAGTTTTAATTAAGATAATAAAAACTATTATTAGCAAAAAAACTTTAAAACATGAACTTTAAGATAAAAATGTTATAAAATTGAGAAATAGATAATGAAGTATGATAAATTCTCCCTACTTGCACATCAAAATGTAGGCCTAGTGCACATAAACAATATGAACAATAATTTTCTTTTTTGCTTTTAACTCATGCACATAGGGGAGGGGGAAGGTATTCGAACCCTTGACCAAGTGCCAATCAAGGGTCTTGACCCAATTATCACTAGGCGAGGGGAGTCCCTCTTAATAATTTAATTCAAAGCAATCATTAATGTCCTAGAAATTTCCTCACCTTGGGCCTATTTTTCACAACGTTAATTTTGATAACATTTCAATCCCTTTTTGCGGTGCTTTTAACATTGTAGATGAGAATACAAATGAGGAAAGATTATATTTAGGCTAATGATGGAAAATTTATTATTATTATTAGATCGTATCACATGTTAAAGCTTAAATGAGAGAAGGATTACTAATACCCTGTCAATTTTTTAAAAAATTATCTATCATTAAATTTATCAAAAAAATAGTTAGTTTGTCATATAATAACTTAAAAGGATTAAATCTACCATTATACTAACTTATCTAAAATGGAACAAATATAACATGTCCACAAATAATTCTAATTTTTGGAATAAAACCATTGAACCAAACCACAACATTCTAAAGAAGTTTGGAGAATAGAAAAAGAATTTATTTATCAAACCACAGTTTCTTAGAAGATATCCCCAACTTTTGTAACTATGTAAACACTTACGCTCACCTATATTTCCATGGCTTATTGTTATTCTTTATCTCAATCACTTTAGTTATTTTTTTGTGTAACTAGACCATCGCAAGTAGTGGACAAGTAGAGAATATGCTTAGATCTAAATAATCTTCCCCTTTCTAAGACAATCCTCCCTACATGCTATGACATTGCAAATGCTTTGATATTTAGAAAGAAAAAAAGAAGAAGGAAAACTAACGATTGTGTTGACAAAGATACTTGCATACTAAACTTTATAATTGTTGTGGAATATGGGAATTTCCTTTTTATTCTTGGGAATTCAAGATAAAGAAAGAAATAAAATCACATCCATAGACGATAGTGTTTGAGATATCCAATATTAGAAATAAAAATCAAACAAAATGCAATATATTTTAAAGTCATCGGAGTTTAGGGTATATCTGTTCTAATTAAACTAAAGATTAAGTGATACAAGTATTAAAATTTCATAGTATAGGAAATTAGTTCTTCTTCTTTCTATCTTTCAAGGGATCTACCTTGTGATACGTTTTAGAAACTTTGAAAATGCAGTGAGGAGATTGGCACAAATGGATAGGCCAATTCCTTGAGTTACTCTGAAATTTCCAACCCATCCCATTAGCGAAGTGCCCGACACTTCACCGTTGATTGGTGTGAAGAGTCCATTGAATTGAGCATTATTGGGTGGTCGGAGGGATAGAGGATGATTTCTTTCTCGTAGCAGCCGCGTCAAACAAAGTCGAGCTAAGAATTTTGCGACTACAAATGTCTTTTCGTTTTATGAACGTTATTGAATACGTTCGCCATGGAATGAAACGTAGGTACCCCGCCATGTGCCGCTGGTCAAAAAAAAGCACCGACAGACGTGTGAAATTGGTGTTGAAAGACCGCTAGACTGGAATTTCAGAGGGACGTTTAGGGCTTCTGCGAAATTGCATTAGTGTCCTCCCATAAACTTTAAAATCATTCATTTTAAAATGTCTGATCTAATTTGTTTCTAAAAGTCTTTAAGTAGTATTTTGTCTTATTAACTTAGTCATTAGAAGCTTTATTTGCAACTAAAGGACGCGGTAAAAAGTGATGGTTTTCGCCAACAGCTCATGAGTAAACTGAGCAGGCAGGGCACAAGGAAACCTAGCTTTGTTCTCCGGAAAGTAGCTTTTGTTCCTCGTGCATATTTGCTTTTGATAAAAAGAAAAAGAGAGACCAAACTCAGAAAATTAATTTTTGTTTAAGACTAAAGTTGGCATGTTGATTCTCTAAACCAATACAAAGTGTTTTAACACTAGCGTTATAGAGATGTACATTTCATGTGTTTAGTAATTGCGAGGGGTGGGGGCGGATACTAAAGATGATTATGAATATTTCTTCCTACTAAATCCCTTTTTAACAAAGCTGATTTTAAGAGAAGATGGATATTTTTTTATATATAAACTATTCTACAAGCCTATACCTTATTAAATTTTTCACTCACATTCATAGAAATGCAAAGGATGAACTAAACTCTAATACAATATTAAAAATTTTAATCTTTTTAAGAAAATTTAACTCAATAAAAAGAACTTTTTAAATATAAAATTACTTCATAAGTCCACCCTTGAATGATACACGCAAAGATCCTTCAGAGTTCACCTTAAACAGTGAACTGTGCTTTCCTGGAAGGTTGGCAATGAAAACCAAGTGGATTTTTCGGACCAGCTTAAAATCACACGACACTGCAAACGTCCGGGCTCTCGACAGCCGCGTCAAACAACGTGTAAAGGAAGGCAGCTAAGGTTTATGCAAGGTGTAAAATGTCTGCTATTTTCTTTTACCTTCGTCAACACGTTCAACCCCACCAGATGCGTGCAGTTGGCGTTAAAGGAAAACTTGATTGGAATTCTAGAAAGTCGTCTGGCTTGCTATCTCTGCTTTGGACGGTTCAACACCAATCTGTAAACAAGACTTCCATTTAATTTCGTTGATCTTTCCTGACAACTTTCCAATCAAGATTTTTGCTGCTACTTGCTTTTCTTTTCTTTTGTCTTGCTGAACACGCTCAACAGTGCTCTGCATAAACGTGACAGGAAACCGGTACCCCCATGTTGGTGTGACAGTCAGATTGGAATTTGATATTGGGATCAGGCCCGTAGTGCTTTTGTGCAATTTCACTGCAATTATATATTCGAAAGAAGACGACCGTATCGGCTTTTAACGGGCTAATGAGATGACTGGATCTTGTGTTTGTTGGAAGTAACCTTGAATTTTACTCATATGCTATCTAGACCATCTTTTCAAATAAGGGCTTGTACGTTGAGATAGATTTAAGTGAAGTTATAATTGGTTGTTACATCTCTAACGAGAATTTCAAATATCAAAATTTTGGAATGTATAAAATTGATGGTCATTCTGTTAACTGACTTTTGATTGTAGATTAATGACTATTAGTTTATTGTATGAGACATATCAAAAATTAATTTTTTGATCATGAAGTGTAAATAAACTCTTAAGCAAGGTCAATTCAAATATAAAAGAAGTATTACGCTTATCTAATAAGACAAAGTAGCATATTCGAGAGCCACTCAATCCATTAGTCAAGGGTTGACAATTACCTTGTAAAGTACATGATTTTGTATCTAGCTATTATATTTTTGGAATGTTGGGGACAACAGATACCACATAGATTTCTTTCCTTGTTTACAACATTTAGTAGTTATTTTTGCTACTGCATTGTCTTTTCTTTTAGCACTACTCTCTCTAAACACAAAGGAGGGATCAAGCTTGTAGTGCTTCGCACAATTGCCTTGCAATTTGAGGGAGAGGTCAAACAAACATCTCTCATTTTCATGTTAATGGATAAAAGGAAGAAGAAAACAAAGTAATATGCACTGAATGAACTTCTGCTACAAACTATTTGAAAATTTTGTTGATCATTCTTCTAAATTTATGACAACTTGGTAAAAAATAAAATGAATAAAAGAGCTTTAAAATTCACAGTCATCTAAATAATAAATTATGTTTGCCCAATGATTATGGTGCCTATATTAAATAAATATTAATATTACTTAAAAGAGCTAAGGTAGGCACTAAAAGACATGACCATAGATTCTTTAGTTTCAAACTAGGGCATGCACATCCAAGTTAGCACTAATTTGCTAAAATTTTGTCATTGGTTGGAATCCATCCTTAGGGCAATTCCAAACAAATGCAATATGAAGGTAATGCTCAAGAATGAGTTTTGCTTTTCTAAATTTTTATCTACCTTTTGATTGTTTAATAAATATTTACAGCATGGGTAATTATGGACTTTACATGAAAAAATTTTTGATTAATTTTATGTGATTAAAGTAAACCTATTTAGGTGAAGCATAACTTTAAAATCCTTGATTTGAAATGATATAATGTAAAACTATAACATGTGTGCTTAGTTTCAAGGAAATAATTCATAATCTAAGGGCAAAGTAAGCTTAAAGGTAATCATAATTCGACCTGGAATAATTAAGGATAACCATTACTCAATTCAATTTAATAATGGGTTAATTATGAAGCTTCACACTTGTTATTAGTGAAACATCACTTTTAGTTATTTACATATATAGACTATCAAACTAGTATTATTGGAGTTTTTTTAAAAAAAGCTTTATTATCAAGAAACTTACGTAGGCTAGAGATGTGATCAAAATATCTATTAATAGTAAATTTTTGGCAGAACATTTTGAAATAAATCAATTTCGGACTAAATTAATACTTTTAACTTTAACCATAAATTTAGAAATTTACTAATGTTGAATACTTTTTTCACAATGTTGATTACTTTGAAAGTGTTACTCTTGTTGAATACCTCCAAATTCAGGCCAATGGTGATGGATATCACATTCATTTCGGGTCAACCTCCAAATAGACAGGTACCATTGACCTCGTACTGCGTGAAAGCCTCGTCAACCAACCCGGGAGGGAAGCCAGAATTTTCGCAAGTCCAAATGTATTTTCTTCTCTTCCATCTTCCTGAATACTTTTAGTGTTGGCGTGTAGACATTATACAAAACAAAAAGCGTCTCTGCCTTCTCCACAGAATCTACACATACATTGAACTTGCACCAATACAGATAGAGTAAGGCACTACACGCTCGACAAGTCAAATATTGATGCTCTTTGCAGCTCAAGAAATCTTTGCTTTTTCTCTACCAGAAAAAAAAAAAGAAGCGTCTTTCCTTTCCACACTAACAACGAAATTTCCTAATTCATTAAAACTAAGGTACCAACTTTTATATAAGAAGATGGGCATTGACCTAGTGTTGGAACTTATACCATTCCGTCCTTCATCTCTAGAAATCTCATTCTTCCTGAAATGTTCTCCAATGGTCCATGGGTAGTCCAAGAGCTTCCTCTTATTTTTCTTTTACTTCTTCATGGATATCTGATGTTTTTCTCAGTTTTTATGGTGAAAATACCCGCAAAGATTTTATAGAGCGTCAACATGACCACCTACCTTGGGAAGGTCATAATGGAGTACTTCAAAACCCGTGAAGTGGTCCTTAAGCAAGCTAAGAAATTTGCCGTAAACCGTGGGAACGAGGAATGAATGGAGATATTTCGAAATTATAGCCGAAAAGAGATATGGCTCTTGGTAGGGCAATCCAACACGTTTCTTGCACGCAATGCAGATGAGGGCAAGTAGATATCCACAACCTTTTAGAGAACAAGATATTCAATCCCTTTTTGCTATGCTTTTGAATGTTATAAATCAAAATATAAATGAGGAAAGATTCAAAACACAAATAAGAGAGGGATTGTCTATACTTAATCATTTTTCTTAAAAATAATTCAGATACTCAAATGCAATACTTTTTACTCTTACATAAATAGCAAACTCCGATCTAAAACTTTTTATGTTCTCATGACAAAAAGAAATGAGTATTGAATAATTTTTTCCATGTTTGCTTTAAAAAAAAAAAGGTAGTTTCTATCAACAAATCTATCAAGAAATTAGTTAGTTTGTCATATAATATAACTTAAATAGAGTAACTTCACAACTCTTCTAACTTACTTGAAGTGAAAGAAACATAGCATATCTAAAAGCAACTCTAGTTTGTATAATAAAACCATTGAAACCAAATCATAACATTGCATTTGAGGAACTTCCACTCAAGGCAAGCCTCAACATCATGGAAATTTCCTTATCTTACAGTACTTCCTTATGACATTGATTGTTGAAAATATCTTCTAACATTAGTAAAGATGAAAATTTCTAGAAATTTATGCTGAATAATGTGTGGTGAGAATGGATTTTCTACAGATATTTTTCTAGAAAGTTTGTAATTTTACAGCTTAAGCTTTATTCCTTTGCATTGTGCAGTCACAATATATAGGCTCTCTTTGTAACTAGTTTGAAATTGGAATAACACGAAAGCCTTTGGGGTCTCAACCTTCGTGTCTTGTTTTTGTTCCTATTTGCCTTCAACCAAAAGGGGCCTGCTTTTTTGGTTCCTCTTGAGACTCAAGCTTTTGGGCAGGTTGCTACTGAAGTCTCTCTGGGTGCAGTCTGAAGTTTTTCGAGAAAGTTCTGTTTTATAGATATGCAGAGCTGAAGATGGGATACCGATTCACAGGTAATCAGTCGGACCCAATTTTAATTCTAGTTTGAAACATCTTAAGACTTTTATTGGAACCCTTTTGATCTACATGTCGTTCATTTCTCATGATTTATGTTGCGGTCGCTTCTTCAATCTGCGTGTCTTGTTTTTAAATGAGTAGAGTGCAATATTACCCTTATACCCAATCACACGCTAGAATCAGCCTGATTCGACTTTGTACCCTCTGGAATTTAGTCATTTCACCCTCCATGGCCAGTCCGTCTAAAGAAAATGAAAACACAATCAGTGATAATCCAAACCCCGGCCAACAAAATGTTAGTGCAGAAGCGTTCACATCGCACAACATAATAGGCATAGATCAAGCGTAAATATCAAAACAAACAAATTTAGAGTGATTTAGATAAATCTGTCTGACGTTCATTATCACTAGCGCAGTTATGAAACATTTTTCCTTTCATTATGAGACTATCAAGAAGATTACAAACATATATACACTGTTTTCTCACTCTTGATTGGGCTGCTCTATGCCAAATTCTGGACTGTCTGCCGGTTGCTATAGTCACTTCGATAGCGGGCTCTCTGTTCGGGGTTTTTGCTATCTCTACCACCGGGCACCTCGTGCACCAAGCCATGTCCTCTACGAGCCCTCTCTCCAATGGGTTCCAAGAAACCCTTAAATCTATAAATGAAAAGATTACATAATTACCCTCATCACCTAACCCAGTTTTAAATATATGTTAGAAGTGAAAAGATGCTATTACATCGTTGATTATAACAAATCACAACAGAAAACAAAAACATTTCTAGTATCTTTAATAAGTTCAACAATGGTTTATTTCTTTAACTATTTGTTCTCTTGTGATGGAGTTTAGATAAATTGATTGTTTTGCGTGACTCTTTCCAAGCTTGATGGATGCATCGGACTAGACTCTGCAAGCTTTATTGTTTCTAGTCATGAATTTTCTTTATCTTGGTCATAAACCTTTTTCTGCTTGGCCTCTTTAACCGAAAATTCATGAACTAATATTTATCCTCGGATATTTGTTCTAATATCCGAGGATCTCAGATATTAGAAGTATCAAAGCGTTTAGGGTTCCTTCAGATTGCACAATGGTTTGGGTGGTTTAAGCACTTTGCAACTAGAACCGGAAGTAAAGTACTTTTAATACTTAAGGATGCATGGTTTTCTTTTTGTTTATTATTATTTTGAACTTTATGTTAAAATATTTCCCATCACCACTATTTAATAATTCTTGGTGAAATTTTGTAGAGTGTTAGGGATTAGAAGTTGAGATATGAATTTCGAAACTTACAACGTGTAAGATTTACGGCTATTTTGTTCTGGGCTTAGTATCGTTGACTGATGACTACTAGTTTATTTTTTGCAAGAGTATGAAAGACTAATTACTTCATCACAAAAGATAAATAGTCTTAGATAGCTTTTAATATCATTTAGTAGTAAGTATAATATTATTTAGTGATTATGAAATAAAGTTAATCGGAAGGACAACAACAATATTAAAGAAGCGTTGATCTTATCTTAGTAGAACATAGCAAGTAGCTAGGATGGAGGATTTCTCATAAACAATGTGGTAACTTACAATGACATGTTGAATAGAGAGTCTCTAAAAGATGAGATTTTGTCCTTATTTCAACAATGCTTTATTTCTTTAACTGTTTATTCTCTTGTATCATAGTTTTCCATATACTGATTGTTTAGCTCAAATGGATTTACAAGTTGCTCTTTTCTTTTATTCTTATCTTGGCATCTATGTTTTTTCTGCCTGTCCTTTTTTTCTTAATGCCAAAGGTGACAACTTTAAGAATACAATGAAAATTGACATCAGTATTGCAAGAAATTTTAGTAATACTTAACTTTTATGTACGTATTGATTGTTTAATAATATCTACAAAGTGGTAATTATAAAATTTTACATCAGAATATATTTGATTGATTTAATTTGGTTAAAGTATATTTGTTTCAGCAAAAAATATAGTTTTGGGAGATAACCTGAAAATTATGTCTAAAAATGATATGATAAAATTATTCTTGTTTAAAAGTCTTTGGAACTTTGTTTGTAACAAAACAAGGTGTTAAGGTATTGATGGTATTGATGTTACGTTTGCATGCTCCAAAAACCAAATAATGTGCATTTATGAATCGAATAAAACAAAAACCAGCTTCTTTCTTGAAATCAGATAAGGACAGTCGCACTTACAATATCCGAATATAGTCATACGGGATCCCCTGAAGAGGGCTGTTGCGGGGAAATTATTATTATTTACACCCCCCATTGTGCCGTGACCAATGACTTCTGTTGAAAATAAAGGACATACGCTTTTGGGTGCTCTATGACTCAAACAACGTCTAGTGCAAAATGTAAATTTGTATTATTAAAAAATAGTGTACAAAAAGCATAAATATATATATCCGAGTATTATAAAAATTACAAAAATTACAAAACTTACAAAAAGATGAAAGTTGAAAGTCTCTAAATTTTACTCAAAATGATATTTCTTTGTTAGTATTTAATAATTTGAAATAAAAAAGCTCTACTTTATACAATTTTTCTTACCTAATTAATAATTAAAATGTCAATTATTCTATTTTGAAATGGTCTTTTATTTCTTTGTACCTATATATAATAAATGCAAGTTAAAATATATATCTTAAGAAACTTTGCAACCAAATCCTTTTTATTAGTTGTTCTGAGCATTTATTAAAATTTTTTATTTCATTCTTTAATATAATATCAATTAAAAAAATTAATTTCTAAAAAATAATTAAATTTGGTAGAGAAATTCTTAAATCAAAGTAAAATTCTTAGGCAAAGTAATAAAATGATATGAGAACAAGTGTTTGGAATTCGATGAAAAGTATGTATAAGATTAGACCTTATTTATAATAAGGAATAAGATTGCTATCCTAGGAAAGAAAATAATTACAATAATGATAGTTGACTATTACAATTTAGGAATACACATGAAAATATAAATTCAAAATTATCTAGGTTTGGAAATATGAGAATAATATTCCAACTTTGAATTGATTGATTTGAATTTTGAATATGGTGTCAACTTATTGATTGTATGGTTAGTGGTTTACGCTATTCTTGGAATTAATCTTTGATGGAGAGTAAAATCCACTAAGGGTGGCATTTAAAAAAATGCTAGAATTGTCTTCCAAACCATCCTTGTCCATATACATCTAAAAAAATGACTCTTAATTTCATCTATTATCTTCAATAATACATCTAGCCTAACTCTTGCCATAGCTCCACCATATAGGGGCAACTAATATAGGCTAACTAAAAGACACTTGAATTGGCGTTGAAGAACAACTAGATTGGAATTCGAGGGAGGGGTCAGGTAATAAGCCAACTTGTGACCTTTAAAAAGAAACATGAACTAAACTCACTAATTCTTTAAGCTTATTAGAAATTTCGTTTACAGCTTATGCATATCCATCTTTTTTCCCAACCAATTTCTAATGTTAAATTTCCTACTAAAGTGCTAAAGTGCTACAAATTTCTTGCTAATCAATTTCAAATCAGGCAAGCTTATGAACTATGGCATGCACGCATCAAAATCCAATGTTGGGGATTTCCTTCTCAAATTGTAACATCAAGATCTAGAACTCCTCGGGTTAGTAGATTAGCAATGCACCAAACACAGTTGGATCAAGGGAAAAACTAAGATTTTAGTTGAGTGATTTTCTCCTTCTTTCTTCTTTTTCATTAACTTCAACAATGCTTTACTTTGGTTAACTATATATATTAACTCTTATGAGGCCAAATTTATGATGCACCTCAGATTATTAGTACATTCTACTCTCGAAATTTCCTCCAATGGCATCAACTAGCACTCTAGAAGTTGCTACTTCTTTTTCTTCTTCATCTTTTCCTTCAACTCGTCAGACATATGATGTTTTTCTTAGCTTTTATGGGAAAGACACTCGTAATAATTTTATCGACCATCTACATGCTGCTCTAAAGCGGAAAGGAATTAGTTGTTTCAAAGATGATGAGAAATTAGAGCATGGAAATGTCATTTTTCAGGAGCTTATGCAAGCAATAGAAAACTCCCAATATGCGATTGTTGTAATCTCAAAGAGATATGTATTCTCCAAATGGTGCTTGATTGAACTAACTAAGATCATGGAATGTATGTCAAAGACTAGATTGAAAGTTTTGCCAATTTTCTACCTTGTCAATCCATCTGACGTTCGAAAGCAAAATGATAGTTTTAAGCAAGCTTTTTTTGAGCATGAACAAGACCTAAAGGTGAGTAAAGCACAGATAAAAACATGGAGAGCTGCTTTAAATGATGTGGGTAGCCTTGTTGGATGGCATATAAATAACAGGTATAATCATTGTGATCTGTATACAACATTCTAGCTTCTTTTCTTTTTCATTATTGACATTACAAATTTTATTTACTTTCTTTGATAAAGTTTTAACTTAGGTTGTAATTTTTTTCTTTTTTATAGCCCTGAGTCAATGGTTATCGAAGATATTAGTCAAAAGATACTTGAAGAGTTAAGACATGGCTCTCCAAACATATTCAAGGATCTCATTGGAATAAGCTCACGTGTTGAGGAAATGATCTCCTTACTCCATATGGGATTAAAAAGTGTTCATTTTGTAGGAATTTGTGGCATGGGAGGAATTGGTAAAACAACTCTTGCAAGAGTTGTTTATGACAAAGTTTCTCCTCAATTTGAAGCTAGCTGTTTTGTTGCTCACATTAGAGAAGAGACTAGAAATCAAGGTTTAGTCCATATACAAGCACAAATTATTTCTAAGATACTCAAGGAAAATAGAACAAAGATATGGAATGCTTATGATGGAGCTGAAGTGATGACAAAAAGGGTACATAATAAAAATGCCTTTATAGTTCTTGATGATGTGGATTCAGAAGATCAATTAAAGGCATTAGTAGGAAGTCACAATTGGTTTGGTCAAGGAAGTAGGATTATTCTAACAAGTAGGGATCGTCATTTGTTGAAACTATATGTGGATGAGATTTATGATGTTAAGGAGCTAAATTATTATGATTCTTTAATGCTTTTTAGTTTGAAAGCCTTTCAAAAATTTCATCCTGAAGAAAAATTTATAAAATTGTCTAAGGATATTGTGTGGTATATTCAAGGTGTTCCTTTGGCTCTCGAAGTTCTTGGTTCCTTTTTATTTGATAGGACAGTAGATATATGGGAAGAAATAAAAAATCAACTAAAGGCAAATCCTAAAGCAGAAATTTTTAGTACACTTAAGATAAGTTTTGATGGGTTAGAGGACAAACAACAAAAATTGTTTTTAGATATTGCATGTTTGTTTGATGGAAAGTATCAACTTGAAAATGTTAATGTATTGCAAAGTCTTGGTCACTACTCTAAAACTAATATAGAAGTTCTTAGGGATAAATGTCTTATAAAGAAAAGCCCAAATGGTGGATTCCATATGCATGATTTGTTACGAGACATGGGGCAACACATAGTTCGTCATGAGTCTCTAGAACCAGGTGAACGTAGTAGATTATCATCTCTTGAAGATATTGTTCACATATCAAAATATAATACTGTAAGTAATTTTGTTTATACCTTATATCTTGTTTAAATTTTTTGAATTATTTGTCAAATACTTCTATGATATTAATGAAATGCTTTTGAATTATAGGGAACTAATTCTATTGAAGGCATTGCTCTGCCATTGCCATCAGAATTACAAATACAAGAACATGAGTCATTAAACTTTGACATCTTCTCAAAGATGAATAGGTTGAAATTGCTTGCAATTGGCAAGTTTCGTCATTATGATCATATTTGTTTTGATTGGCATGGAAATCTTTCAAATTTTACATTAAGTAATGAGCTTTGCTTTTTACAATGGCCAGGGTATCCCTTGCAATCCTTGCCACGCAATTTCCAACCAAACAATCTTGTTGAACTCATAATTCCTTATAGCCATGTCAAAAAACAGTTGGGTGCAATGAATGTAAGTTTTAGCTTATGAAAATACATTCTTTTTTATTCCTTTTACTCTCTTTTATATATTTATTTTACCTATTTATTTTTCTAATAACAGAGTTTCCATATGTTAAAATGCATTGACATGAGTTACTCATACAACTTGGTTAAGATACCAAACATTAGTGGAATTCCAAACCTTGAGGAATTAAAGCTTCGACATTGCCATAGATTATCTAAGGTCCATTCATCCATTGGATTCTTGAAATGGCTTAAGAAGCTAAATATGGAAGGATGTGAACATCTTAATAAACTCCCAGATAAGATAAGTTTGGAATCTCTTGAATATTTTAATCTTGCAGGCTGTTTAAGTTTGAAAAAGTTTCCTGACATTGTTGGTAATATGGCTTCTCTAAAGTTCCTTGATTTGATTGGGACTACAATAAAAAGGTTACCATTATCCTTCAAGACATTATCATCTCTTGAATATCTCAACTTTGGTGGTTGCTTTAGATATAGAAAGCCCCTTGTGTCTTCACCACCTAATAGCTTTTTTGCGGGCTGGTTTGTAGTAAGCCCCTCAACAAAGATGCCACCCAACATCAACCCTTTATGGCAAAAAATGAGAGTTTTAGATGTGAGGAGTATTGGCTCAAGTCCTTCTAGGTCTTTTGTTCCTAATCTTTTTTCAAGTTTGACCTCTTTGAAAGAACTAGATTTAAGTTATCTTAATATGTCTGATGCAACTATGCCTCATGATTTTGGCTCTTTATCTTCAATCAAGATTTTGAATCTTTCTGGTAACAAATTGACAATGATACCAAATAGTATCTATCAGCTTTCCAACCTTATTGAACTTCACATGAGAGATTGCAGAAGCCTTCAACCATTAACAAAGTCATTGCTTTCAGGTTTAAGCTTTTTAAAAAGGTTAAATCTAGCTTATTGCAATCTATCAGATGATATGATTCCAAATGAACTTGGTTTTTTATACTCACTTGAAGTTTTAAGTCTATGTGGGAACAAATTTAAGAAACTACCATCTTTAGTGGAACTTTCCACCCTTTTTGAACTCTATTTGGATGATTGCATGGAACTTCAAGTACTACCATTGTTGCCATTGAACTTGAACAAATTGGGTCTTTCAAATTTTCCATCATTGGAAATTCCTTTTCATAAAATGGACTCATGGACTTCAAATGGAATATTGCCCTCTACAAACTCTTTTGTGGCTATACATTTTGGTTCTAATGGTAGGCCTTACAAGATCCCATATTGGGATCCAAGTCACCCAATTGAATCATTTGTAAGTCTCTTTCTCTACTTGTTAACATTTCCTGCTAGGTTATTGAATTGACTAATGTTATGGTTCCATGATTATTTAATGCAATTTAATTCATATTTTTCTCCTTGTTACAGCGTTATAGATTTGATGTGACGGTAGGCCCTGCTTCACCATCTAGAATCCCAGGCTGGTTCAATGAGAGAATCACTAGTTCTTTTGGAACAACTGAATGTCCCCACATATCGAGTGAGAATCGGTTGCATGGTTATGCTTTATTGATTCTTTATGAAGTTCATGAGCATGGTAATTTTGATAAAGGAACACATGATGGTAGCAATTGTACTCTTCCCCATTTTGTATGTCAATTTCAAGTTAATAAGGTTGGTATGGAAGAATCTTTAATCCTATGTGCTTCTAAAGTCCCTTCTGTTGGCTTAAATGGATTTTGGGTGTTTGTAGCCAATGAATGGTTCACAAACATGCTTTTAAGGATTCAAGATTGCTACTCAAAAGGTTTAAAGGCCCGACTTGAGGCTTCAATTAAGTCATTTAACCCATATGTGGAGGTGAAGGAGTGTGGGGCACGTTTTGTGTATAACAATGATCATTTTGAACTTTATGAAGTTATAAATAACATTTCTCTTTATACTTTGAATTTAAAAGATCCTGAGGAATTTTTTTATTTCTTCCCATATTTTGTCATTCGTGGCCATCCTTGCCATTCTGGCCCTTCTAGCCTTTTTGGTCCTTTTGGTTATATTGGCCCTTCTAGCCCTTTTGCCCCTTCTAATCCTTCTAGCCCTTCTAGTTGTATTGGCCCCTTTGGCCCTTCTAACCTTTCTCGTCGTTTTGGGCCTTTTGGGCCTTTTGGGACTTTTGGGCCTTTTGGTCCCTCTAGTCCTTTCAGCCTTTCTAGCCCTTCAAGTGTTTTTGACCCTTTTGGCCATTTTGGCCGTAGGTCCTTCTGACCATATTAATAGAAGATTACCTTCCAATGTGTGAGGTTTTACTGGGTTGATCCACATAGTGCAATGACATGTGGGGCTCGCGTTATGCACCAATATAGCAAGGTAGAATTGAGTTTTTCTTATGTACCTAGAAGATGTTCCAACTTTCTCTTTCTATATTATTCATTTTGTTACTTTGTTACTATCAATTTACTATAATTTCCTAAGATAACATAAAATGTTAGACATCCAAGATACTAGAAGAGATAATATGCTAAACAATTAATATTGATTATTGAAAAGGTTTAATTGTTATTTTGTTATAGACTTTGAGTAACGTTTTGGTAGTAAAGAGAATTAGAAAAATAATGCTCTCTTTCATATACCCATCATTGCTCATCAATAGCAACTTTTTGATTTAGTTTATGAAAATATATATTTATTTTCCTACGTTGTTGTTGAATTAGTTAGTTGCTGATTTATTTATTTTGGCTTATAAGACAATATGAATAGAGCATTGCACCACTTTACTTTCCATTACTTTAATGTTATTTTGTTATTACTTATGCATATGGGGAAAGGTGAAGGGGGAATTAAACCCTTAACATGTTGGACCTACTAGTCAGGGGTTTAGCTTACCACTAAGCTTAGGGGATTCCCTTTTTATTGTGACTCATCTTATTATGTATGTACAAAAACATATGATATAGTCATTTTTAGTATTTGAACCAATTATTAATATCTTTTAAAACTATTGTCATTTTGCTGTACATGAAATGACATCCCTATCATTTTTGGAATTGTGGACTTTTACCACACTTAGGCACTTTCTCTTGCATCACCTGCAGGTCATGTTTCATAATGATGGCAACCTTCTCTACTTTCCTTAGTCTATGAGTCATCACTAATGTCCACCGACATAAGAGCAATCTTAAAATTTTATGTCATTTTACAAGGGTTCTTTTTCACTTAGTGTTAATAAACTAGGTTTATTACAGTTTTCAATCTTCTAACTTCTATGTTTGCTAAATATCCTGATGAGCTTAAAGTATTTTGTTAAACGTTATTAAAGCATCATAACATTTAGTGACTTGAAAGTGTCATAGGAGGTTTTCAACAAAGATATGAAGGTTAACAAAAAGTTAAGTAATAGCTATGAGGAGTTATTTAGCAAAAATGCTAAGTATTTTCCAAGATTGCCTTAGAGTTTTTAAAGAAATGTGCTTTAGTGTTTGCATCAATATCTATCACAATCAATACCAATCACTTCAGGGATTGTTTTATAATTGTAGTTTTTATTCCATGGGATGTTCAATGGAAAAAGATGATGATAGTGCTAACCTTTAAGAGACAAATCCTAGCCAGACTTCGAGGTTTCGTGGTAATAAAATGAAGAAGCCAATGTTTTTGACATCCCTATCATTTATGGGATTGTGGAACCATGTGAATAAAGTATAGTACTTGGGGGTTTCAATTGCAATAATGTATTGACATTATATAAGTATAGGCTTTGTTTAATGTACTAATATGATGTTTTAGAATTTAATCAAATGGTAAAATACTATCCCAAGTGTTTACCCTCCCCTTGCTTACTATCTTTCTTATTTTATTATTAACTTTGCAATGGAAAATAACTATAAGAACTTCTTTCCTAGGAGTTTTCTTAGACATAGTATTGAGCGTGTTTTAGTTACGCTAGCTTGCATCCATAATGGATGTAGTAGTACGAGAAGACCATTACATAGCCCATTTTTTTTCAATTATTTTTACTTGTCTCTCAAAGTTTTGGTTGTTTGCAACGCTATGATTAAGTTGAATTCATCCGAATCTTGAAATGAGGAATGCTAAGATGATAAATTCCAAACAAGGACAAGTGCATTAGACCTTTCATTGAAGGAGATTTTGCTGAAGTCTCTGTTTGGACATATGTTTGATTCTTGACTATTTTCTCTAGCTTATTTACCAAATTTACTCATTACTCATATATTATTGATATTGTCTTAGTAAATCTAAAGCAATAATTAGTCTAGGTGATGATAGTTGATGGTCTTTGCATTTCATGAATGTAGTATAGAAATCTATTAAGCATGATTAAACAACATGTAATGTATTTTGTGTTTGAGTCGACAAAGTGGCTTCCAGATGGTTGAATCCGAGTACTTATATGTCTGCATGATAAAATAAAATTTAATCAAATAATAAGATATTGTTATTTCATTCTCTACCGTTTTCATTTATTATATTGGTTTTATTATTATTTTTCTGGTAATTTTTGGTGGAGTATAAAATTTTCGATGCGCAAGAGAGAAAGACATATCCTTTGGCCAACAAAGGATTCAAGAAGTTGATCTGTCTTATGCACCATCACTTATGTTGTAGTTGCCTAAAGTTTGTTTATAGAAATTCATAATTTAGTTTTATGGTGCTAAGGGTTGTTTAGCAAAGATATTAATTACTGTGGGTAATACACTATCTTGAGGTTGTTTGATTTGACCTAGCTACCATATACAATCATATTTACAATTCATTTATATATACCAAGGTTAATCCAATTTTTATTGTAATTTTCATTTCCTTTGACTTTAAATCCATGAATGCAATTTTTATTTTTACTTTGATACCCAAGGAATCCTAAAATTATATTTTCTTGTGTAGGATCCATGTGTAAGAGTTCCCATGTCATTTTAGTGCTGATGGAATAAGTTCCCCAGCGTTTTGATACCAGTCAATTGTATTTCCTATTGTTGTGCAAGCCGATATTTTACGGAACGCATTTGGAAGAAGTTGGCTGGAAATTGGAATGTGCCTTGGTGCGAAGTGAATAAATTAGCCGACATTACATAATGCAGCTCAAGTTTTGTAGTAGTGAAGAATGTAACGCTCTATGTGTTCTCTTCACTGCCATGCCAAAGTTTCTCCAAGGTGTCATCGGGCTGTCGCTCTTAATACCGACGAGTTCCTCTGCTCTCCTTGGTCCATCTTTCACCATTGGAGGTCTTTAAATGTAGGCCATCCTGAAAATTCATATGACCGTGGAAGGGCTTTGATCAAGAGAAATCGTATACTCCAGCGGCTACTTGCTCAGAACAATGCAGAAGCCAAACATCTTGACCACGTGGTGTACAATACGGGAGAAGGCCCTGGAGGAGGTGGCTCAAATGTCACAGTGGTGAATGTAAGAACGGTCTACTAACATTTCACTAGAATTGCTACTTCATTGAACAGTTTCTACTTTGTTTTTCCCTACGTGGTTTGGATGTTGAAACCTATGAGAAACTATTTGGTCAATGTTGAACAGTTTGAATGTTAAAGCTGTGAAATTTTGGTTATCTACTTGCACTTCTAACAAACTTAAGAGCACCTCCGCAAGAGGTAAGCGTGGCTGTTTCTTGTTTGTTTTATTGTTTTATTATTCATTCCTTCTTGAATATCAAAATACAATCACAATAGAAGATATAAGAAGCTAAGCAATAAAGTTTTATTATGGGTAAAGCTAATTTTTAGCTACTAAAAGTTCTAAAAAGTCGAGTTCTCTGTCCAAGTCTTTGTACGCATATTAGTTTCAATTTTGTTTTCTGACAATCAATCTATTATAATTTCTTTTCTTGTTCTATGACACAGATAAAAAATGGAAGTAGGTTTCCACAGTTTGTCGTGCATTTTGAAATTCTTAGAGTTTTACTTGTAATGCCTTCCAGATTTTGGGCTTCAAGGTGGAAAATTAAATGTGAAATGGTCCGATTGACTAGGATTACTTCCAGAAATGATTCAAGTCTCATATACCAATAGGATGAGATAGATTCTTTGGTTTTCTTTATTACTCTTATTTTATTATTTATTGCTCCATGGTATAAAAAACTTCAGATATTAGAGTATTTATTAAAGGTGAGCAATGAATTTGGAATATTGAAAAGATCGTGCCTACGATTTTGTTTAAGCAATGCTTGAACTACAACAAAAATCAAGGTCTAATGTAGTGGTGTTGGAGGTGGTTCTTCCAAACAACCAATGCTTATTATAGGAAAGAGAGTTTGGGTTGGAAAAAAGTAAGAACAAACTAACATTTATCATAGAAATGTGTAAGTTGACGCAAAATTGGTAGCTAGTAGTAGAGTAGTGGGGAACCATTCTATGGCATAGGAAAAGTATTTTCATACTTGTAACATGTGCATCCTATTTGTGATTTTCTTCATGTAAAATAACGTTTTCACATTTAGAGTTAGACCTGGTATCTTTTCACTCCACAGTTACGCTACTGATTTTCAAGGAGGAACTCAAAGAATAAACTTGCTTTTTCACTCCTTCATGTTGGTTTGGTTTCTCGATTTTCCATGTGGAATACACACGTCAGAAGAATAAGAGGAAGGTTGGGCAGAGCTAAAGATAAGGCTTAGGAATGGTTTGTGTAAAGGAATCTACAATGCACACTGCGGGCTTCATCTTTTACAACTCTCTCAACGCAAACTAAAGGATGCTCTATTCATGTATTTTCTTTCTTGTTGTTTTTCTTTCTCATTCCCTTGCCAAACTCACCATTCTCAGATACTTTTTGCTATGTCACCTATAGGTCACTCTTCATACCAATGTGACCTTTCTTTGCCTTCCTTTGCCCCTTATTCCTTGATAACTCTATTTTTATAGAATTATTTTACCTAGTTTTAAGCAATAAATATGGAATGTTTATGAGAAAATATTTGAATTTGTCTTATTTACTTAAATTTGTCTTGTTTTTGTAGCATAAGGAGACATGGAGAAAAAGGATAAGCATGAAGAACCTAATGCTTATTATATGGCAAAATATGGTCAAAACATCAAGATCAAGAAAACCTAATCAATATAAGAGTTCAAAACCCAATTGCCTTAGGTCTCTAAACCCCACTTCTACTAGGATAAGAGATAGGTCTAAACCTAGACCTTATTTAAGAGAAGAGTAGAGGCAAAAAAGAAGAGAGGAGGAAATTGAGCATAACTCAAAAAAAGGCCAAGAATTCAAGGTTTTCTTGAATATAAGACAAAAAGGGTGATAAACTTTTTATTCTTGGATTCAAGATGCCTTCTTTGTTTCTTATTATTATTCTTCCTCATTATTTCTTTATGTTTTAGTTTACTTTTATTAGAGCTACGATATAACCTAATTATGATGGTATGAATCTTATGATTGTTATGTTTTGCAATATATTTTTTTATGTAAAGTTGCATATTACTGTGTTTAATACTTTTAAGTGATTAGCTATCACTTAAATGATTTGATTTACATGTTTGAGACCGACAAGAGATGATATGCAGTTGTTTCTTGTAATATGTAACTATAAATTAAATATGGATAGACATATACCATATTATTTGTGTGGCTTTTAGTGTAAACTGGGAATGTTTATAGATCCTATTGCATTTGGTTTGTTTTAATTCACATTTAGAAATATAGTAAATTAATAAGCTAAATAGGTTTGTTATACTTATACATAGGATAGTAAATAAATTAGGAAGTTCCGTTATCATATAGATATTATCCCTCTTCAAGCATAAATAATCAATTTTAATATCTAGTAGTTATAGTGAAATCATTTGCTCTAACATATTTTGTATATTTAATTTTCTTAGATTTAGTTAGTTAATCTATCATCTATCATTTGGATTTCTTAGATAAATTCTAGGAGTTATTTACCATTAGTAATTAGTTAGTTTCATAATCATCAATCTTTGTGGGATGATATCTTTATTATTATTATATTACTTGTTCGACATGTTCACCTACATTTAAATTTCATTGAACAAGTTTTTGGCGCCATTGCTGGGGAATGGTTGTTTATTGCTAATTAATATTAATTTTGAATAATTTATAGGTTTAATCTAGCTTTTATTTTCTTTTAAAAAAAAACTTCATTTTTTTAACTGTTGAAAAAAAATCTTTTTTCCCCCAAAAAAATCATTTTTTCCCAAAAAAAATTATTTTTTTCCCAAAAAAACATTTTTTATTTTTTTTGCTTTATTATTTTGCAAAAAAAAAAGAAAAAAGAATAAAAAAACTTCTTTGTTAAGTTGCTATTGTAGAAAAATTAAGCAACAAAGATGGAAAGATATGATAATACATGTGAGCTTGTAAAAGACTATGTTGCACCAACATTTTAGAATACCACATCAAGCACTAGGCCTACAAATCAGGCAAACCACTTTGAGATCAAGCCAGTTCTTATCCATCTGCTTCAAAACTCTATACAATTTAGTGAGCTACCAAACGAGGATCTAAATGCTCACATTGAAACCTTCCTTGAATTTTGTAATATGATTAGATATAATGGAGTCACAAATGATGCTCTCAGGTTAAAGCTATTTCTATTTTCTCTTAGAGATAAAGCTAAAAATTGGCTCTCTTCTCTTTCTGCAGGATTAATTATTACATGGGATAATTTGGCTTAGAAATTTCTTGGTAAATTCTTTCCTTTTGTGATAAAGACCTCGTACTAAACTTTGAGGCCTTGCCTTTCATTGAATTAAACGTTTGAAAAGCCATTATGTGCTCCTCCTCTATTGGAGGTTTTTTTGGAACAACCTTCTATTCCATTGCATTTAGCGATCCTTTCTTTGAACAGTTTTTCATAAAATGAGCCTATTGCAAATGAAGCAAGAAATGTTCCTTTTCCTCAACCCATTATCGTGATTGGATGTTGGTCTGTTTCTACCATTTCTATTAAGTGTGGCTTCATTCTAATTGAGTGGGCGCAATTTCCCCCTTCCTTTCCCACATTTTCACTTCAAGGAAGTGGTCTCACACGCGAAACTTTTGTCCTTTTCCACTCTGACAAGGACTCTACAATTGAAATAGCTTGACTTAACTTACACACATCTTGTCTCTCTACTTCATCTTTGGCCCACTTTTGGAATCCATTTGTGAAAAAGAACAAGAGAGTTTCTCCAGAATGTCCTTGAGATACAAAGCTGCCTCAGTCAATGCTTAGACATAAGTCTACAGCGTCGTGGTGTGCCTCAAGTTGCATAGGGTTTTGAATGCCTTATAAGTGTTAATTTCTTCCTTTCCATTTTTTGCTTCCTAACAGTTCCTATGCTGCCATATGTTAGCATTGTCTATAAGGTAACAAGATGCAGTCTAGACCTTCATCTGAACATTAAAGATGTTAGCCATCTTGAAGTACTATTCTAAGGGCCATAGAAAGTCCTCCACTTCTATTGCATCATACTTTCTATTGTAGCACTTCGACTTAGGAATATCATGGTGAGGAGCAACAGTAAGGCTAGCTCCTAACTGAAGTTATAGTACCATTTCTTTTAACTCTCAAACTGGCCCCGCATCACCTTTTAGTTCCATTGCTTATTCTTCAATGTAGGAAACATAGTCTTCAAGTAAATGAAGTTTGCCCTCCATGGACGGCATCGTCTTAGTCTGTATCTCCAATAAGCTCAATCTACTCTCTATGGACGTCACCATCTCTATTTGTGTCTTTTTATGCTTCGCCCTATGGGTTGGGGGTTGTGATTCACTTACACAATTTGTCTCGAGAAAACTTGGCTTCTTGATACCACTTGTCACAAACTTGGGGAATTCGTGCTGCAACTAGGTCTCAACAAATGTCTGGGCGAACCTTTTTATCACTTTATTAAACTATGTGAGAATCACAATGGGACAACTTGATCATAACCAAAATAACTCGTTGGGATTTGGTAGCTTAAATCGCACACAACAGTTCATGAAGTATATCTTATTGAGTAGTAACCATCTAAGTTAGAAGAAACTAGTTCATTCAAGCTACAAGCAACTAGACAACCACTCCCTGCATCTGATAGGGTTACATTCCATACACAAATGCAACGAAAATACATTGAAAATAATGGTTCAAGTTATAAACAATGGCACCACCTAAGTGGGTGACCCAACAAAAGGAAACTAAGTAGGTTGGCCTCGTCCTTGACCACCTAGTTCGTTGGCCCATACTACCAACCCAGAACACTTAGTTTGTTTCTCTCCAAAATGAGAGAACTTGCAAGTAGCCTAAAAAGCATAGGTAACTTGTTGAACTTGTTTGTATAGTTTTTCATTAAGCTTGTAATTGATCAATGTTGTTATAATTTGAGCTTGTAGACACTATTTTGATTAGAAAAAATAAAGTTCCCACAATCATTTGTGTTTTTAGGTGAAAATCAAGAAGAATAACTTCAACGGACAAGTTCTTTTAGGTAAGCGAAAGGTACCATCCCTCTTGTCTAAAATCTGTCTACCATAAATTTAGATTCTCTAAACAAAACGAGAAAGAGGAAAAGAAAGAGAAAGAGAATGAAAGAAATATCTCTCCATGGTACTAGATAGATGAAATTCTTAAGACAAGTTCCATGAGATACTTAACCTTCATCATGTATTGTTAAGAATAAGTGAAAGCCTAGACGATATTTATACTTAAATAACCTAGGCTAGTCCATTAGATTAGATTCATTTGTTGTTTCTATAAGTTGTATAGGACATACATTGTATTTTGAGTAATTGCGAATAGCAAACACATTAAGCCTTCTCCCATAGCCTCGTCTTCTGCTTTGAATCCAAACGATTGCTTTAGAGATATGTTACAATCAATTGGTTTTGTTTACTTTTCTTGCGATCCGCAACACATACCAAAATGGCATAACCTAATTAACTTAAGTGGAACAAATAAGAGAGGACTTAAAACCGCAAGTTCATTATTCACCTAACACATACGAAACACAATTCTTATAAATAGATATATGTATTGAGAAAATAACATTACTTAGCAATGACAATATCTTAGCCTCCTTGTATTAAGTTTTACTCCCTTATTCCATTATTCTCACATACTTTGAATCCTTGTAAGAAAAACTAATATTTTTATTCTTGAGCAAAAGAATTTTATTTTAGGATTTACGATGGCCCTTGTTCTCTAAAATAGTATTAGAGACAAGTTGGGTTCTAGCCTCTTTTGTCTTTTGTTCCTTTCATATATTAGTAAATTCATCAAGTTTTTTCATCTCCAGATTTATAAAAATCGTGTTTTTTGATTTTTTTTTTGGCTACCCTACGTTAGTGGGTACTACTCTGTTTTGTTCCTCATTCATTGGGGAGTTTTCGCAAACACCTGCTGTGCCCCTAAGATTTTTTTCCTACCAGCAAATATGATGATGTGAATCTATTTGTTTAAAGGCCTTTAAGCCCTATCTAGTATTTTAATGTAATTGTTCAGAGCCCATTTCTCAAGAAAGCAAGTAGGTCACGACGAAGTGTGACATAAAAGAAGCTATATAAGTGACATTTCACTCTGGATTCTAAAATTGCTTCACAAAAATTGTGGGATTCATGGAAATTTCCTGGATAGAGGAAATGGCAGCGTCAGAGACGGTACCAAATTTGTGGAATCTGCCTCAATGGTAAGTGTGTCTTCGGCTTATATGAGGTAGACTTAATTAAGATGTTTTGACTTTGTTGTTCTTCTTTATTTATTTTACCATTTTATTGTTTATCCTTTCCCGTAACATCAAACAATCAATACAGGAAACGAGATTAGAATTTGTTTAAAAGTATAATGAAATTCACTTAAGAAAAAAGATAAATATATGAAAGAGATTACATTCAATTATGTTCTAATCGTGTTAGAAAATTATTTCTATTCACTAAATTTTTGTAATTCAAAGTCATTAATTTTTCAGTCCTCCATTAATGAGAAAGGTGTAAAACTTATAAACTTTTTGTAATAAGTTATTTGGTTCTACAAAATTATCCATCACCCAAGTTGTCCTATTTGCCAATGATTAAGGAGACTCCAAGCCAAATATATTGGATCAATGATTGCTCTCTCTTGGCTTGCTATTATTCAAGTGGTGGCGCCCATCTCAAGGTCATTCATGTGACCGGTCGAATGTTTCTTCCGGTTCACAGCTGCGTGAGTTTGTTTACTCTCTTTTATTATATATTAAGCTGTTGAAGAAAACCAATATTACTGTTAAGCAATAGTTTGGAGCACTGGAATTGAGGCCTATTTGTTATGGGTCGATATTTTACAGAGACTTAATAGTGAGTTGATATACGGCCGTAGTCAGGCTTCTCTATTGGGAATTAATTTGTGTTGCGACTATGTCCCATCACAGGCCTTAAGTGAATATTCCTTTATTAATTCCTTTGTTGTAATTTAGCGATGTAAGTATATATGACTTTTGGATTCTTGTGCATCATTCGATTTGACAATTGTGAATTGATCTCCACAAAGCCTTCGGGCATCCTAGTTTTGGTGTGTCCTTTAGTCTTGTTGATACTGAGATTTGGATGATAGCTCGGGGCCTCGAAGTGACATGTCCAGTGTATTGTTTGTAAAGTTGGACAATACGGAAGGTTCCCGCAGCATGAGTTTCAAAGTCAGCAACATTTAGTGGAAGTCCTTTCGTATCCTCGGAATCCCATCTGCTGGGCCAAAAGGGTTCTTTGTCTATGTATCAGCGAACTGCTTCGAGGGTCAGATGAAATTTTTGGACAAATCATTGCAACATCCAGCCTAGAGACAGGGTACGTAGCTTCTCTAATACATGATTTTTAAGTTCAATGAAGTTCTTAGTAGTGTTTCCTCACATGCATTAGAATTGAACTACTGCAGGATTTCCTCACGTGCATTAGAATTGAACTACTGCAGGATCTCTCTGTCGAGCAGATTTGGATGTCCATGGCCCTATTAAAGGAAATGTGTTCGTGTTGGTAGTGCGCAAGTGTCAGCTCCCCTAGTGCACAGGCACGGTCTTTCGGAGTCCAATCAAACAAGAAGACGATCATCTGATTCATCAAATGTCTGTCACTATCAAACGAAAAATCAGTTGGCTATAACTGGTTTCAGGACATCTTTGTCAGGTGATTTGGTTGCTATTAATCCATTCATTATGCCTAATTTTTGGCTAACCTTTTTTTCTGAATGAATTTTAATCTCTAGCTTTTCATGTGATATATTTTACTTGGTTCAAATCTTAAAGACAGATCAGGCCTATGAAAAAAGTGCAAAGTTGTCAAAAAAATGTTATAACAATTGAGTTTACAGTCAAGAAGTTTTTGTTTATCCTAATATTTTTTTCATAAGCAAACTCAACTAGACATTTAAATACTTTCACTCATGCATTTAGTTATTTGAATGAAAAAATATAAATTTATTAAAAATAAATTTCAATCTTTAATGGGTGAAACTTCCTGACAGTAAACATAAAAACAAAACATGTAAATAACTTGATCTGTACGAAAATCTTAAAAAGTCTTATGATAACTCTATTTTATATAGAGTTATTGTTATTATTTTAAGTTATATTTAATTGTATTTATGTATATTTTGTAATTTTATACAACAAACTCAAAATAGATGAAAAACAAGAGAAATGAAGTAAAAGATTTAGAAAATAGTAGAAAAGAAAACAAGTAAAGTGTACGCACACCTGAGGAGAGAGGAAGAGACAAAAAGACCAAACCGGGTGAATTATGAAAGAAAAAGACAAGGAAAAGAGAAGAAAACACGTGGGACCGTGAAAAGTAAAAAAGAGAATTATCATGCGGGACCGCAGGACAGACGAGTGGGGCTTTTATTGTGCGGAAAGAGAAAAACCGAAAGAGGGAGAAAAGGCTTTCGCCGGACGAACCGAGGCAGGGGATCTCGCTGGAGCTCAAAGACGACGCGCGACAGCGCGCGTCTCAGGCGTAGAACGCGGCGGTCGTGCGACAGCAGACCGCCGGTGTCCTTTTCCGGCGAGAAACCCATTTCGACGGTTTTCCGGCCAATTTTGAGTGCTTTTCGACGATCTGAAAGCAGATCTAGCTTCACACTGCAATTTCCGGCGTTTCTGTACCAGTTTCGCGGCGATCTACAGCAGTTCCGGCGAAGAACGGCGAAAGCCGTCTGAGTTTTCTCCATCAGATCTACGCGTTTCTGTGGCGATTCTGCTCAATATTTCTGCAGATCTGCAACCTAGGCATCCCGATCTACGTTTCTGGAAGTTTCTGTGAGGACCGGCGGCGGACGGCGGCTGCACGTGGCGGCGGGCGGCGGCGCGTGTCACCGCGTGCGAAAGCACGTGATGGCGTGTGTCAGCTCGTTTTCTTCCCGTTTTCCAGATAGCGTCATTTCCTCCCCCTTATGTGCAGATTTGTGCAACTTATTTTGTGATTTGAAGACATTTTTTGTGACAGTTTAATATTTTTAATTTATAGAATGTGTTGTTTAATTTTTTGCACTATTCTTGTTTACGTAAATATGTTGTTTTAGTTTAATTTGTTAGAGTTACGATGGAATTGAATTACATAGTATGAATTTGATTATTTAAGCTTTGTGAGATATTTTATGAATGTGAAGTTACATATTACGGAGCTTAATGTTTTTAGGTGATTAACTACCACTTAATTAATATGATTTGCATGTTTGAGATCAATAGGAGATAGCATATAATTACTACATGTAATTTGCAACCATAGAGTAATATGGATAGACATATACTATATGATTTGTGTGACTTTTGGTGTAAACTGGAATATTTACAAATCTTAATGCACTTAGTTTATTTAATTCATATGCAGATTCACAGTGAATTAATGAGCTAAATAGGTTTGCTATACCTAGACATAGGATAATGAACAAGTTAGAAAATTTTGCCATCACATAAGTAGAATTAATTTCACTAGTATGAATGATTTATATTTTCATTTAGTAATTAGGTGAAATCGGATACTCTAGCATCTTTGGTTACTCAAGTTTAGGTTAAATTTAGTTATTTAGTTCATGTTTTATCACTTTGATTTGCTAGATAAACTTTAGGAACTATTCACCGTTAGTAATTAGTTAGTTTAGTAAACTCTAATCTTCGTAGGACGATACTCATACTCATCATTATATTACTTGTTCGACATGTACACTTGCATGTAGAATTTCACCGAACATCTTATATGGGCAGGAAGGAAGTATGGGTCTTTTTCTCTCTTTTTAACAGAAATATTTTGTCGTTTAAAATAAACATTAAGTTCCATCGCATGATGGTTAAAAAGCACTAAATTGAAGCCTCTTCTTGAATTGATACAAGGTCAGATTTTGGCTCACATAATCAAATATTAAATTAAGATACTTGCTTAAATAGTTAAGGTCAACGCATCCTTTGGATTTCTGAAACCACTTAGCGAATGGTAATGGGATGTGACACATTATGAACTCGTTATGGCTCTAAGACAAGATTAGTTTGCAACATCTCTTGAATACATTAACCTTGTTGGATATTCAAGACTCAGAGAAGTTTTTTAATATTGTGGGTAATATTACATTTCTGTTGTCTCTTGAATATCTTAATATTTTCGTTCTTCGGGGCCTGCTTGCTGAATTTATATGGAGAAACTATTGCTCCAAAAAAGTTAGGTCTCCCTCGCATAGATCAATTATTGTATGAGTAGCCCAACGAACCTGAAGGTCGCTAGAAGAAGTACCATCTTTTTTTCTGTTTCCCTTGTTTTTTTTTTTTGTCTTATGTTTAATCGACTCCTGATTTTTGGTCTTGTTTATGATATTTGCATCTAAGGAGGTGTTGTCCGAAATTTTTTTAAGTGAAATTTGTAATTTAGTTGTATGCAATGATTTTCATCTTTTTACGATTTTCTTTTTCTCTGTCGCTGAATACAAAAAAGTTCTACTTTTCCGTTTTGTTAATTTTTTCAATTCTAAATTATTATGCTTGCGGAGGGATCTATGCTGAGACGAAGTCACAAAATAGCCCTTGCCGCTGATGGAATGAGTTTGCTTGCGTTCTCCATCCGGCAATTTTTACGTTTGCCAAATGTGCTTTTCAACTTTAAGACATTAATGAAACATATTTAACTTTTGTCAACATTGAAACACTTGATTAGCTCAACGTTTTGTGGGAGTTGCTTAGCGTAAATGCTTAGTTTCTTTATGATGAATAATTATCGTCTTTGTTCGTTGTTGCTTGTTTTATAGTCATTTTTCTTTATACTTCATATCTACTAGTTTAACTAAGATAGATATCTTTAAGTCATGAAAATAAGGAATGCTAATGATGACAACTTGTTGTCCAGACAAGGATAATTGACAATTTTACTATGAAATTAGTTTATCTCTGTAGTAACTCAAATTAACGAAAACTAATTCTAGTAATCTATTTTGTACTAGAAGTAGACTTCTCATAAATGGATAAAAATACTTAAAACTTTCAAAAAAATAAGATGTAAAATATATGAAATACTATAATTTGATTTTTATATCATGAAGATACCATTCATTGTTAAGTCATAATACTATAATTTGATTGGTTTAGATGTGATGATACAAAGTGTTTAATGATTGTAGAGATTTATTTAAGGTCTTCTAATCTATCAAAATTCTAAAATGGCTTAGAGTAGGATTTACAAACTTACAAAAATCCTTACCAAATGAAAAAAGTTGGAAATTGCTTAAACATCTTAATATATATTATTGAGTGGATACAAATGTTTTTGTTTAATTTATTAGTTTGACTCTTTAATTTTTTATGTCACTATTAAAAGAAAAATCAGTATATCAAATAAATGATACGGTAAAACCAAATAGTCTAAATAAGTTTGGAGGTAATTAGCTAGACAATATAGTAAGACAACACCATCTTGTACCTAATTTTGAAAGAATAAAGATATTAATTATTCATCATAATCTAGTAACATAAAAAATTTATATTGTCACAAATCATTTTAAAGAATTAGGTCTTCATATAGATCTTTTAAATAAAAGCTAAATACAATACTTTGCAACAGATGCCTCTAATCAACTGAATCAACACAACACATAATAGAAAGTTCAGATTTGTATTGGTTGCTAGAACCAACTTTTTGAAACCCTTAGTCGAACTTTATAATTTTGATGGTTGACTTCCACAAGCACACTGCATAACCCAGCACATACTCAACACATGCCACGTGTTCTCAACAACATGCAGGGCATGCTCGACTTTGTACAATAGGTGCCAGGCACTCTCCTTCTCACACGCGTGCAGACACATCAGACTCTAACCCCCAACAGGACACTACATTAACCCAACATCCCAAAAATGAGGGTACCTGTACACCGGAGTAACTTTGGCCGTGAACCGTAGCCGGACTTTCTTTCCTTCTCCGGCATCACTTTCCTTAGGTGGCACCAAGTAAATAATCTGGCCACTTGTACAAATTCTCCACCTTACTGTGTATAGAAACCATCAAGAAATACAATACATGTTCAAACATTTGAGTCTGATCTGAAGTTTTCCGGTCATCTTTTCTCTGATTACTTTCCTTTTCTGCTGATACGTAAAAGATATCTTATTTTGGCTCCTCCAATTAGAAAAAGAACAACCTAACATTAATGAGATGAAATATGATTAAAAGGGTTATATTTTAATGCGTGCAAAGCGTCATGACATTTAACTCTGAAAATAAAGCATATATAATGTGTAATTTCATTAAACTAAAAATTAAATGACATAAATCTTGAACTTTTAAGAAAATAAATAAATTATTTTATCTAATTAAATATAAGTACCACAATTATAATGTTGGTGGAATTATAAGACATTGGTCTGAAAATAAAGTATATCTGATCATGTATCTAATCTAAGAAAACTAGAAACTAGACAATGTAAGTGTTGAAAATATGAAGAATAGACAGTAAAATATCACATAATAGGGAAATTATCTTATCTATGTCACTTTCTTATAATTGATTCGCCATCATGTGATTAACGTATTATAGAATTTTAAGATACATAGGAACCAAATGAAAGGTATCAAAATTGCCCAAAACTATCTTATGTTGATAATTTTTCACGAAGCCCAAAGTGGGTGAATTGCTTGCATGTTTAAATATCCAACTTGTTTAAGCCTTGCCACATAGCTAAAATTTAGATTAAATTACCACTTTCAATACTTTTTTTATGAATATGTGAGTTTATTCATTGAAGAATAAGGAAATATAAAAACTTAAGGGTATACCCCAACATTACAATTCATCTAAAAAAAATAGAATTTGAAATTCTCTAGCTATGACACAATAATACATTCGCTTGAAAGAATTTAATATTCCTAAATAAAGATGCTCTTCAACAAACTACTTTCCTAATTCTAGCTAACAAAATTATTTTATCAGTAGTCTTATTTTGAAAATGTTTACGATTACGTTCAAACCATATATAACAAAGACATGCTAAGAAAAAAAGTTTAAGAAGCTTTGTAGCCAAATAATTTTCCTTAGTTGCTTTAATCATCCATTGAAATTGAAAATTTCAATCATCGATGTCCTTACAAAGGCCTTGTTGTGCTAGAATAGTTCTCTAAATCTAGCTAGTCTAAGTACACTGAAAAAACAAGTGTGATCTACTTTCATATTGAGAGCCACAGAAATTATAGTATATTTCAATTGAGGGGAGCCATTGACAAATTACTTTTTTTGTAGAAAGTTTGTCCCTACATATGAGCCAACCAATGAAGTTATATTTGTTGATTCCTCATAACCATATTAAATTGTACCATTCAACCTTAGTATTCACTTGACGCAATTCCTTGTATTTTTTTTACAACAATAAAAAGGTTTGAAAAGAGTAGAGGTGAGAATTTGTCTTAACTTTAGAAGACCTCTCCAACTCTATGCCATATTTCCTTTGATGTCAAGGTAAATAATTGAAGTTCTCTTACATTTAGTACTATGAATCTATTTACTCCATAAGAATGAACTTGGACAATTAATGAGATTCTAGAGTGACTGTCCCAACAAAACCTTATTTCACACTTTAAGGTCTAGTAGTCTCAAACCTCATTCCTTTTTAGGTAAACAAATAACTTGCCAAGCAAACTTATGAGTTTTATGTATTGAAAACTTTTTCATAATATATATTTCCTTGAAAACTTTCCCTTCTGCACTCTTGAGTTCCTTTTCCCTGCTACAAAAAGATTGTATGTATGGCTTTTTGGCTTTGGGATGGTAAATACATATGCTAAGGGCGTTATCCAGTTCTTGTGCCGTTCTCAGCATCCAAACCGAGAAGGTTGCCTTTAGTTTTATCTTATGATAATCAGTTTGTTGTAATTTATTTTCAAATGCAGCTATTTGTGGTACAAGTTGCATATGAATGTAGTTGTTCATAGATTATAATGGGCGTTGGTGCTCATGGACTAGTCAACTGGTGTTTTTCATCTTCCAAGTTTATATTTGCTAAATGTGGTGTTGATAACTCTATTTTGTATAGGTTATTGTGACAAGTTTAGGCATTATATATTATAGTATTTGTTAAAATATAGTTGCATTTATGTAAGTTTTGTTTATTTAGGTAGCAAGCTCCAAAAAAAAGGAAATGAAGCAAAATAGAAAGAAAAAGTAGAAGGACAAGAGAAGAAAGAAAATAAGCAAAAATAGAAGAGAGGAGTTATTGTATTATTGGGCAAGCCACAGGTGAGAGTCGATTATTACCGAGTAGACAGAGAGAAAAGAAAGTGAACAAAGAGAGCGTGCGTCTGATTCTCCTCGCCAAAAAATCAAAGCCCACGCGAGACAATGTGGGACTTTGAAAGGGCATGCGATGGTCGTGTGAATGCCAACCGTCCTCGCATTCTTTTCCGGTTAAGGTAGACACTATCTAACTAGTCTTTGACCATATTTGTCCATTTTTTGGCCAGACTTGAGCCTTTTCTAGTGAGGAGGAAGCGGATCTGAGAGCTTAGTGCGATTTTTGGCGTTTCTACAACTGTTTTTGGGCAATTTGCACAGTGGTTTCTGGCAAGAGACAGTGAACGCCATCGAGAGATTTGGTCAAATCTGCGCGTTTTTGAGGTGAATTAGGGTGATCATTTTGTAGATCGACACTCCAAGCATCATCCTCGACGTTTTCCCGTGGTTTCTACGCAAAACAGTGGCAGCGCATGGGGATGGCACGTGCAACTCGTTTTTTTTGCCCTTTTTCAGATGGCTCTTTTTCCTCCCTTTGATGTGTAGATTTCTGTAATATTTATGTGAATTGAAAGCATATTGGTGGCAGCTTTATGTTTTTAATTTGAAGAATACTTTGTTCAAGTTTCCACATTGTTTCTATTCGTGTAGATACCATGTTTTAGTCTAGTTTGTTAGAGCAACAATGTAACTTGTTACAATGGTATAAATGTTATGATTATTATGTTTTGAGAGATATTTTATGTGTGTGAAATAATCTATTACTTCATTTAAAGCGTTTGAGTAATTAGCTACCACTTAGATGATTTGATTTGCATGTTAGAGACCAATAAAAAATAACATGCAATTACTTAATATAATATGCAATCATATATTAATATGAATAGACATACATCATATGATTAGTGTTGCTTTAGGTGTGGATTGGAATATTCATAAATTTTAATGCACTTAGTTCATTTCAATTCACATATAGAGATATAGTAAATTAATAAGTTAAGTAGGTTTGCTATACCTAGATATAGAATAGTAAATAAATTAGAAAATTTTACCATCACTAGAGTAGAATCAATCTTGAAAGCATAAATGATCAATATTAGTACTTAATAATTTAATGAAATCGGATGCTTTAACATGTTTCATTTATCAAGTCTTTCTTAAATTTAGTTATTAGTTTATTCTTTATCAATTTGGTTTGTGAGATAAATTTTAGGAGTTATTTACTATTAGTAATTAGTTAGCTTAGTAATCACCAATATCTGTAGGATGATATCTTATCTCATTATTATATTACTTGTTTGATATTTATACTTGCATATAAGATTTTACCGAACAAGTGTTGAAGTTGAAAAAATTTATGAAAAATATTTAATTGTCATCAATATTGAAACACTTAGTTGAAGGCACTAGGTGGATTGGCTTGCTTCTAGATTGGTTGAACCAATACGTGCAAATGTAAGAACAATTTCCTAATGCTTTATTGGAACTGCAACAAGAAGGATTTTTTTTTTCTTTTTCCATTTTGAAGTATCCAAATAGCACATCATTTATCATATGATGTTAAACATGATGTTTCCTTCATGATAGATCACACTAAGATGAAAGAACGATTGTTCACAACTATGGATAATCCTTCCAATGCAATAGAGTAGGCTTGGCAGAATGGCCTAATTAACTTTCGGAGATTGAGGAAACAAGCAGCGGTTGGTTTGGTCCAAACTTGAAAAGTCTTAAAGCTTTTCTTAGGATTCTATTCCATGAATTCTCTTTTATAGATCTTTATTGAGTTTTTAGTCATATAGAATCTAAGATTAACTTTATAAAAACTTCAAGAACTAATTTATTTCTATGGTGATCCAAATAGAAGTCAATCTGATCCGGATTTATATATATATTTATTCATATTGTGTATTTTTTTGGTAAATCAATGAAGTGTAATTTCTTTAAATTAATAAAAGAAAGTTTTCCATTATGAATGTTTGGTTTTATTGGATAAATAATTAGAATTTAAAAAATATTAATCTTATTTGACGAGAAGTAAAACAAGCAACAAAAGTTTTAATTATTGATGCTCTTTGCATCATAGAAAAGAGACTGATAAACCTAGATATGAGTTAAAGAAATGAAGGGGCTCTACCCTTCACGCCACAACGCAGACCCGATAACAAAAAATTAAGAGTAATAGATCTGAAGACCATCAATATTCAGGAGATGCACTTGTTTGGACGATTGAAACCATACATAGTCCGTTGACATAGACGTGATGGCCATTTTCATTTGCGGTAAGGGTGGCACTGTTAATTTTTAAAAAAAAATTAACGCGCGTATGCAACTCATGCACGAGTGTTGATGTTGAGACCAAAAGATCTCAAGCCTTGCTAGTAAGCAAGTGATTAGCAAAATAAGTTTCATAATTAATTATAAGCACCGTTAAATTTTAAATAAAAATGTATAAATATTTCAAATATAAATGTTAAAGACACCCCGAACATCTTTTAGGTAACTAATTATTTAAAAAGGAAAAGGAGAAGTGAAGTCCACAGTACCTCTCTTAAGGCCTAAAATGTATGGGTTATCTATCTAATTCCTTTATGCCATTATGCCCTTCAACGACTCTTGACTTGAGTTAATTGAAACTTCTTAAGCAATTTCGAGTTACTTAACTTCACTGCAGCGATCATACTGTGCTTACGGCTTCACGTACATGAAAAATTCTAGGAGTCTTCAAGCAGCATTGGTCTTATGTTAAACTAAAGCAACTTCTTTTCTTAGGTTTTCGGTTTTGAAATTAGTAAAAGGGTTAAATTTTCTTTTTCACATTTGAGTGAAGGACAAATTTATAGATGTCCCTTTTAAGATTTTATGATACTCTTCAATTTATTAGGTCTATCATTGTAAAAACAAGATAGTTAATTAAACAAAAAAATTGTATACATACATATAATGTTTTCCTTATTATATTGAAATATTAGGTTGTCCACAAGCATGTGGATCAATTGGTAGTTCATGCCACCTAGGAATAAAAAGTCTCAAGTTCAACATCCAAATTTCCCACGTCCCCATTGACCTAACAAAAGGAAAAAATATTAGGTTGAAATAAGCATTGCAGAAATCAACACAAAGCAACATGACAAAAAAAAATCTCCATTAGTGGAGTCCCAAGATTTAAGGAATTGGATCTTTAATATTTTACAATTTTGTCTAAACCCTACTCATCCTAGAATTTATGAAATGACTCAAGAAATTGAATTTGAAAGGTTGTCACCACATTAAAAATTGCCTAGAAGAGATTAGCATGATCCCATACCTTTTTTAATTTTGTTCCTATTCAAGACTTACAAATTCTTCAAATATTGTAGATAATATGAAATTCTTAAAATTTTGGGACTTGATTGAGATTGACATTAAGTTGTCACTATAGTTCTAGAGTTTGTCTTTCTATAGCAAATCTCAATTTATGTTATTGCTTAAGGTACAAGAGCATTATTACAGATGTGGGCAAAGAAACTAAATCCAAAGCCTTTATTATAATTTACTAGAATCCCTAACTTGAGTTAAAATATTATTAGAGATGTTGAAAGTATAGGAAGGTTGATTGATAATGCCGTCCCACATTGTTAATGTTGGTAGACCTTACAAGATTTTAAAGCATACTTCATGTCAACTTGATGATGGTTTAGTATTTAAAATGGAGATGACTCTTTTTCTTTCTTTTTATTATTTGAGATTAACAGAAATTGCTACTTCATAGATAATAATACTTGCATTTGATGTCTTTTTCTTCTTGGTTTCTATTGTACGGAGTTGAAAGCCTTGTTAGCTTTGATTGAGGGGTCAGGTGTGGAGGGCTTTCCCTACAATTGCACTGCAATTATATATGCAGAAGAAGAGGACTGTCTCGTCTTTTCACGTTAATCGGCTAAGTGGAGACCACTTCGGTCTCGCGCTTGTTGGAAATAACTTCGAATTACCTATAGTCTATTCAAAACCACCTTTTGAATAAAAACTTTCGATTTCTCAATAAAAAATTTGGTAAGCATCCCAGCCTTTAATTTTTCAAAATGGCTTGTGCGGACCAATTTGCATTTTCCCACTACAATGGCAGGGACATGTTTTACGTTTCTTGCTGAGCATGTTGCATGTTGCATGTCGCATGTCTCTTGTTTTAGTTAATAGTTTGTAAAAACTTTGCTAGTTTGAGGCTCATATTTGGGCTGTAATGTGTGGGCATATGTGCCCCAAGTCCATATTTTGTAATATTCAAGGTAAAACCATAATAGCCCTTTTGTATTGTAAAAGGAGGATTCCGATTGGGAGGACCGAAGACTGTTTTATGCAAAAGCTTATGCTTGTGTTTGGTGGTATGTCCCCTTAAAGATGTAGAGGTGCTGTTTCCCTTTGATGTAGGTGTGTTATGTCCACTTTGATGTAATTTCTTATTTACTATATTAGGACTAAGTAGTAAAAAGATAGTTAGAAGAAAGAAAAGTAGTAAGCCAAACTGTGGACTAGATTGGCCATTACAATTCCAACAAATAGATTCTGTTAGGAATAGAGTTGTTTGTGACAATTTGGTACCAGAGCCATTGTTGGAAGTCCAGATGGCCGACAACAAACTATGGGTTTGTATCTAGGCGGATTTAGACCGTCGTTAAGCAGAAAATGAAAAATAAACAAGAGGAAAGAGAAAAAAAACAAGATGAGTCTGAAAATAAAATGAGGGCTGATACTGACAAAGAAATCTAGGATGTTGAATGCAAAATTCAAGCTTAATTCCTCCAGCAATAGGATTCTTTTCAACAACTCCTTAAAACTTTCCAATACTAGTAAGTGGGCTCCAGCCCCTCTTCTTCGAGAATCTACTATTCTAGGATGAAAATTAAGGAGTTAGATGAGGAGGCAAGAGAGGAAGCTTTTCATAAAGGAAACTAAGTACCTTTTTCCAGTAGGAAAGAGAAAAGCATCAAAGAGGAGGAAGAAGACGAAGAAGGGGAGGAAAAAGAAGACCAAGAAAAAGATGAAATTAGTGGTTCTAACTCACATTTCCATGGGTTAGTGCGGAGAAGAAATAAAAGTAAGAGAGAGAGAATATTTAAAAGGGAGGAGAAGGAAGAGTACATGGATGAAGGAATCTTTCAAGAACCTTATAGAGAAGTAAAAAGGCCTACACGGGTTGTACATGCAAGACCTAGTCAGAACAATCCAAAGTTTGATTTTCCCAAGATTTAGGGTGGCAGTGATCTAACAGGATGGATAAACTGAGCAGAGCAGTTTTTTCATTTCAATAATACCCGAGAAAGAGATAAAGTCCCTATTGTTTCGTGGCATCTTGAAGGAAAGGCGCACATGTGTGTAGAATGGTTGTAGAAGAAGGCAAGAAGGTGCCTAATAACTTGGCTCCTTTTGACTAATGCTTTCATTCGACGTTATGGTCTAACCACTTATTGGAATGGCCTTATGGATTTGATTTTTCTACAACAAACGAGCTCGGTGGAGGACTATGAGGTAAAATTTATGGAAACTCTTTTTAAGGTTGATGATATATCCAAGAAGGACAAGAACTTATTCATTTCCTAGTGAGTTTAAAAGAAAGCCTTAGAAAAGAAATACAATCTAGAAAACCCATGGATTTGGAGGATGCAATTGAGTTAACTTATTTATGGGAGGTGAAAGATACACCAACTAGAAAGGAAAAAAAATTATGTCCTTAAGGTAGCAAACTCAAGGACTAACAATTGGTAGAAAAATGTTGGGTCATATAAAGGTGTAAAAAAATTGAAAGCAAAAGAAATGCAAGAGAGGAGGGAAAAAAATCTTTGTTTTAACTGCAATAAGAAGTTTTCCCCTGGTCACTGGTGTAAGAATAAATTGTTTGTTTTGATAATTGAGAAGGATGCAAGTGAGTCAAAGGAAGAGGTAAGTGTAGTGCTAGAAATGGTGGAGGAAGTGTAGGAAGTGCAGGAAGTGCAGGAGATTGTTGATCTAGTCCCTAAGATATTTTTAAAGGCCATGAAAGGTGAGACATCTGCTGGTATGATAAGAGTCATTGGTACTTTTAAGGGAAAGGTTAATAAAGCATGCATTTTAATAGACTCCAGGAGTTAACACAATTTCTTGAGCACCAAGTTAGCAAGAAAATGGGGTTTAAAACCTAATGGAGGTAGAAACTTGAGGTTGAGATAGCCAGTGGGGATAAGATGATGACTGAAGGGTTTTGCAAAGGAATAGACCTGATAATACAAAATGTCAAAATGAAAGTAAATTCCTTCCTTTTGCACATACCAGGAATTGAGGCTGTGCTAAGAGCTAGGTGGCTCAAGACCTTGGGGAATATAGTGTGGAATTTTGAGCTTTTAAGTATGACATTTCAAGTTGGGAAAAAATGAATTACTTGGCAAGGAATAAAAAAAGGAGAGAATCAAGTAGTTGATGAGGAACAATATTGGAAAGAGTTGAAACAAATGGGAATGGGTTTGTTGTTACGTATACAAACTATGACTAAGGAAAACAGTGAGGAGTTTGAGGATAAAGGTGTTGGATGGGCAGAAGATGGCTTAGACTAGTTTAAAAAGAAATTTAAGAGGCTATTGCAGAAACATGCAATGCTGTTTGAGGAACTAGTAGGCTCACCTCCACCTAGGGAGTTTAATCACCGAATACCATTGAGGGAAGCAAGTGAGCCCATAGCCTCTAGACCATATCATTACCCACATTACCAAAAGTCTGAGTTGGAATAAATGGTGATACAATTATTGGAGTCAGGTGCTGTTAGACTAAGTATAAGCCCTTATTCATCTCCCATATTGTTGGTAAAGAAGCAGGATGGGTCTTGGTAATTGTGTGTGGACTACAAAGCATTAAATAAGCAAATAGTCAAGGATAAATTCCCCATTCCTATGGTAGATGAGCTTATGGACGAATTATATAGGGCTAGATTTTTCACTAAGCTCGATCTCAGGTCAGGATACCATTAGATTAGGATGCAGCCTAAAGACATCTATAAAGCAGCCTTTCAGACACATCAAGGCCACTATAAGTATTTGGTGATACCTTTTGGCTTGTGTAATGTTCCATCAACTTTCCAAGCCTTGATGAATGCTATATTCAGAGAATTCTTGCGTAAGTTTATTTTAGTTTTCTTTGATGATATCTTGATTTATAACAAGACTTGGCAGGAACACATGAAACATGTAGAAAAGGTGTTTGGAGTATTGGAGACACATAAGTTGTTTGTCAAAAGAAGCAAGTGCTCGTTTGGATAGCCATTAGTGAACTACTTAGGGTATGTAATCAGTGCTGAAGGGGTTTCAATGGACAAAGAGAAAAAACAAACGATGCTAGAATGGAAACTATCACATCAAGTGAATGGGTTACATGGATTTTTAGGGTTAACTGGTTATTATAAGAGGTTTATTGTTGATTATGGTAAGATTGCAACCCCCTTTACTGTGTTACTCAAGAAAAACAACTTTAAGTGGAACCCTACAACAATGGAGGCTTTTGAGAAGTTAAAAGATGCCATGGTTTCTGCACTAGTCTTAGCTCTCTCCAATTTTCAACAAGATTTAATTTTGAAATGTGATGCTGTTCGGTTAATTTTAAATGCAAGTGAACAGGTCGAACAAGTAATATAATGATAAGAAAAGTATCGTTCCACAGAGATTGGTGATTACTATGCCAACTAATTACTAATGGTGAACAACTCCTAGAATCTATCTAACAAATCCAAATTGATAGAGAATAAACTAATCAACTAAATTTAATAAAACTAAATACACAAAATATGTTAGAGTATCCGATTTCACCATAACTATGAGGTACTAATGTAGATTATGTATGCTTGCAAGAGGGATAATATCTATGTGATGGCGGAACTTCCTAATTTATTTACTATCCTATGTCTAGGTATAGCAAACCTACTTAGTTCATTAATTCACTATATTTCTATATGTGAATTGAAATAAACCAAATGCATTAAGATCTATGAACATTCCCAGTTTACAATAAATCTTTCGATTATCTTATCACCAAAAGCCACACAAACAACCTAGTATATGTCTATCCACATTTAATTCATGGTTATATATTATAAGAAGCAATTGCATATTATTACCTCTTAGTATCAAACATGCACATCAAATCATTGAAGTGGTGGCCAATTACTTAAAAGCATTAAGCATAATAATATATAACTCACATAAATAAAATATCTTGGAAAACATAATAATCATAAAATTCATATCATCATAATTAGGTTACATCGTAGCTCTAACAAAAATAAACTAAAGCATAAAGAAATAATGAGGAAGAATAATAATAGGGAATAAAGAAGGCATCTTGAATCCAAGAACAAGAAGTCTGTCACCCTTTTTGTCTTCTCTTCAAGAAAATCTTGAATTCTTGGCCTCTTTCTTGAGTTGTGCTCAATTTCCTCCTCCCCTTTCTTTTGCCTCTTCTCTTCTCTTAAATAAGGTTTAGGTTTAGACATACTCTTATCCTAGTAGAATTGGGTCCTAAAGATCTAAAACAATTGGGTTTTGAACTCTTAATTTAATTAGGTTTTGAACTCCTAATTTAATTAGGCTTTGAACTCCTAATATGATTAGGTTTTCTAATTATTTAGAAAACCCAATAACAATAAATCTAATAACAATCATTCAAAGTCCAAGCTCATCTTGACTCTCTTGATCTTGATATTATGATTTTGTCACACAATAAGCATCAGGCTCTCCATGTTCATCTTTTTTTCCTTGGCTTCTTGTTCTACATAAACAAGATAAATTTAGGTAAATAAAGAGGAGTTCAAATGTTTTCTCACAATTATTAAAGTTATTTATTGCCTAAAATAGGTAAAATAACTCTATAAAAATAGAGTTATCAAAACCCCCAAACTTAACATTTTGCTAGTCCTCTAGCAAAAGCAATAAACAATATATGTTTTAGACAAAATCCCTTCATGATATTCTCCCATAATTGCTCAACTTAACAATTCAAAGAAAAATATAGCTTTCACCCAAACACCACAATTGTTTCATAAGATAAGATAGACTCTTAACTATGTTGACCACATGTGTGTGTGTGTGAGTCCTCATCTTTTCAACTATATGCACTCCAAATAAATTCACATTAATATGCAACCTCTCAAAATCTTTAACCAAACCTCATATGTTTGCTTTTCATTCCTCTCTCCACTAATGTAAGCTAATCATCTAACCAAAAATCAATAGGACTTTTATAAGCTTGTAATGTAAGGCTGGGCTAGGGGTAAGATGAAAGTCATTTAGGCTAAATTCACCCATGAACATATTGCTTTCTAGGATCTAATTTGAGCTTTTGTCACTTCCTTTCTTTGCTTTCTCTTTTTTTTTCTTTTTTTTTCGCAAATGATCTTTCTATCACCACTTCTCTCATTTATTTTTTTTCCAAAAATACTTGATTTCACTTGGATTTTGACACTCACAAAAGTCAAAATCATGCTTGCATCAATAAAACAAGTAAAAGTACTAGACATGTAGTCACTATACTCTTATCTTGCCAATCATTTCAATTACTATGCTTAATAGCCTAATTCAAAACATTGAATGGATTAAATATGATAAGGAATGATAAGAGGATTCCATTCTTGGGCAAATGTTGTACTTCCTTTCTTTTTTTTTTTTTGTAAAAATGAAATACTATGCCCTACTTAATCATTGTAATCAATTTCTTCCCATGCTCCATCTTCCTTTCAACCTTTATTCATCTCAAACAAACTTCCATCCTACAAGTTAACATGTTCATGGGCGTGGGACGATAAGATAAGTTGTTTAAGGCTTATGGCTATATATATATGGGTGTCATTAAAAAAAATGGATAAGAATCAAGGCTCAGCGGGGTGACTGGTGATAAATAAATAGGGTTGGCTTGAAAGGCTCAAACGATCCAAAGAATGGCCTAAATCATTTTCTCAATTAGATGCAGCTTAGGATTTCGCCTCAAGAGAAAATCAAACAAATTCTAAGATTCAGGTGAGATCTAAGAAAATCACATACTTCACATGAATGTTCTCTAGAGATACACACAATTTCAAAAATGAAGGACTTTTAGTGCTTAATAGGTGGATCAACATAATCAAAATCACACTTAACTCACACCACAATTGCAGGTTTGAACAAAATCTATATCTTCCAAAGAATCACCAAGAATTCACAACATGGGATGTAATCATGACATAAAAAAAATTTCAATCAAATTTAGCACAAAGGTTCTTTCCCTACCCCTAAACTTGAATGAAGCATTGTCCTCAATGTAAAAACAAAAGAAATCAATAATAAAGAAGGAATAAGAAAACTCCCTTGATTGTAGGTTGTCAAAATGGAGCTGTGATGAGCATATGGTGACAGCCTTCTAACCAAACTACTAACAAAATACTTGGGTTACCTCCCAAGAAGCGCTTGTTTTATAGTTTTCAGCCAAACTATCCTCCACATGTTGCTCAAGGAGGATGAAACTTCAATAGTTTAGGAGACAGCTTGTGTCGTTTGATTGTTGAGCATTTTTCAATTAGCACAACTGTCTCATATACTTTCAACTTCCTTTTGTTCTCCAGTCTGTCATTCAAAAGTTTTGCACAACTAGATATTTGAACTGGAGTATCTGCAAAAGGAATGTTAATGTGTAGTTTTAAAGATATATCGAGGAATTCCAAAAACTGTTTATCTTTTACGCATTGTTGGAATCTTTGGGGAGATGGAGCTGAAGGCATAAAGGACATAGGATTTTCTGGAACAAGCTTGCTCCTAGGTGCCTCCTCAAGTTGCATGCTGACATCTTTATCATTATCTTTAAGACTCTCCTTGTCAACATAAACTTCTCCTACTTGCTTGCCACATGTTAGGGTTATTGCCTCTATGGTATCTTCAAGACTTTTCTCTATATCACTAGGCAAAAGACCCTCATGATTCTCTGAGATCATACTGATGAGCTGACTCATCTGCAACTTTAATTTTCGGATTGAAGCTTCTTGTCTCTGAAAACTCGCTTCTTGATTCTGAAATCTTGCTTCAATCCTCTCTGTAAAGTTTTGTGTGGTGTTGGCTAGCTCACTAATCATGTTCTCATAGTTAGGTTTCACCTCTTCTGTTTGCCAAAATGTTGGTTGCAATCTCATCTCACTTGGGTTACTCCATGAAAAAGTTTGATGGTTGTGCCATCTCAGATTGTACGTATTTGAGTAATAATCATTTTGTGACTTGCTAGGAATTTCAACAAAATTAGCATAATCATTATAATGAGCATTAGGGTTACCTACTTAACATTCTGTGCTCTCATGTGCTCCACCACAAAATTCATATTCTCTATTCTTTAGGAACACTTCCAATTCTGCATGTAAGTTGGCGAAGGTATCTACTTCATAGACTCCACTTGCTTGATGTATTGGTAGTCTCTCAGTAGACCATTGATAGTTATCAAATGCTATCTCCTTTAGAAAATTAAATGCCTCTTCTGGTGTTTTGCTATGTAAGTCCCCTCCTGCAGCTGTATCAATTACACAACGAAGATTCATACTACACCCATCATAAAAAGTTTGTACCTGTAGCCACGTGGGTAATCCATGATTTGGACATATCTTCAAAAGTTCCTTGAATCTCTCCCAAGCTTCATATAATAATTCATTATTCATCTGCTTAAAAGTGAAAATATCGTTACGCAATTTAGCAGATCTTGTAAAAGGAAAGAACTTACCAAGAAATTTTTGAGCCAAATCATCCCATGTAGTAATTAATCCTGCAGGAAGTGAAAAAAACCACTTTTTAGCTGTATCTTTAAGAGAAAATGGAAATAGTTTCAACCTGATAACATCTTCTATAACTCCATGATCTCCAATCATGTCACAAAATTTAAGGAATGCTTCAATGTGAGCTTTTGGATCCTCATTTGGTAGCCCACTATATTGCATAGATTTTTGAAGCATCTTGATGAGCACGGGCTTGATCTTAAAGTTATTTACCTGAATTTCAAGCCTTTTAATGCTTGATGTAGCATTCCAAAATGTTGGTGCAACATAGTCTTTTAAAAGTCTATATGTACCATCATATGTTTCCATCCTTGTTACTTAATCTTTCACAATAACTTAACAAGGAAATTTTTTTTTTCAAAATAAAAATAATGAAGCAAAATAAAAATAAAAAAAAAATGATTTTTTTTCTTTTTTCTTTTTAAGAACTATAGAAAAAAAATTTTCAAGAATTAAAAGAAATAATTTTTATTTAAAATAATTTAAAAGAAAATAAAAGCTAGATTAAACCTAGAAATCATTCGGTATTAATATTAATCAGCAGTAAAACAACCAATCCCCGGCAACGGCACCAAAAACTTGTTCGGTTAATTTTAAATGCAAGTGAACATGTCGAACAAGTAATATAATGATAAGAAAAGTATCGTCCCACAGAGATTGGTGATTACTATGCCAACTAATTACTAATGGTGAACAACTCCTAGAATCTATCTAATAAATCCAAATTGATAGAGAATAAACTAATCAAATAAATTTAATAAAACTAAATACACAAAATATGTTAGAGTATCCAATTTCACCATAACTATGAGATACTAATGTAGATTATGTATGCTTGCAAGAGGGATAATATCTATGTGATGGCAGAACTTCCTAATTTATTTACTATCCTATGTCTAGGTATAGCAAACCTACTTAGTTCATTAATTCACTATATTTCTATATGTGAATTGAAACAAACCAAATGCATTAAGATCTATGAACATTCCCAGTTTACAATAAATCTTTCGATTATCTTATCACCAAAAGCCACACAAACAACATGGTATATGTCTATCCACATTTAAATCATGGTTATATATTATAAGAAGCAATTGCATATTATTACCTCTCAGTATCAAACATGCACATCAAATCATTCAAGTGGTAGCCAATTACTTAAAAGCATTAAGCATAATAATATATAACTCACATAAATAAAATATCTTGCAAAACATAATAATCATAAGATTCATATCATCATAATTAGGTTACATCGTAGCTCTAACAAAAATAAACTAAATCATAAAGAAATAATGAGGAAGAATAATAATAGGGAATAAAGAAGGCATCTTGAATCCAAGAACAAGAAGTCTGTCACCCTTTTTGTCTTCTCTTCAAGAAAATCTTGAATTCTTGGCCTCTTTCTTGAGTTGTGCTCAATTTCCTCCTCCCCTTTCTTTTGCCTCTTCTCTTTTCTTAAATAGGGTTTAGGTTTAGACATACTATTATCCTAGTAGAATTGGGTCCTAAAGATCTAAAACAATTGGGTTTTGAACTCTTAATTTAATTAGGTTTTGAACTCCTAATTTAATTAGGCTTTGAACTCTTAATATGATTAGGTTTTCTAATTATTTAGAAAACCCAATAACAATAAATCTAATAACAATCATTCAAAGCCAAGCCCATCTTGACTCTCTTGTTCTTGATATTATGATTTTGCCACACAATAAGCATCAGGCTCTCCATGTTCATCTTTTTTCTCCTTAGCTTCTTGTTCTACATAAACAAGATAAATTTAGGTAAATAAAGAGGAGTTCAAATGTTTTCTCACAACTATTAAAGTTATTTATTGCCTAAAATAGGTAAAATAACTCTATAAAAATAGAGTTATCAGATGCTTCAGGGGTTGGAGTTGGTGCTATTTTGACATAAGGACATCCAATTGCATTTTATAGCCAAGCATTGAAGGGAAAAAGTGCCCTTTTGTCAACCTATGAAAAGGAATTAATGGATGTGGCATTAGTGGTGAATAAGTGGAGGAACTACCTATTAGGGAGGAGGTTTATGTGAGAACAGATCAGAGAAGTTTGAAACAGCTATGGGAGTAGAAGATTACTACACTAGCCCAACAAAAATGGCTAGTAAAATTAATAGGGTTCGACTTCATAATAGAGTATAAACTTGGAGGGGGAATAAGGTCGTTGATGCACTTTCTCACAAGGGAGAGTCACTAGATTGTGGTGAGCTTAAGGGAAACTTGCAAACAATTTCTGACCCTATTCCATTATTGGTAGAACCAGTTCAAAATGAAGTTAAATAGAACCCAAAAATGCAAAAATTGGTGCAACAAATAGAAGTAGGAGAATTGGGAAATTTATGGCAACATAAAAATGGGGCAATCTTTTATAAAGGAAGGATGTACCTAGGCCCCCACTCAGCCTTTACTAGGCCTTTGGTGGAAGAAATGCATTCTACTACACATGAAAGGGTCTAGAAAACCCTTCAAAGGCTTAAAGCCTCGTTCTTTTGGCAAAATATGAGGAAGATGGTGCAAGAGGTAGTACAAGAATGCTTGGTTTGTCAAAATAATAAGTGTCTAAACACTCTTCCCGCAGGTTTGATGTAGCCCTTACTAGTGCCCTATGAAATTTGGACTGAATTGTCAATGGATTTCATCGAGGGCTTACTAGCCTCCAAAGGAAAAACTTGTGTCTTGGTGGTAATGGATCGTTTGTCTAAAATGGCACACTTTGTACCTCTTAGCCATCCTTACACAATAGTAACAATAGCAGAGGCTTTTTTCCAGAATACCTACAAACTATATAGTATGCCTAAAAAGATTGTGTTGGATAGAGATAAAGTTTTCACTAGTTTCTTTTGGCAAGAGCTGTTCAATCTCTAAGGAACCAACCTTAACTACTCTATTGCCTACCATCCCCAATTTGATAAGCAAACTGAAGCTGTCAATAAGGTATTAGAAATGTACTTAAGGTGCTTTATTAGGGATCAACCCAAGCAATGGATGAAGTGGCTTCCATGGGTGGAGTTTTGTTACAACACTAGCATACATGGATCTTCTAGAAAGAGTCCTTTTGAAGTAATATATGGGCGGTTGCCTCCCACTCCTTTAGATTATGTTCTAGGAGCATCATCTGTAAAGGTTACAAATAGGGAACCAATTGAGAGAGATAATGTCCTGTAATTGTTGAGGGAGAAGCTCCTTAAGTCTCACAATAGAATCAAGAAAGTTTATGATAAGGGGAAAACTGATAAAGAATTCCAAGTGGGGGATAAAGTGTTTTTACAATTACAACCATACCGGCAGCTTTCTGTTAGTATGAAACGCACAGATAAACTATCACCTTGTTACTATGGACCCTTTGAGATCATAGAGAGAATAGGGACATTGGCTTACAAATTGAAGTTATTGGAATGGTCAAAAATACAACCGGTGTTCCATGTGTCATCTTTTAAGAAATCATGGGGGAAGAATGTACAAATGTAACAAGATCTACCATAGTTTGTGGAAGTTGAAGGTACCATACAAGCATAACCTCAAGCAGTCATTGACACCAGGACCAAGAAGGGTGAAGATCAAATACTTATGGTGTGGAAAGGATTGCTTGCTTTTGATGCTACTTGGGAGACTATTGAGCAGTTTCGATTAAGGTACCCAGATTTTGACCTTGAGGGCAAGGTCCTTTTTCAAAGGGGAAGGAGTTGTCATATGTCTCTTGTTTTAGTTAATAATTTGTAAAAACGTTGCTAATTTTAGGCTCATATGTGGGCTGTAACGTGTACCCCAAGTCCATATTTTGTAATATTCAAGGTAAAACCATAATAGCCCTTTTGTATTGTAAAAGGGAGATTCCGATCGGGAGAATTGAAGACTGTTTTATGCAAAAGCTAATGCTTGTGTTCGGTGTTGTATCCCTTTGAAGATGCAGAGGTGTTGTTTTCCTTTGATGCAAGTGTGTTGTGTCCACTCTGATGCAATTTCTTATTTACTATATTAGGACTATGTAGTAGAAAGATAGCTAGAAGAAAGAAAAGTAGTAAGCCAGACTGTGGAGTAGATTAACCATTATAATTCTGACGAACAGATTCTATTAGAATAGAGTTGTTTATGATAGAGCACTCCAGAAGGACAATCTATATGCTTACTTGGTAGTGCGTTGTTGCACTTCGCATCAAATACTAGTGGGTTAGGTTGTAGGAAGATGAGATTTTGTAATACTCCATCTTTATCTGCCATTTTGATAGTTTAATAACCAGTTACAAGATACATAATTCTAACTTTATATGACAAAACTTTTTACTAAGCTCATTTAGTTATAAACTACAGCATGAGTGCTTAGGTCCAAGAAATTAAGTCATAATTTATAAGGAGAGAGCTTAAAGGTAATATACTCTTACCCCTTAAACTTCACACATATGATTCAGTGTAACATTACAAACCATTTATAGTTAGATGCACATATAGACTATGATTGAAGAATTAAAAATATAGATGAATAAATTATGTAATGAAACTTGTATTTTTTTAATTAGATAACAAGGGTTTTAAGGATTGGAGTGTTTCTTGGGCTCTCGATAGCTCCAAGTAAGGGATGCGATGAAATTATTATTTCACCAGTAAAAAAAATAAAAAAAGCTTTTCTATTAGCTAATTTGTGTAAAATGGAGACATGATCAAATATCTATTAGCCATAAATGATTGGTCCTTTTAACTTACTTTAAAGTCCTTTATTTCCAAAAAAAATATAATGTAAATGTTTTCGTTTTTAAAGTCCTTGTGGTATTGTTAAAAATGATCCTTGAGAGCTTTCTTTGCCATAATAATAATAGAAAAGAAAGAGACAAAAGTGACCTTGTCTTTCAAGGTTTGGTAAGACAACCTACGTCCTAAATATCACTAATATCGGTTTTGGCAACACTTAGTCAAGTCTAGATGCAAATCTATCACAAAGACAATAATATATTTGAGCAATATGTAAGGAAGTTTGATTTTACCACGAGTGTCTTGAAAATTTCCAAACTTTGACCACATTTTCCCAACGTTCACTTTTTTGAAATAACTCACACACTTTATATAGATATGAAGATTATTTGTAGGTGATGATATATTTTAATTTTAGTTTCTGGTGACATAAATATTATGTGATTTCTTCATGAACAAATCTCAATCAAAGTGAAGCATAAAGCTCAAACTGAGCAACAGCCGGATCAAATAATGTCTAATAAAAGGAAAACCAAGATTCTCTTTCGTGCAAGACTAACATGAACCTTCTCCTAATTGCATGCAATTATTTTGATTTTTCACCTGGGCCCCCACCCCACTTGAAGAGAACCATCTCTTTTGCTTTTAACGTTAATGGACAAAAAAGTAATATGAATTGATCTTACTTTATTGATCACTCTTTTAAACAAAATTTTTATTTACTTCAGGCACTAGTTAACTACCTTTTTTACAAAGTTGAGTTGTTGGAACATTATAATAATTTAGTTGTTTGAATTTTTTTTTTTAGTTTTTAATGTAAGTTGCATTAATAGAAATTAATATACAAAAGCACAGGGGCATATCACAGTATTACAACAATTTTCAAAAGTAGTTGTTTGAAATTTCTATTAAAGTGAGTTTTACTTTTTCGAAGTGGTGGGGATAGATATAATGTAAATTTTTTTACAAAAAAATTAATGAGTGAAAAATAAAAGATTACTTGGTGCTTATGAAAAGAAATTAATTCAAGATTGTTTCAATATTGATTATCTTTACAATTTATACATCTTTGCTTTTTACCTTACCCAAAAGAAAAGAAGTATATCTACTTTTCCAGGTAACAAAGCAGTGTAACAAAAAAAGGGCTCGCTTTTACTACAATTAACGTGGAAATTTCATAATGCTGACTACTTTTTTACATTGCTGATTCTAAGGACGTAATTTGTAAAAAATTATAATATTATTATTTGAAATGATTCATCTAATTATTTACAATTAGTATTTTGTGATATTTTTAAAAGCATTAGACACATTGAAGTGTTGATGTAGATGAGGTTTTACTTACTATAAATTTTTGGGAATTTAACAATTTTAGCCTATGATATATACACTTTAAAAATTTTAACACACGCGTATGAGGTTTTACTTATTATAAATTTCTGGGAATGTAACAATTTTAGCCTACGATATATACATAGCAACGTGAGCCAGCTTCAATTTTAAAGGATAGATACGAAGCTCCCTCAAAGTTCACATTAAACAGTGAATTGTGTTTTCCTGTAAGGATCGAGACGGAAACCAATGGGATTTTTCCGACCGACTTTAAATTACACGATATTGGGAGACCTCCTGCTCTGGACAGTCGCGTCAAACAACGTGTAAAGGAAGGTGCCTAATATTTTTGCAGTCCGTAAAATGTCTTTTACTTTCTTTTATCTTTGTCAATACGTTCAGCCCCACCGTCACATGGTTGCAGATCATAAAGCAGAACTGAAAGACACGTAAAGTTGGCATCAAAGGACAGCTTCATTGGAATTCGAGAAAGTGGCCTGACCTGGCCTGGCCTGCTAGTCTCTGCTTTTGATGTTTCTTACGTTGAATTTTGTGTTCTTTGATATTTTTTTTTGTTCTAAAAGTACACCGCTAGTCCTAGAGCCATAACGGTTACAATTTTTATATATTATTTGGCCTATATCAGTTTTAGTCTTTCATATATCAGTCAAATTTGATAATTGTAATATCCAATCTAATTATATTTTGCATATGTTCAACATGTCTTTCATTAAAAATCTAAAAGTTTTTATTAGAATTTCAGTTCATGAATTCTCTTTTATTGTTATTTCTTGTGTTGTCAAGTCATTTTCACTTAAGATTAATTTTATAAGAATCTCAATTAAAATTTAGACAAAGTCGTGCGGTAAAATGCTTAAAGTGTAAAATTATTTCTGTTATTAAGAGGAAGTTAGGACAAACAAATGGTTGTTTCCAGTGGAAAGATGATAGAAATTCAGAGTGATAAAGATCCTAATTATCAAAGTCTACGAGGTACCCATAGGATTTATTCCAGTTCCTAATCATCGATGGTCTTCGAATCCATCGGGCAGGCAATTTCCAAGTAAACAAGATAAAGAACTCTCTATGCTACCGGACACTGGAAAAGCAGCGGATTAAAGCGTGAATAAGTGTTGAAGGACCGCCAGAATGAAATTTCCTGTGAAAATTCCGGGACCATCTTCCTTACAAAGTCGATTCTTTCAAAAGATGAAAGTTGATTCATTTGGAAGATGAGAAAGTGGATTATTTTGATAATTTTGACGCACTTTGGTGGACATGATAACGATGAGTTCTACTTTTTGGGAGTGGTGGGGATGGATATTACGTAGAATTCTTGCCGTCCAACTTCCGGTAGAGAATCTCCTGGACCTCTCAACAAAGTAATAAGAAAGTTAGGATCCCTCGTATGCTCACAACTCTCTTCGCATACGTTTCTTACTTTCAAACAAAGGCTTGTGTGGCCGTCTTCACTCTTGGTTCACTTGGTATACTTTATTAAGATGAGATTTTGGCTTTGGAATTCATGCGAAGCAATTACCAATCCAACAGTCTTTGCTTACCTAATTGTTGTATTTCGCATCAAATAATAGTCCGGTAGATCGTAAGAAGATGAGATTTTGGTGAGGCCGATGAATTCTATTTTCCTTCTCTTTTATATAAGTTTAAGACAGTTTTTATAAATTAATTTTGATGGACCATAAGACTGATCATACTCGCAATTAATGGACGTACAAGGATCTTTTTTCTTTTTTTGCTTGACGCTAAAAGGAGGCAACTTTTATGTAAGAAATCGTAAATAGACTCTACTTTATATTTTTATGTATCTCTTGATTGTTTAATAAATATTTACGAACTGGATAATTATAAATTTTATATGACAAAATTTTTTGAACAATTTTATGTGATTAAAATAAAACTGTTTTAGATGAAGAATATGATAATAGAAAATAAATTTAAATCATTAATGTAAAGTAATATAATGTAAACCTTCTGTGCTTAGATCCAAAAAGTGAGTCCCAACTTACGAGCACAGAAGGGCTTAAAAGTAATTGTGCTCTATAACTCTGGATAGCCGTCACTCAATTCAATTTAGTATTAGATTAATTACGAAGGTTCCACCTGTGCAAATGTCTTTTCGTACGCTCAGAACTGGCGTGATAATTACAGGCAAGCATATCTGCTTTTGCGATCTACTTCTCCACCTCAAAAAGAAAGCGCCGTCTCAACTTTTGACATCGATGCACACAAAGAGAGACAAAACATGGAAAGCCGAGCTTTCAATTTCCGAAAGAGCAGTTCGGGTGCTTTTTGATGAACCACAGTAATCAAATTTCTCATAAATCAGGTCATACTAAAGGTTTATATAAGATAGTGTGCATTGACGCGGAAGAGATCTTATTACTTCTCTCGCCTATCTGTGATTTTATTCTTTTCAAAATATTCTCCGACGGCTTTATGGGTAGCCCAGGAGCTTCCTCTTCTTCTACCGCCGTTGCTGATCCTTCATGGATATATGATGTTTTTCTCAGCTTTCATGGTGAAGATACTCGCAAAGGTTTTACAGATCATTTATATGCTGCTTTGAAGAGGAAAGGAATTATAACCTTTAAAGATGATGAGAAACTAAAGCGAGGAGAGTATATTTTTGAAGAACTTTCAAAAGCAATAGAACAATCTCAATATGCAGTTGTTGTAATTTCAGAAAGGTATGCTTTCTCCAAATGGTGTTTAATCGAGTTAACCAAGATTCTAAAATGCAGGGAAGAAGCTAGGATGACAGTTTTGCCCGTGTTTTATCATGTGGATCCCTCTCATGTACGAAAACAAGAAGGGAGTTTTGCAAAAGCTTTTGCCAACCATAACCAAAACACCAAGGTTAATGAAGAGCAAAGGAATAAATGGAAAGTAGCTTTGAAAGATATTGGTAATTTGTCTGGATGGCATATAGACAACAGGTATAATTATGATAAATTGTTATACTTAACTTTGTCTCCATTTTGTGAATTAGAGTGATGAGTTTTATTTACTTGTAAAATGTAATTAGAGTACCTTTGAATTTGTTTTTGTAGTGACTTTAATTTAATTTATTTTTATAGGCATGAAGCAAACGTTGTTGAAGATATTACTCAAAAGATTCTAGATGAATTGAATCATACCTCGCTGAACATTTTTGAGGGATTGGTTGGAATTAGCTCCCAAGCTTTTAAATTAATTTCCTTACTCTCTATTGGGTCTACAGATGTTTGCTTTATAGGGATTTGTGGCATGGGAGGAATTGGTAAAACAACTTTTGTAAAAGTTGTTTATGATCGAGTTTCTTTACATTTTGAAACGAGTTGCTTTGTTGCTCACATAAGAGAAAAAACTCAAACTCATGGTATAGAATATCTACAAACACAACTTGTATGTGAAATCTTACAAGAAAGTGGGTTAAAAGTATGGAATATTTACACAGGAATTGACATTATCAAGAGGCGAATGCGTAATAGAAATGTTTTCATAGTTCTTGATGATGTGGATACAGAAAAACAATTGAAAGCATTAGTAGGGAGTCATGTATGGTTTGGTCAAGGAAGTATAGTTATTCTAACAAGTAGAGATTGTTATTTGTTAAAGAAGTATGTGGATACAATTTATGAGATTACAGAATTAAGTGAGGATGAATCTTTAGAACTCTTTAGTTGGAATGCATTTAAAACGGACTATCCTAAAGAGAACTATATAGAATTGTCCGAGGATACTGTGAGTTTTGCTTAAGGCCTTCCATTAGCAATTGAAGTTTTTGGAGCTTATTTATTTAGGAGGACAATGGATGAATGGAAAAGTGCCCAAGAGCAACTAAAAGCAAATTTGAAGGCAGACATTATGGATGTACTTCAAATAAGTTTTGATGGACTAGAGGAATCCCAAAAAAATTATTTTTAGATATTGTTTGTTTATCCAACATAAACGACATTTGGAATTACAATATATTGGAATGTCTTCATAGTTTTTTAACTATTAATTTGAAAGTTCTTAAAGACAAATGTCTCATAAAGGAGTGTTTTGGTGGATGCTATATGCATGATTTGTTAAAGAAAATGGGTCAACAAATCATCTATCATGAATGTCCAAGTAATCTTGGCAAACGTAGTAGATTGTGGTGCTATGAAGATATTATAAATGTATTGAAGTATAATACCGTAAGTAAATTCATCTACATCTAACCTACAAAAGTATATTAGATACCATTTTTCCAAAGTATTTATTGTAGACTAATTTAAGCATTCTTTGTTTACAGGGAACATACACAATTGAAGTTGTTAATTTAGATCTATCACTCCACAAACAAGAGCAACTAAATCTTGAAGGATTTTCAAAAATGAAAGGATTGAAAATACTTGTGATTCATAATTGTCAATCTTCTCATGAGTTTCATGCTTTGGAATGGTATGAAGATATTTCAAATTTCACACTAAGCAATGACTTACGTTATTTGGAATGGGATGGATATCCTTTGGAAAATTTGCCAACCAATTTTCAAGCAAATAGACTTGTTGAGTTGAAAATGGCTTATAGTTGCATCAAACAATTGAGTGGATGGAAGGTAAGATTCTAGTTGTATGCAAATATATATTATTTTCTTTTTGTCTTCTTTTTTCCTTTCATTTTACACTTTTATATTAACTAATTTATTTGTTAATTACAGAATTTTGACAAAGTAAAATTCATTGACATGAGTTATTCATGTAACTTGATGGAGATACGAGACTTCAATGATATGTCAAACTTTGTTGAGTTAAATCTTCAATATTGTAGAAGTTTGTCTATAGTCCACTCATCCCTTGGCAATATGAAGCGACTTAAGAAATTGGAGATGGAAGGTTGTGATTGTCTTAACAAACTTCTAGATGAGATCAACTTTGAGTCTCTTGAATATTTTAATCTCACTGATTGTTTAAGACTTGAGAAGTTCCCAAACTTTAGTGGTAATATGAAATCTTTGGAGTTTCTTGATTTGATTGGGACTGCCATTAAAAAGTTGCCACCATCATTAAGGGGTTTGTCATCTCTTAAATATTTCAATTTTTGTGGAAGCATAAGTTATAGAAAACTTTTAAATAACGACACCTTTCTACATCGGGATCATTTTTTAAAATATGACCCTTCAAGACTATCCTGGTGTTATGAGATAATGAGAAAAATAAATGCTTGTGGTAGTGGTTCACATCCCGTTAGTTTTTTGTGCTTCCTTAATGATTTCTCTGGTCTTAGCTCTTTGAAAAGACTAGATTTGAGTTATCGTAATCTATTTGAAGGAATTATTCCTTATGAACTTTGTTATTTATCATCACTTAGAGTATTTAGATTTGTCTGGGAACAAGTTGATGACAATACCATCTAGTGTTTATCTACTTCCCAAACTTCAGTGTCTTTACCTCAGAAGTTGTACCAACCTTAAAATATTGCCAGAGCCTTCATTTCCACGTTTAAATTTAAGAGATTGCTAGATTTGATCCAGCTTTCTCAGCTTTCAACTCTTGACTTGGAAGATTGTGACGAACTTGAAGCATTGCCAAAATTACCTTTAAGCTTAAGAGACTTGAAGATAAGCGGTTGTGTATCGCTGAAAATTCCTGGAGTTGAAATAGATGGAGGGTTCAACCGTTTTTACGCTATTGGTCACGTCCGTTTTGATTTTGATGGCAGACCCCACCAAATCCTCCGACTACCTTCATATCACCAGATTTGTTTAGTGTCCGATACGGTATACTCGGTGAGTCTCTTTCTTTCCTTTTATAGCGAGGCTCAAATTGACCAAAGTTAAATGTTGTATCATAGATTAAAGTACTGCATTTTATATTTTATTTTTCTTATTTTTTATTTTGCAGTTTAAACGTGTCTACATTGTTGCCCCCACATCAGTATCTAAAATCCCAAAGTGGTTCAACCAGATAATCACTAGTTTTTTTGGTACCGTTGAAAGTTGCTTTCAAGTTTGTCAATTTGAGGTGGTAACTGAGATATATTGGCGTGGATTTGCTTTATTAGTTCTTTATCAAGTGGAGCCTAACACTTTTCAAGAACAAAGAAAAAAACAAAAGGTGGATGAGTGTGGTAAGTCAATTTACGGAATATTTGATGGAATTGATGCTGCTCTTCCCCACTTTCTTTGTCATTTTCAATTCAACGAGGTTGGTGCAAAAGAATCCTTTGTCCTTTGTGCTCCTGAAGCCCCTTCCGTTGGGTCAAATGCATTTTGGGCACACATACCCTTTCAGTGTTTCGAAGGGACATGGAAACAACGAAATACCAAAGCCAGCGTTAAGGCTTCAATTGAATCATTCAACTTGAATGTAGAGATTGAGTGTGGGATGCGTGTGGTAAACAAAGATGATCTTCCAGAGCTAGCTAAGGTTATAAGTGACATTTCCCCACGCGGTTTGGATTTTAAAACTTGTATCAATTTACTTAAACGCCCTTGCGAAGTCCACGGCTTCAAGTTGGAGAGATGAATCGTCGAAGGAATCGGATTAACTGGGTTCACTTCCAGAAATGATATATCGATCTCATATACCTGCAAAACGAGGTATATTCCTTGGTTTCTTATTTTTCTTTTTATTTTTTGTTAATTATGGCAGTGTTGGCAGTGCGTAAGTATGAGATCCATCTATTGCACTGGCATGGTGATATAGAATTCTTTTGGTCTGGCTCATCAACTATCTATCTCACTATCAAAGTAAAAATCAGCGGGCGATATCTGGCTTCAAGACATCTTTATAAGGTGATTTGGTTGCTAGTAACACGTTTGCTATGCGTAATTTTTGGCTAACATTTTTGTTTTTTGTAATGGGAGTTTATTCCCTAACTTCTGATTAGAAAAATTTGCCCGCAAATTGAAATGTGCCCCCTTGCAGATTGAATAGTTCACATATGGACAAGATGCTATTCTGATTACTCAATATGGAGCTCAAGCTTTGTGGAAGGGAAGAGAACTACGATCTGTTTGTGAGTTCTCATTGTTGCTACTTCTTCCTCATTCCCATCCTAAAAACTTATATGATCCTGGAAAGGCCATCTTCAAGAGAAATCATAGACTCCAATGGCTGCTTGCTTAGAGAGTGAAGAAGCCAAACATTTTGACCGCGTGGTGTACAATGCAGGCGAAGGTCCTGGAGGTGTTTGCTTAAATGTCACAGCGGTGAATGTATGAACAGTCTACCAACATTTCACTGGAATTGCTATTTCATTGAACAGTTTTCTATTTTGTTTTTCCGTATGTGGTTTGAATGTTGAAACTCACAAGAAATTATTTAGTCAATCGTTCAATGTCTCTGGCCCTATCAGAGCTGCGAAATATGGGTCATCTATCGGCACTTCTAAGAAGCTTAGGAGCGGCTTTGCTAGAGGTAAGCATGGCTATTTCTTGTTTCTTTCATTGTGTTATTGTTAATTCCTTCTTGAACTTCAAATTATAAACACAATAGAAGATATCAGAAGCTAACCAGTAAATTTTTACTATTGGTAAGGTTAATATATTTTGTTATAGAATTTTAGCAATTTCTAGCTGGCAGAAGTTTCAAAAATTCGAACTATCAGTCTGAGTCTTTGTATTCATATTAGTTTTAATTTTATTTTCTAATAATCAATCTATTATAATTTCTTTTCTTGTTCTATGATACAAATCAAAGATGAAAGTAATTGTTCACAAATTGGAGTGCATTTTGAAACTCATAGAGTTTTACTTGAAAGGGCTTTCAAATTTTGGGCTTGAATGTGGAAGATTAAATGTGAAAAGATCTTATTGATTGGGTTGGCTTCCAGAAATGATTCAAGTCTCATATACCAACAGGACGAGGTAGATTCTTTGGCTTTCTTTATTACTCTATTATTTCATTATTTACTGCTCCATGGTATATAAAGGAGAATGTATTAAAGGTGAGCAATGAATTTGGAATATTGAAAACATTGTGCCTACAATTTTGTTGATGCAGTGCTTGAAGTACAATGAAAATCAAGATCTGACGCAGTAGTGTTGGGGGTGGTTCTTCCTAATAGCCGATGCTTATTGCAGAAAGCGAGATTGGGTTAGAAAAAGTTAAGAACAAACTAACATTTGTCACAGAAATATCTAAGTTGAAGTGCAAAATTGATAGCCAGCAGTAGAGTAGTGGGGAACTAATTCTGTTCCGTAGGAACAGTATGTTCATACTTGGAACATGTGCACCCCGTTTGTGATTTTGTTCTTGTACAATAATGTTTTCCCATTTAGAGTTAGAGTTGGTATAGTTGAGCGAGTATACACTATTAATTTTCAGGGAGGAATTCAAAGACTAAACCTTTCTTTTTGACTCTTTCATGTTGCTTTAGTTTTCTATACCTTCGGTGTGGAATAAGCATGTGTGAAGAACAAGAAGAAGGTTAGGCAAAGCTAAAGATAAGGCTTGGGGAAGGGATTATGCGCAAAGGAATCTACAGTGCGTACTGCGGGCTTCATCTTCTACAACTCTGTCAATGCAACTTGAAGGATGCTGTGTTCATGTATTTTCTGCGCTGTCGTTTCTCTTTCTCATTCCAATGCCAGACTCACCATTCTCAGATACTCTTTGCCGTGTCATTTGTAGGTCACTCTCATACCAAGGGGACCCTTATCTGAACACGTTCAACACTGCTCTGTGTAAACATGACAGGAACCCAGTACCCCACCATACGCGGGCGAGTGTCAAAAAGAAGCACCGATGAACGCGTGATGTTGGTGTGAAAGTCAGATTGGAATTTGATTGAAGGGTTAGGCGTGGAGTGCTTTCCCTACAATTGCACTGCAATTAGATATGCAGAAGAAGACGACCGCCTCGGCTTTTAACGTCAATGGGCTAAGTGGTGACCCTCGGTCTCGTGTTGTTGGAAATAACTTCGAATTTTACCTGTAGTCTATTCAGACCACCTTTTTGAATAAAGATTTTCGATTTCTCAATAAACAATTTGGTAAGCATCCCAGCCATAGCTCCAAATTTTTGTCTCATCTGGTATGTAGGGCAATCGAGCCATAGCAGAAATCCAGTTTGCAGAATATATCTATCCTGCATTTGATCAGGTATGGATCCTTCCTAATGCTGTGTTCTATAATTGCGCCACTATTGCCCACTGACAAAATATTTCTAGTAGATTGAATGAATCTGCAAAGTTTAGATAGCGGAGTGGTAATCAATTTACTTTTGGAGGTACTCTTGCTGTTAGTTTCTAAATGAAAAATCCATTCTAGTCGTTTCATTTTCTCTCTTCATTTTCACATGTTGAGTTTCTACATTTTTCTCTAGGTTTAACAACAAGAGCTTCATATGGAGCTCTTGGCCAATGGCGGACATTATCACAGAGTCCCCTGAAGCTTTCTTCCTTCATGTTCCTGGTACCAAAGTATGTTTCTAAGATACCTTTTTCTATTTTGTATTGGTGATACAACTACAAAAATTGTCGTATAAAGTCTGCTCATGATATTTTTTTCACTAGTTATGTGAGAAACCAAGTGAAACGACTATGTTCGCTTGTGCACACACATTTTTTTTTTTTCCTTTTTTTAAGTGTGATTGTGCACAACTTACTACATTTCTAGATAGTAATACACTGATTGTACTCCAACGCACTTTTATTAACAGTGCATAACTTTCGGCTCCATCTATTACAGTTTCATCAAATCAAACAGAGTGATCCTCTGTTCGCATGCTCCTTTCCTCACCCGTCTCAAACCTTTCTACTGCGTCAGCCACCATTCACTCTTATTCCATGCCCAACTTCTCTGCTCCCTTGGTTTGTCTCTCACCTCTAAAAATCTGACTACAGAGCGATCCTAAAATTTTATTTGATCGTGAAAGGGCCATGTTCAAGAGATAATATAGTAGTGGATATTATCAATCATCACAATAATTGTTTTCTGATTGCTAGTGTTGCGCTACGGAGAAATAAGTAGCTGAACATAAAGAAGACTCAATTTTGTGGTACCAAACCTGGTGACGTTCCAATGGCTTCACAAAGAATCTATGTTCAATTTTGTAGGTTTTCATGATGACAAGTCAAAAACTTAAAACTTGTTAACTCTCTACATAGAAGTTATCTCGAGTTTTGTCTATCCCTTGTCATACAAATATGACAAATATTTAAGTTTAAGATATCGAACACAATAGCTTATGGGATTCCCCACCCTCCGAAAATATATTTATTATATTAATTGTGAGTATAAATAAAATGAGAAATTTTAGAAACAAATTTTAACTCGAAGTAGCATCTGACATCTTTGTAAAGTTAAAACAATTAGCAAAAGTGGTAATCATTCATTGTCTAAACAAACAAGCATAAGATTTTGATATAATTGAATTGCGATTGTACTTTTTTAAGTGTTTTTTAAGTGTCAAATTCTAGGTGATGTATTTCAATGGTACCGTAGAAATTTATGATTTAATTATTCTAAAATAAACTTATAAATAGCTCATTCCTTTGCCAAAATCAATTTATGAAAAATAATATAATTTTCATATATGTAAATGATGGTATTTCCCACCAATTCCTCCGTAAACTGGATAGGTGCCTAGTTTCCAAGCTTATGAGAGTAAGAGCACAAGGAAGCATCTAACATAGGCGTGAGGTAGGTGTTATAAGTAGGCCAGATTATAAATAGAGGGAGGGGTTATGTACTGTTTATCCGATGTGAATTTGTCATGATGTTGGTTCTTTAAACATATTTACTTTTGGATCCTTGAAGAGAAAAGAAAAAGTAGTTTATCTGATTAAATATAAATGTTTATATTTAATGTTGGAGGAATTTCATAACAATGAGTATGAAACAAAGTATGTACAATGATATCTTTGATCCAATTAAACTAAAAACTATATCAGGGAAGTGCTGAAAATTTCATTAATACCTCTTCTAATTTTATGATAACTTACTTGAAAGTAGACTCGTGAAATCTGATCTTAGAACTATTGGATTGAAGAAAATACCTTGAATAAATTTTGTTTATTGCACAAGCAAACTAATGTTACAAGAGAAAAGAAGATGAATCCCCGAATACAATGTCTCAAAGAATCAAAAGTACCCAAACACTTTCATGTACAAGGAAAGAGAAAAGGTCAGGCTGTCTCACGCCTCTAGACGCTTCGGTTACAAGCTTTACACAGAAAAGGCTACCGCGTGGTAAGGGACAAGAAAGACGAACGTTGCTTCCCCTGCATGGGATTGCCAGTCCAACATACTGTAGCAAGTCAACTTTCTGACGTGGCAGCCCAGTCAGATCCATATCCGAACAGTACTGAATGGAGATCCTACCAATAATTAAATATTTAACAAAACTACATCTTGTCACAACCTCACCCTGTCCGGGCGGTTCCTTCACGTGAAGTTGGGGTCAAGGGACGAAATCCTATTTTTCCCACTTTCTTTGTCAACTTCTGGTAGTAATGCTCTTCCTTGCTACTTTGTATCGTTCCCATGTCTGACCCTCCCTTCTCGAATCCTCTTTGGTCCGTCTCTCACCATTAAAGGTCCTTATATGTAGGTCATCCTGAAATTTTGTATGACCACGGAAGGGCCATGTTCAAGAGAAATCATAGAAGTGGATGTTTACACTGGTAAATCAATAGTATATTCAACTATTGCTTTGTAACTACAAGTGTTACACTATAGAGAAATCAATAGCAAAAGATAGAGAGGGATGATCACTTTTGAGCTATGTTTCATATCAAAGTATTAGGTCGATTTACTGGTTTGGAAACTGTGGATAGTTTTTCTTACTACCTTTGTTTGAGGCAATAAGAAATAAACAGGACAATTGTTCACATTTAGAGGGTTTCTTACAGAAAAAGCTGCCTCTCCGTCTCTGGTTCTCGATTCTTATACTCTTCCTGCCTTACCAAGTCTACACGAGAAAACAAGGGATCAAAGTACAGAGATTGTTAGAAAGCTTTGGACAGAGGATATCTTGCTTAGGCCCGTACCAGTTAACTCAGTGACCTTTCCTTCTTAATTACTCGAGGCTGCTTTACGTTTCACCCATGCTTCTCTACGCTCGTCATGCCCTGCTTCCACTCTTTGGCCTAAATCCATCTAGTCCTTGGCTTTTTTATTAAGATGTAGTCTTAGGTTTCAACTTATTGAAAGTATTGGATTCGAGTTTTCTCAATATGTAAGATGTAGACATTCTTAGGAATTTTAGTGGTTTATCTTCAATTGAGTTATTTATTTTATCTAGGAAGAAATTTACAAGAATATTGTGAACTTTCCAATCTTATTGAGCTTCATTTGAGTTACTATACCAAACTTCAAAGATTATCAAATCTTTTATTGTCATGTATGAGTGCTCTAAGGAAACTTAATTTGAGTTATTATAATTTATTAGATAGAATAATCCTTGAATATCTTACTTGTTTATCCTTACTTGAGGTCTTAAGATTAGACAGGAATAAATTTAGAAAGATACTTGATTAGTTTCAACTTTCCTCCCTAAGAGTCATTTCTGGAAAAATTATACTCAATTTCAAGTATTGCCATTGTAACTATTGAGCTTATATTGATTGGAGTTAGAAAAATGTCAATCGTTGAATATTTGTTATGCCAAAGTTGTTAGAGGATTGACTAATAATTGACCTTTTGGCCTACACATTGATCATGTCCACGAGCTGATCGTGGTTTAACGTTTATAGGGACTGTGACTCTCTTCCTTTCCCTTATTCATTAGAACAATTTTGGTGATAGATGATAGCTTGTCACTTCCACTATTTTTGCTTTAGGAGATAATTAGAGTCTCAATTTGAATGGGTTTTTCTTTTTTCAGAATTCTAATTCTTAATAAGTTGAGATCTTTTGACTTTCTCCAATCATTATCTTCAATTATCAATTTAAATAATGTTTATGAATATGGATATTCACAATATTTTTCCTCAGCATTTGTGAATGAAAAAGTTGACATGAGTATTATTCAAAGCTTTGAAACGTACATGGAAGAATTCTCTTTTCTTTCTTCACAGAATTTCGGCAAAAAATTATCAATATTGGCTATAATTACGTTTTAAGATTAACCAAAATTCTTCTCGTAGCAAGTTACAAATAAGTTGGAACATTCTAACCCTCCCCACTTGCATCCAAAATGAGGCAAAGTTTGTAGGTGATATTATAGTGAGAATCTATATCTAAATCATGAAACACAATATGGTTTTGTTGGGTTTATGGCATCGTAAGCCGATTTCTTTATGTCACTTGACCTCTTATTACAAACAAAATAACTCTAAAAGCATTTATCTAAAAGTAATATGATGTGATGTTTTTTTTTATTTAAAATTCTTTGAACACCATCTAGTCTTGTTAACGTTATGATTTGGCGCTTTATCTGCAGTGAAACAAAGAGGTAACTCTTGATGGTATTCGCTGGCAATTCCTCAGCGAACTGCACTGGGACCTGGCTTCCCTAGCTTATCCAGGCAGACAGATCACAAGGAAGCCTCTGACATGGGCATGGAGTTGGTGTTAATGAATGACCAGGTTGGGAGAGCGATCAGGTGTAATGGTAGTCGCAGACAACTGCTTTTTGGGTCGCTGTAAACAGAGAACTAGCGATGTGTAAAAACAACTGTTCGAAAGCAGCAGAGGGGGCTTTGGCACAGAGGCCCAATTAACTGGAGCAGATAAGCATAAAAGATGGGGAGTTGGTTTGGTTCAAAGATACGGAATTCATGTTCTCTTTTAATGCTTTACGTGGTGGCATGCCAACAACTTAGGAGCTTGATAACTCTATTTTTATAGAGTTATTTTGATTATTTTAGGATATAAATAATACAAGTTTTATAAGATAATATTTAATTTTGATATATTTATGTAAATTGGTGTTATTTATGCAGCAAATCCCAAAAGAGCAAAAGAAATAAAGGAAAAGAAAGTTACAAAAAGACACGTGAAGAAGACAAGGAAAGAAAAAGAAGTCAAAAGAAGAAAAGAGGAGGTAACGTGTAAAGTAGCAAAAGAGGAGGAAAAGGACAAAAAAGGACAAAAAAGGAAATAAAGGAAAAAGGGCAAAAAAGTGAATTACTAAGGGAGAATCTTAGGGCACGCGTCCCAAGATAGCCTAAAAAGGCAAAGGAATGTGAATCGAAAAGGGGGAGAAGGCGCCTCACAAGAGAAGAAGAGAGAGAAGAGAGAGAAAAGAGAGAAAAGAAGAAGAAGCCGTGTGTTGCCGCCGAAACCAACCAAGGGAGAGAGAAAAAGTGAGAGAAGAAAGAGAAAACCAAGGAAGAAAAAGAGAAATAGAGGTGCGAAAGCTTTTCTCTACTTCTTATCATTCTTGAATTGTAGGAATTCTGTAAAGAATTCTTAAAGAGAAGACAGTGTGGTAACAACTTTCCTATTTTTTTTATTTAAGATGTTTTGCTTAATTTCTACTATTGCTTTGGTTTGTTATTTTATTATGTTCTAAACTTCTTTTGTTAGAGTGAAGATGTAGCCTAACTATGATGATGTGAATTTTATAAGTTTTATGTTTTGCAAGATATTTTATTTATGTGAGTTATATATTATTATGCTTAATGCTTCTAAGTGATTGGTCACCACTTGAATGATTTGATGTGCATATTTGAGACTGAGAGGTAATAATATGCAATTGCTTCTTATAATATATAACCATGAATTAAATGTGGATAAACATATACCATGTTATTTGTGTGGCTTTTGGTGATAAGATGATTGAAAGATTTATTGTAAACAAAGAATATTCACAGATCCTAATACATTTGGTTTGTTTCAATTCACATATAAAGATATAGTGAATTAATGAACTAAATAGGTTTACTATACCTAGACATAGGATAGTAAATAAATAGGAAGTTTCGTCATCACATGGGTAATATCATTTTTGCAGGCATAAACTATGAAAATTCATATCTAGTAGTTATGGTGAAATCGGAAGCTCTAACATGTTTCTCATCTTGATTTTTCTTACTTGGATTCAATTTTAATTAGTCTTGAGTTTTTGTTTTGAAAGTTTTAAATTTTAATTCATCATCAACAATATTTTGATTTGCTAGATAAATTTTAGGATTAATTTATCATTAGTACTTAATTAGTTTAGTATTCACCAATCTTCGTGGGACAATACTTTTCTTATCATTATATTACTTGTTCGACATGTTCACTTGCATCTAAAATCCACCGAACAAGTTTTTGGTACCGTTGCCGGGGATTGGTTGTTTTACTACTGATTAATATTAATACCAAATAATTCTAAGTTTAATCTAGTTTTTATTTTCTTTTAAAAAAAAGATTTTTTGTTTTGTTAGATTTTATTTTTCCTTTGCTTTATTATTGTTATTTTTCCTTAAAAAAAATCATATTGTTTTTTTTAGTTTCTACTTTTCAGGAGTGTTACAGACGTGCATGACCCGTAGCCAAAGAGAACAACTTGTTAATCTTGACCTAGAAATTGAACGCACAGTCAGAAAGCAACGAAAGGAGCTAAGAGAACAAAGAAGTGAAGCTATAAAAATGGCAGAGAATGATGATCCACGCAAGCCTCTAAAAGAATATGTTGCACCAACAGTTCAGGGTGCCACATCAAGTATCAAGAGGCTTGCAATTTAAGCAAACAACTTTGAAATCAAGCCAGCACTCATTCAGATGCTTCAAAATTCTGTGCAATTTAGTAGGCTACCAAATGATGATCCAAATGCTCACATTGATGCTTTTCTTGAAATTTGTGACATGATTAAATACAATGGAGTCACAGATGATGCTATTAGATTAAGGCTATTCCTATTTTCTTTAAGAGACAAAGTAAAAGTTGGCTTTCTTCTCTTCCTGCAGGATCAATTACAACATGGGAAGATTTGGCTCAAAAATTTCTTAGTAAGTTCTTTCCTTCAGCAAAGTCTGTCAAAATGCGTAACGATATTACTGCTTTTATACAGATGGACAATGAATCATTGTATGAAGTTTGGGAAAGATTCAAGGAGCTTTTAAAAAGATGTCCACAACATGGACTACCCATATGGTTATAGGTACAAATTTTCATTTTATGTTTGATGCAGCTGTAGGAGGGGCTTTGAACAATAAGACACCAGAAGAAGCATATGATATTTTGGAGGAAATGACAAATAATAGTTATCAATGGCCTATTGAGAGGTCACTAGTGAGGAAAACTAGTGGAATTCATGAAGTAGATGCTTACACTGCAATGTATGCACAAATTGAAGAACTTAACAAGAAAATAGATAACTTGAGTGTTCCAGTCATGAGGATTCAGAACATGTTATGTGATCATTGTGGTGGAGGACATGCAAGCATAGAGTGCCAAATAGGTAACACCTTTGCACAGGGTAGCAAAGATGCTAATTATGTTGGAAATTCAAGTAGGCCACAAAATAATCCATACTCCAACACTTACAATCCGGGATGGCGTAACCACCCAAATTTTTCATGGAGTAATTCTAATGCAATGAAGCCACCACCAGGGTTCAAGCAACCAGAAGAAAAGAAGCCTAACTTAGAGGAAATGGTTGCCAAGATGTTATGGAACAACGAAACAAGAATGCAAAACCAAAAAGCTTCAATTCGAAATTTAGAGGTGCAAATAGGTCAGTTGGCTAATATGATTTCTGGAAGACAATAAGGTTCATTGCCAGGTAGCACAGAGAAGAATCCTAGAGAAGATGCAAAGGTAATAACCTTGAGAAATGGTAAACAAGTGGGAAAAGATGACGTTGAGAAGGAAAATGTTAGGGATAAGGAAGATGATGTTAGCACACAGCCTGAGGAGGCAACCAAGAGGACATTATTCCCTGATAATCCTAAGCCTTATGTGCCTCCTGTTCCATTTCCTCAGAGACTCCAGCAACATAAAATAGATAAGCAGTTTTCTAAATTTCTTGATGTATTTAAAAAATTGCATATTAACATTCCTTTTGCAGATGCATTAGGTCAAATGCCCAGTTATGCAAAATTTCTTAAGGAGATATTGAAAAATAAAAGGAAGCTGGAAGAGTATGAAACTGTGAAGCTAACTGAAGAATGCTCAGCCATCTTACAAAACAAACTGCCTCCAAAATTAAAAGATTTAGGGAGTTTTACAATTCCTTGTACTATAAGAGATTCTCACTTTGATAAGGCATTATGTGATTTAGGAGCTAGTATTAATCTAATGCCTTTTTCTGTTTTCAAGAAATTAGGATTGGGTGAAGTGAAGCCAACCACAGTGTCCCTACAATTGGCTGATCGATCAATTTAAATATCCAAGAGGTACTATAGAAGATGTATTAGTAAAAGTTGACAAATTCATTTTTCCTGCAGATTTTATAGTACTTGACATGGAGGAAGACTTTGAGGTACCACTTATCTTAGGTTAACCTTTTCTAACAACAGGAAGAGCTTTGATTGATGTACAACAAGGGAAGTTAATATTAAGAGTTCAAAATGATTCTGTCACTTTTAATGTTTTTACTGCTATGAAACATCCATCTGATGATAGTTCTTGCTTTAGGGTTGAGACAATTGATAAGTTTGTGAATAAGATCTTCCAGGAAAAAGCTTTCAAGGATCCACTTGAAGCATGCTTGGTTCACCCAAAGAATGAGGAAATTGAAAGCGAAGAGATACAGGAGTATGCCAATCTCATGGAAGCAAATCCACCATATTCACAGCAAAAGGCAATAAAGTTTGAGGACTTGGAACAACACATGACAAAACCTAAGCCATCAATTGAAGAGCCCCCAACTCTTGCACTCAAACCTTTACCTTCCCATTTGAAATATGTTTATTTAGATGAAGTTTCTACTTTGCCAGTAATCATATCTTCTTCTTTGACAGAATCAATGGAAGAGAAATTACTTCAGGTGTTGAAAGAACATAAAAGAGAAATTGGATGGAAAATAGCTGACATTAAGGGAATTAGTCCTTCACTATGCATGCATAAGATTTTGATGGAAGAGCATTACAAAGCTACTGTTCAACCTCAGAGGCGATTGAATCCAAAGATGCAAGAAGTGATGAAGGCTGAGGTAATCAAGTTGCTTGATGCATGGATCATTTATCCTATCTCAGATAGTCCCTGGGTAAGTCCTGTGCAAGTTATGCCAAAGAAGGGAGGTATGACTGTTCAAAGAAATGATAATAATGAGTTGATTCCAACTAGGACAATTACTGGATGGCGTGTGTGTATAGATTATAGAAAACTAAATGATGCCACTAGAAAAGATCATTTTCCTTTACCATTTATTGATTAAATGTTAGAAAGACTTGCAGGACACGAATTTTATTGCTTTCTTGATGGGTATTCAGGGTATAATCAAATTCACATTGCACCAGAAGATTAAGAGAAAACCACTTTCACTTGTCCTTATGGTACCTTTGCTTTTAGAAGAATGCCCTTTGGTTTTTGTAATGCACTAGCCACTTTTCAGAGATGCATGATGGCCATTTTTTCTGATATGGTTGAAAAATTCATTGAGATTTTCATGGATGATTTTTCTGTATTTGGTTCATCATTTGACATTTGTTTAGATAATTTAGCAAGGGTTTTACAAAGGTGTGAGGAGACTAACCTTGTTTTGAATTGGGAGAAGTGTCATTTTATGGTGCAGGAAGGAATAGTGCTTGGGCATAAGATATCTAAAAAAGGATTAGAGGTTAATCGAGCTAAAGTGGAGGTCATTGCAAAATTGCCTCCACCAACATCAGTGAAACTTGTTAGAGGCTTTTTGGGGCATGCAGGATTCTATAGGTGGTTTATAAAAGATTTTTCTAAAATTGCTAGACCCCTTTCAAGTTTGTTGGTTAAACATGTGAAATATAACTTTTCTGATGAATGCTTGCAGGCTTTTAACACTTTAAAGGCAAAGTTGATATCAGCACCAATCATGACAGCACCAGAATGGGACTTACCTTTTGAGCTAATGTGTGATGCTAGTGATTTTGCAGTAGGAGCTGTTTTGGGACAACGGAAGAATGGAGTTTTTCAAACCATTTATTATACCAGTCGAACCTTGTCAGGTGCACAATTGAACTATTTAACAACAGAAAAAGAACTTTTGGCAGTAGTATTTGCTTTTGATAAATTTCGTTCTTATCTAATTGGTTCCAAAGTTATTGTTTATTCTGACCATTCTGCTCTCAAGCATCTACTTGAAAAGAAAGAATCAAAACCTAGGTTAATCAGGTGGATTCTATTACTACAAGAGTTTGATTTGGAGATCAAGGATAAGAAGGGGACCGAAAATCTAGTTGCAGATCATTTGTCCAAAATTCCCAATTTAAAGGAAGAAGATCAACTGATTATGGAAGAATTTCCTGATGAAAATATTTTTGCACTCCAATCCATCCAAATTCCCTGGTATGCTGATTTTGTCAATTATTTGGTAAGTAATGTTTTTCCTCCTGAAATGTCATATAAACAAAGAAAAAAATTCTTTTCTAACCTCAAACATTATTTTTGGGAAGAGCATTTCTTGTTTAAAGTATGTGTAGACCAGGTTATAAGGAGATGTGTTCCTGAGGAAGAGATGGCCAGTATCCTACACCATTGTCATGCTAGAGAGGCTGGTGGTCATTTTGGTGCCACCAAAATTGCAGCTAAAGTTTTACAGTCTAGATTTTATTAGCCCACACTTTTTAAAGATGCATATTCATATGTAGTTGCATGTGATCAATATCAAAGAACTGGGAATATTTCTAGGAAACATGAGATGCCTTTAAACAATGTTGTTGTGTGTGAGTTATTTGATGTTTGGGTATTGACTTCATGGGACCCTTTCCACTTTCTTATGGAAATATGTATATTTTGGTGGCTGTTGAGTATGTGTCTAAGTGGGTAGAAGCAATAACGTTGCCAATAAATGATGCTAAGGTTGTGGTTAAATTCTTAAAGAAAAATATTTTTACCCACTTTGGCACTCCTAGGGCAATCATAAGTGATAGAGGGACCCATTTTTGCAATAAACAATTTAAAGCACTTTTGGGTAAGTATGGGGTTACCCATAAGATTGCTACCCCTTATCACCCTCAGACTAGTGGTCAAGTTGAGATATCAAATGGGAAAATTAAGAGAATTTTGGAAAAAACTGTGAATGCCTCAAGGAAAGATTGGTCAATAAAACTTGATGATGCACTTTGGGCCTATAGAACAGCATTCAAAACACCAATTGGAATGTCTCGTTTTAGGCTAGTGTTTGGGAAGGCTTGTCATCTACCAGTAGAATTAGAGCATAAAGCATATTGGGCTTTGAAATTTTTTAACTTTGATATGCAGTCTGTAGGTGAAACTCGATTGTTACAGTTGAATGAATTGCAAGAATTGCGATATCAGGCCTATGAAAATGCCAAAATATACAAGGAGTGGACAAAAAGATGGCATGACAGACACATATTAAGAAGAGAGTTTGTGGTTGGCCAAAAAGTATTACTTTATAACTCTCGTCTTAAATTGTTTCCAAGTAAATTGCGGTCTCGATGGTTTGGCCCTTTCATAGTCACTAAGGTATTCCCATATGGCGCAATAGAAGTTACAAATGACACCCAAGGCACGTTTAAGGTGAATGGTTAGCGTTTGAAGCCTTATTTTGAGGGAGTCAATGTGCAAAAGACTACCATTGATCTTCTTCCTCCTTGAGTAGCAACATTGAAGATAATTTGGTTGCAAACTATAAAGCAAGCGCTTCTTGGGAGGCAACCCAAGCATTTTGTTGGTTATTTTGCTGAAAATTTTGTCACCACCATCTCCTCAGAGCTCTTTATGGCTATCACCTACAATCAGGGGAGTTTTCTCATTCCTATTTTATCTTTATTGTTCCTTTGTTTTTGCATTATTTCCTTTTACATTGAGGACAATGATTCATTCAAGTTTGGGGGTGGGAAAATAAATCTTTTCTTGCTAAATCTAATTGAATTTTTTTTTCTCATGTCATGATTAAACCCTTTGTTTTGAATTCTTAGCGATTCTTAGGAAGATGTAGATTCTGTTCAAACCTGCTATTGTGATGTGAGTTAAGTGTGATTCTGATTATGTTGATCCATTTATTAAACACTAAAAGTCCTTCATTTTTTTAAATTGTGTGTATTTCTGGAGAACATTCATGTGAAGTATGTGATTTTCTTAGATCTCACCCGAATCTTAGAATTTGCTTGATTTCCTCTTGAGGCGAAATCCTTGGTTGCATCTAATTGAGAAAGTGATTTAGGCCATTCTTTGGATTGTTTGAGCCTTTCAAACCAACCCTATTTATTTATCCTCAGTCACCCCGCTGAGCCTTGATTTATATCCATTTTTTTTGTTTAACACCTATATATATATACCCTTAAGCCTTTGACAAATTACCTTTTCGTCCTACACCCTTGAACATATTGATTTTTAGGATATAAGTCTATTTGAGTGAAGAGAAGTCGAGGGGAAGGATGTTATATGGGAAGGATGTTGATTGCAATGATTATGTAGCATAATATGCTGCTTTTGTGAATGCAAAAAAAAAAAAAAAAAGCAACATCTGTCCAAGAATGGAATTCTCTCATTGCTTATTGTTAAATTCAAGCCACTAAAGGTTCAGAAATTGACTTTTGCATAGTAGTTGGATGTCATCAGTAAGATAAGATTATAATGGTTACATTTCTAGTCCTATTACTTGCTTTATGATTGCAAGCATGATTGTGACTTTTGTGAGTGTCAAAATCCAAGTGAAATCAAGTATTTTTGGGAAGAAATAAATGAGAGAAGAAGTGATAGAAAGATCATTTGCGAAAAAAAAAAAGAGAAAGAAAAGAAAGGAAGTGACAAAAGCTCAAATTAGATCCTAGAAAGCAATGTGTTCATGGGTGAATTTAGCCTAAATGACTTTCATCTTACCCCTAGCCCAGCCTTACATTACAAGCTTATAAAAGTCCTATTGATTCTTGGTTAGATGATTGACCTACATTAGTGGAGAGAGGAATGAAAAGCAAACCTATGAGTTTTGGTTAAAGATTTTGAGAGATTGCATATTAATGTGGGTCTATTTAGAGTGCATATAGTTAAAAAGATAAGGACTCACACTCACACATATGAACATGGTCAACATAGTTAAGAGTCTATCTTATCTTATGAACAATTGTTGTGTTTGGATGAAAGCTATATTTTTCTTTGAATTGTTAAGTTGAACAATTTTGAGTGAATTTCAAAAAGGGGTTTTGTCTGAAACATATATTATCTCTTACTTTTACTCGAGGACTAGCAAAATGTCAAGTTTGGGGGTCTTGATAACTCTATTTTTATAGAGTTATTTTGACTATTTTAGAATATAAATAATACAAGTTTTATAAGATAATATTTAAGTTTTGATATATTTATGTAAATTGGTGTTATTTATGCAGCAAACCCCAAAAGAGCAAAAGAAATAAAGGAAGAGAAAGTTACAAAAAGGCACGTGAAGAAGACAAGGAAAGAAAAAGAAGTCAAAAGAAGAAAAGAGGAGGCAACGTGTAAAGTAGTGATAACTCTATTTTTATAGAGTTATTTTAGATATTTTAGGATATAAATAATACAAGTTTTATAAGATAATATTTAAGTTTTGATATATTTATGAAAATTTGTGTTATTTATGCAGCAAACCCTAAAAGAGCAAAAGAAAGAAAAAAAAAAAAGCTACAAGAAGGCAACGTGTACAAATCCAAAAGAAGAAAGGAAAAGGACAAAAAAAAAGGACAAGGAAGAAAATAAAAGAAAAGACCAAAAAAGTGAATTCTAAATTGAGTAGGACAAGGACACGTTGCCAAGGAGGAGAAAAAGACAGCATAAAAGGAACGTGAATTAGGAGAAAACGAAAAAAAGAGAAGGAGGCGCCGCACAGGAGAGAGAAAAAAAAAAGAAAAAAAGGGAGAAACCGTGCGTTGCCGCCGGAACCAAAGAAGGAAGAGAAAAAGTGAGAGAAGAAAGAGAAAACCAAGGAAGAAAAAGAGAAATAGAGGCGCGAAAGCTTCCCTCTACTTCTTATCATTCTTGAATTGTAGAAATTTTGTAAAGAATTCTTAAAGAGAAGACAGTGTGGTGACAACTTTCCTGTTTTTCTATTTAAGATGTTTTGCTTAATTTTCACTATTACTTTGGTTTGGTATTTCATTATGTTCTAAACTTCTTTTGTTAGAGCGAAGATGTAGCCTAACTATGATGATGTGAATTTTATAAGTTTTTATGTTTTGCAAGATATTTTATTTATGTGAGTTATATATTATTATGCTTAATGCTTTTAAGTGATTGGCCACCACTTGAATGATTTGACGTGCATGTTAGAGACTGAAAGGTAATAATATGCAATTGCTTCTTATAATATATAACCATGAATTAAATATGGATAGACATATACCATGTTATTTGTGTGGCTTTTGGTAATAAGATGATCGAAAGATTTATTGTAAACCAGGAATATTCACATATCTTAATGCATTTGGTTTGTTTTAATTCACATATAGAGATATAGTGAATTAATGAACTAAATAGGTTTACTTTACCTAGACATAGGATAGTAAATAAATTAGGAAATTCCGCCATCATATAGATAATATCATTCTTGCAGGCATAAACTATGGAAATTCATATCTAATAGTTATGGTGAAATCGAAGCTCTAACATGTGTCTCATCTTGATTTTTCTTACTTGGATCCAATTTTAATTAGTATTGAGTTTTCGTTTTAGCAATTTTAAATTTTAATTCATCTTCACCAATATTTTGATTTGCTAGATAAATTTTAGGATTAATTCATCATTAGTACTTAATTAGTTTAGTATTCACCAATCTTCATGAGACGATACTTTTCTTATCATTATATTACTTGTTCGACATGTTCACTTGCATCTAAATTTCACCGAACAAGTAGCAAAAGAGGAGGAAAAGGACAAAAAAGGACAAGAAAGGAAATAAAGGAAAAGGGGCAAAAAAGTGAATTACTAAGGGAGAATCTTAGGGCATGCGTCCCAAGATAGCCTAAAAAGGCAAAGGAACGTGAATTGAAAAGGGGGAGAAGGCGCCTGCACAAGAGAAAAAGAAGCCGTGTGTTGCCGCCGAAACCAACCAAGGAAGAGAGAAAAAGTGAGAGAAGAAAGAGAAAACCAAGGAAGAAAAAGAGAAATAGAGGTGCGAAAGCTTCTCTCTATTTCTTATCATTCTTGAATTGTAGGAATTCTGTAAAGAATTCTTAAAGAGAAGACAGTGTGGTGACAACTTTCCTGTTTTTTTTATTTAAGATGTTTTGCTTAATTTCTACTATTGCTTTGGTTTGTTATTTTATTATGTTCTAAACTTCTTTTGTTAGAGCGAAGATGTAGCCTAACTATGATGATGTGAATTTTATAAGTTTTATGTTTTGCAAGATATTTTATTTATGTGAGTTATATATTATTATGCTTAATGCTTCTAAGTGATTGGCCACCACTTGAATGATTTGATGTGCATATTTGAGACTGAGAGGTAATAATATGCAATTGCTTCTTATAATATATAACCATGAATTAAATGTGGATAGACATATACCATGTTATTTGTGTGGCTTTTGGTGATAAGATGATTGAAAGATTTATTGTAAACAAAGAATATTCACAGATCCTAATGCATTTGGTTTGTTTCAATTCACATATAGAGATATAGTGAATTAATGAACTAAATAGGTTTACTATACCTAAACATAGGATAGTAAATAAATTAGGAAGTTTCGTCATCACATGGGTAATATCATTCTTGCAGGCATAAACTATGAAAATTCATATATAGTAGTTATGGTGAAATTGGAAGCTCTAACATGTTTCTCATCTTGATTTTTTTTATTTGGATTCAATTTTAATTAGTCTTGAGTTTTTGTTTTGAAAGTTTTAAATTTTAATTCATCATTAACAATATTTTAATTTGCTAGATAAATTTTAAGATTAATTCATCATTAGTACTTAATTAGTTTAGTATTCACCAATCTTCGTGGAACGATACTTTTCTTATCATTATATTACTTGTTCGACATGTTCACTTGCATCTAAAATCCACCGAACAGAGCTCTTTAATTTTCCGCATAGAAGTTAATGTTGGCCTCTTGTCTATTCCTTACACAAGCCACTTGACTTTCATCGTGTACCAAAACGGCCTGACCCAACTAACTCAAGTTAACTGGAACAAATAACTCGACCTAGATCCAAACCCACAACTTCACCGTGCACTTCACATGTAGGAAACACATTTCTTGTACATGACTGGATTGGGTGTGCAGTACGAGGAGTGTATTTTGAATTGTTCACGAACGAGTGATATACAACTGTTTGCAGTGGAACAGCTCCTCTATAAATTGGAAATATTTGTTGTTGTCAAAATTATTTTTTTAAAATTAATTTATTAAAAAAAGACACGTATTTTATTTTAAAGATGTTTCTTAACTACAATTTTAACAATACAAGACACTCTTCGTGCCATTCTTCATATGCTTCCTTGCAATTAATGTAGGTTCTTACCTTGTTATGTTAAAAAGACATCTCCTTTTATGTATGTAACTATAGCTTCTTGAGCTTTGATTTTGATATTATATTAAGAAATTTCATTTCTCTTTAAAGTTGATCAATAAGGAGCACATGTATTTTATTTATAAATATTTTTTTTAAATTAAACAATATGATAAACTCTTAACTTAATACTCATTATTGAGTGTAAGATTTTATTTTTATTTGGACACAAAGTTAAGTGTCTTGTCCAAAATAGATAATGATAAGCTTTTCGTGAAATTATTATTGAATAATTTTGAGTGATTAAAATAAACTTATTTGGTTGAAGAGTACGATATAACACTTAGTTGAAAATCATAGATGATATGATGTAAGTATTTCATTTAAAAGTCTTTTAAGCACTATCTAGTCTTGTTAACATGATTGTTAAGAGCTTTGTTTGCAACAAAACAAGCCAGTAATTATAGATGGTATTTGTGGACAGTTTCTCAACAAACTGGATCGGAACCTCTAGCTCACCTAACCCATGTTATCCAAAAGTACTATGTGATCTTTGCAATTTTTTAATTAAGGATGATAATGGGAAATCATTGCTATCTATTGGAGATGACATGAGATGATGCTACGTGGGTGCCATGTAAGCTTTGACCACCCACTTCAAGTGGCCGGGCTTCCACATTAGGGAAGTTTGAAACTTTCTAGAAATCCAACAAAAGCAAAGTTCAATATGGAAAGGCACCAACGATCCATGAAAAGCAAGATTTAGGCAATGAAAGCTAAAGAAATAACTAAGGGAGAGCTTACCTTGTGGTTGAAGAATTGAGGAAGAAAAGCTACTAGAATTTGTCTACAAAATATGTATAGGAATGTACAGGCTTGATAGTTCTTCAATAAAAGCATTATACGTTGAATTTTTCTTGCTATAAGACTTTTTGATTCAATTGAATATAAAAGCAATTTTATACTCAATCTCCATCTTGGTAGTGCTAAAAGGAGCATGATTTTTTCTTTTTAAGTATTGATTGTAGCATGTCATTTATCATATGATGTTTTGTATCATATAACAAAATGATGGATCACATGCATCTACAAGAGCAACTTTCCATAACCTTAGATAATCTTCCCAATGCAAGGAAAGGGCTTGGTGGATAACCCTTTGAATGACAAGTGTTTGATTTTGTTAGATAGATTATTTTCCTGGTTGCCTTTTTTTTTTATTTGACAAAAAGGAAAACAACCTGCAAAGACCATAATTATTAATGCTCTTTGTGTTACATTAAATTGCCAATTTCTCACCTCACCCTACTAAAAGACTAATATACTATCAGGCTACATTAAAGAAATGAAGTGGCCTTGCTTATTCCCTGCCTACAACAGCAGCCCAAATAGCAAAATAATAAGAAAATAAAAAAATTTGAAGATCACCAATAATTACTAGCTGGCCTTGTTGCTTTTCACTTTCTAAGATCATATCAATGCTACTTTAGAAACTTAAGATCTGTCCATCCTACCATACGCTAGCCAGTTAGAAAAGAGGGAAAAATGAAGGGCCTCCAAGTGGGAATTTGCGAGTTAGCACCATGTGTGGACTTGTCTGCAAAGTCAACATTGAATCTTCAAACACCTTCTACACAATGAAGGATATGAAGGTCCCTAGAAATCACGCTAAACCATGAGTGGTGGAAATCGATTTCTTTCTGGCTAGCTTCAATAGAGGGTCTCATTTTTATGGTGCAGATGTCATTTCATTTCTTCCATCTTCATTAATGCTTTCAGCACTATTATAAGAATATACCTTCGTACCATATAAGAACACTGCAATAGGCGTGAAGTTAGTGTTGATAGAGACCAATTCGAATTTAAGGAAGGGGTCAAGTGTAGGTAAATAGAGCTTTTCCTGCAAGCCACCCAGAAATTTCCATAATTCATGGGAAAGTAGAATAAATGAAGATATGCTTTTGGGTGGGACAATTCACAAATTTCTTGCAAGCAATGGGGACCAGAGAGAGCCTGTTCAAGACTTTTTGCCATGCTTTAGATGGAGAGATTCAACTCAAGATGATAATAAGATGTCATTATATTAGTAGGATATATCCAACCATAAATAATAATAGAAGTATCTATATCTAATCAATTTTTTAAAAAAATATTCAAATTATGAATTGCAATACTCCTTACTTTTACATAAAAAGTATACTCATGTCTAAAATATTTTGTGTTCTCATGACAAAAGGAAACAATATTAAAGAATTGCTTCCATATTGCTATAAAAAAATAGTTTACCAACAAATCTATTAAAAAAAACTAACTTAACTAAAATAGAATAACTATAGCATGTCCATCTCATGTCAAAGAAAGCATGAGAATAGAAATAAATTTCATCCATCAAAGCACCAAATTCTTACCAAGATATCCCACTTTTCATAACCATATAAATACCCACTTGTATTTCTATGGCATGTTATGACTCTATACATCAATCACTTTCAATTCTTATTTGTTCGTTTAAGTTTTTTGTATAACCAACTCATCACAAGCACATAACAAGTATACAATATGCTTAGATGGAAGCAATTTCTTAAACAACCCTTGCTAGTGTATGCTATTAACATTGCAAATGCTTTGATATTTTAGAAAGAAAAAGAAAAAACTTGAGTCTCAAGTGTGTTCCTAAAGAATATATTGGTACTAGACTTGATAGTTGATGTGGAATATGAGAATTGAAAATAACTTCTATTGACAAAGCATCTAGGGTATCAAATATTATAAATACAAATTAAACAATGGATTGATGAAATGTAAGATGTTCACTTACACAAACATATATTATTCTTCCTTTTTCTTTTCCCATTTAACAAACTTTTATTTATATATTTGTTTCTAACAAGGTTATGACAAAATAAAGTATATTGACATGAAACTTAATTTGAACACCAAATTTTAATGTAGACCAAAATCTTATAGAATTAAGTCTCCAATATCGTGAAAATTTGTCCAAGGTTCCCCTTTCCTTTAAAATTTGGAAACTATTTAATGGATTTAATATGAAAGTTGTGAAATTTTTTAATAAATTGTTGGTTGATGAATATAATAATTTTATTAGTTATTCAAAACATTGATAAGTTTTTAAATATTGTTGTAATCTAATTTCTTTACTGATTTTTTAATTTGAAGTAACAAAGCTTTCATTATCAACTAAGAGTTTAATATCTCTTAAAAATCTCAATTTATAGGATTGCTTGTATACTTGCCTACACCTAGTGTGTTAAACATTCACAAAGTTTCAACATCAAGGATAAAGTTTCATTGCATTTCATAGGTCTAGTGCATAGAAGCAATATGCATGAAAGTTTCATGCAAAGCAAGTCTTGGTGTCTCGGAAATTTCCTTTGGATCACCTTTGTCCAAAATATCTTTTGATACGAAAACTCTTGAAAGTTCATACTAAAGATTGTGTGGTGTGAGTGGATTTTCAATGGATTTTTTTTCTTATAGACATCCAATTAGATAGTCTTATTAACCACACACTTTATAATACTAGCGTCAAATACTATCAAATAAAAGAAAGCTGATTTTTGCTCAATGTCCTATCATTTCATGCATCTTCATGGATAGATTCAACACTTTTCTACAAAAATATGATAAAACAAGAATTTAGCAACCCTACCATTTGAAGGATGATCATCAAAGTCAAACAAATGGGTGAAGGTGGTGCTCAAAGACAACTAGATTGGAATTTGAGAGGGGTTAGGCATAGAACTTTGCCAACATGAATCCATATCATAGTGATAAACATAATCATGGATAATTATAGATTTTTTATGCAAATATTTTTTAATTGTATTTATTTAATTAAAAATGCAATTGTAACAAATAATTTTAAAATAAAGAAATAATGTCAAGTTTTTTTTTTAAAAAAAATTCTTTAAAGACATATTGAAGTGATCACTTTGTACTTTCTTTGTAATAAAACAAGATAACCCAAAACCCAAAAATCATTAAATGTTATTTTTATTAATGCTTAGTTAAATCTAGCAGTTTCTTCATTTTGGACTAGTTTTTGAGGATGTAGATTTTTTATTACATCTTCCGAAACCCTGATGCATGCCCCCACAAATTTCTTTCCGAACCACCTATCTTACTGACTGCGTATTTAAGAGTTCCATTGTACGACATCGAATGGGAGGAAATTGAGTTTTTCTCAGATGTCTTTTCATTTCTTCCATCTTCATTAATACGTTCAGCACTTACCTGTGTGAAGCATGATGATAACAGCAATCCACCAGCCTACCATGGGAAGGTCATAATGGGGCACTTCAAAACGCGTGAAGTGGTCCTTCCAGCTACCTAAGAAATTTGCCATAACTCACAGGAAAGGGAATGAATGGAGATATTTCGGAATTAATGCCGAAAAGTGAGATATGGCAAGTAGATATCCACAACTTTTTGGATAACAGGGTATTGAATCCCTTTTTGCTATGCTTTTGGATGATGTAAATCAAAATACAAATGACTATCTATACTTAATCATTTTTCTTAAAAATAATTCAAGTACTCAAATGCAATACTTTTTACTCTTACATAAATAGTAAACTCCAATAAAAAACTTCTAATGTTCTCATGACAAAAAGAAATGAATATTGAATAATTTCTTCCATGTTTGCTTTAAAAAAGAAAGTAATTTCTATCAAGAAATTAGTTAGTTTGTCATATAATGTAACTTAAGAAGAGTAAATCCACAACTCTACTAACTTACTTGAAATGGAAGAAACATAGCATGTCTACAAGTAACTCTAATTCATATAATGAAACCATTGAAACCAAATCATAACATTTCAAAGAATCCAAGAATAGGAACAAATTTTATTTATCAAAGCACAGCATTCAGGGCAAGCCTCAACATCATGGAAATTTCCTTATCTTGAACTACTTCCCTGTGACAATGATTGTTGAAAATATCTCCTAACATTAATAAACATGAAAATTCTTAGAAATTCATGCTGAATAATGTGTGGTGAGAATGAATTCTCCGTAGATTTTTTCTAGAAAGTTTGTAATTTTACAGCTTACGCGTTATTCCTTCACATTGTGCAGTCACAATATATGGGCTCTGTTTGTAACTAGTTTGAAATTGGAATAACACGAAAGCCTTTGGCGTCTCAACCTGTGTCTTCTTTTTGTTCCTATTTGCCTTCAACCAAGATTTCGTTTGCCTTCAGACAAAAGGGGCCTGCTTTCTTGGTTCCTCTTGAGATTCAACCTTTCAGGCAGACTGCTACTGAAGTCTCTCTGGGAGTAGTCCGTAGTCTTTCCAGAAAATTCTATTTTATAGATATGCACAGCTGAAGACGGGACACCGATTCACAGGTAATCAGTCGGAACCAATTCTAATTCTAGTTTGAACCATCTTAAGACTTTTATTGGAACCCTTTTGAACTCCATGTCTTTCATTTCTCATGATCTATGTTGGGGTCGCTTCAATCTGGGTGTCTTGTTTTCAAATGAGTGGAGTAAAATATTACCTTTATACCCAATCACACGCTAGAATCAGCGATAATCCAAACCCCAGCCAACAAAATGTTAGTGCAGAAGCGTCCACATCGCATAATATAATAGGGCATAGATCAATCGTAAACATCAAGACAAACAAATTTAGAGTGATTCAAATAAATCTGTCTCACGTTCATTGTCACTAGCGCAGTTATGAAACATTGCGGGCTCTCTGTAATTTACAGGGTTTCTGCAATATCCAGCACTAGGCACCTCATGCACCAAGCCATGTCCTCTACGAGCCCACTCTCCAATGGGTACCAAGGAACCCTTAAAACATCTATAAATGAAAAGATTGCATAATTACCCTCATCACCTAATCTAGTACTAAATATGTCTTAGGGGTAAAAAGATGCTATTATCATCATTAATTATAACAAATCACAACAGAAAACACTGACATTTCTGGTATTTTTAATGAGTTTAACAATGATTTATTTCTTTAACTATCTATTCTCTTGTGATGGAGTTTTGATAAATTGATTGTTTTGCGTGACTATTTCCAAGCTTGATGGATGCATCAGACTAGACTCTTCAAGCTTTAGTGTTTCTAGTTCATGAATTTCCTTTATCTTGACCATAAACTTTTTTCTGCTTGGCCTTGTTCACCTAATGCTGAAGGTTGCCGCCTTTTATGTATGTAAATTGACCTTAGCATTGGTAATCACATGTCTCACGAGGATCTCATATATTAGAAGTATCAAAGCGTTTAGGGTTCCTTCGGATTGCATAATGGTTTGGGAGGTTTGGGCACTTTGCAACTGAAACTGGAAATAAAGTACTTGTAATATTTTAGGATGCGTGGTTTTCTTTTTGTTTATCATTATCGTCAACTTTATGTTAAAATATTTCCCATCACCACTATTTAATAATTCCTGTTGAAATTTTGTGGAATGTTAGAGAGATTAGAGGTTGAGATATGAATTTTGAAAATTGCAACATGTAAGATTTATGGTTATTTTGTTCTGGACTTAGTCTTGTAGGCTAATGACTATTACTTTATTTTGCAAGAGGATGGAAGACTAACTACTTCATCGCAAAAGATAAATAGCCTTAAACAACTTTTAATATGATTTAGTAGCAAGTATAATATTATTTAGTGATTATAAAATGAAGTTAATTAGATGGACAACACCAGTATAAAAGAAGCATTGATCTTATATTAGTAGAACAATAGCAAGTGGCCAGGATGGAAGTTATTAAGGACTTCAAATTATGTCTAAAAATGATATGATGAAATTATTATTGTCTAAAAATCTATGGAACTTTTAAAAATACAATGAAAACTGACATTAACACTAAGAAATTTTAGTAATACTTAACTTTTTTGTACCTATTGATTGTTTAATAAATATCTATGAAATGGTAATTATAAAACTTTACATAAAAACATATTTGATTGATTTAATATGGTTAAAGTAAATTTGTTTCAGCAAAAAATATAATTTTGAAAGATAACTTCAAAATTATGTCTAAAAATGATATGATGAAATTATTATTGTCTAAAAGTCTGTGGAACTTTTAAGAATACAATGAAAATTGACATAAGCACTACAAGAAATTTTAGTAATACTTAACTTTAATGTACCTATTGATTGTTTAATAAATATCTATGAAATGGTAATTATAAAATTTTACATAAAAAGAGATTTGATTGATTTAATATAGTTAAAGTAAATCTGTTTCAGTAACAGATATAGTTTTGAAAGATAACTTCAAAATTATGTCTAAAAATGATATGATGAAATTATTATTGTCTAAAAGTCTATGGAACTTTTAAGAATACAATGAAAATTGACATAAGCACTACAAGAAATTTTAGTAATACTTAACTTTGATGTACCTATTGATTGTTTAATAAATAACTATGAAATGGTAATTATAAAATTTTACATAAAAAGAGATTTGATTGATTTAATATAGTTAAAGTAAATCTATTTCAGTTAAAGATATAGTTTTGAAAGATAACTTCAAAATTATGTCTAAAAATGATATGATGAAATTATTATTGTCTAAAAGTCTATGGAATTTGTTTGCAACAAAACAAGGCGTTAAGTATTAATGGCGTTGATGTTATGTTTGCATGCTCCAAAAATAATGTGCAGTCATGAATTAAATAAAACAAAAACCAGCTTCTTTCTTGAAATCAAGTAAGGACAGTGACCCTTCAATATCCGAATATAGTCACACGGGATTCCATCCCCAATTTTGTTGTGACCAATGACTTCCGTTGAAAATAAAGGAACATCTGCTTTTGGGTGCTCCGTGACTCAAACAACGTCTAATGGAAGGTAGCTAAGATTTTCGCAAGTGCAAAATGTCATTTCATTTCTTCTATTATCTTCGTGAAGACGTCCAGGCCAACTCTATCCACAGCTCCACCATATAGAGGCAACTCATATAGGCAGACTAAAAGACGCTGGAATTGGTGTTGAAGAACAGCCACATTCGAATTCGAGGAAGGGGTCGAGTATTAAGCCAACTTGCAACCTTTAGAAAGCAACATGAACTAAACTCACTTCTTCTCTCTAGGCTTATTAGAAATTTCATCCACAGCTTATACACATCAGTGTCTTTTCCCGACCAATTTCTAGTGTTAAATTTCCTACTGAAGTACTGGGAATTTCTTGCTAACCAATTTCAAATCAGGCAAGCTTATGAACTGTGACGTGCAATACACTTCGCATCAAAATCCAGTGTTGGGGATTTCCTTCTCAAATTGCAACATCAAGATCCAGAACTCCATATCAGTAGTGGACCAAACACAGTTGGATCAAGCAAAGAACTAAGATTTTAGTTGAGTAAATTTTTCTTACTTTCTTCTTTTTCATTAACTTCAACAATGCTTTCTTTGGTTAAGTATATACATTAACTCTTATGAGTCACCCAAAATTTGTTGTACATCTCAGATTATTAGTACATTTTACACTCAAAATTTCCTCCAATGGCATCAACTAGCACTCTAGAAGTTGCTACTTCTTTTTCTTCTTCGTCTTTTCCTTCAGCTCGTCAGACATATGATGTTTTTCTCAATTTTTATGGCAAAGACACGTAATAATTTTATCGACCATCTACATGCTGCTTTAAAGCGGAAAGGTATTAGCAGTTTCAAAGATGATGAGAAATTGGAGCATGGAAATGTTATTTCTGAAGAGCTCATGCAAGCAATAGAAAACTCCCAATATGCAATTGTTGTAATCTCAAAGCGGTTTGCATTCTCCAAATGGTGTTTGATTGAACTAGCTAAGATCACGGAATGCATGTCAAAGACGAGATTGAAAGTGTTGCCAATTTTCTACCTTGTCAATCCATTTGATGTTCGAAAGCAAAACAACAATTTTAAGCAAGCATTTTTTGAGCATGGACAAGACCTAGAGGTGAGCAAAGAGCAAATAAATACATGGAGAGTTGCTTTAAATGATGTGGGTAATCTTGTTGGATGGCATATAAATAACAGGTATAATTATTGTGATTTGATATACTACATTATAGCTTTTATTTTTTTTCATTATTGACATTACAAATTTTATTTACTTTCTTTGATAAAGTTTCAACATGGACTATAATTTTTCTTTTGCAGCCCTGAGTCAATGGTTATTGAAGATATTAGTCAAAAGATACTTGAAGAGTTGAGACATAGCTCTACAAACATATTCAAGGAATATGTTGGAATAAGCTCATGTGTTAAGGAAATTATCTCCTTACTCCATATGGGACTCAAGAGTGTTCGTTTTGTAGGAATTTGTGGTATGGGAGGAATTGGTAAAACAACTCTTGCAAAAGTTGTTTATGATGAAGTTTCTTTTCAATTTGAGGCCAGTTGTTTTGTTGCTCACATTAGAGAAAAGACTGGAAATCAAGGTTTAATCCATATACAAACACAAATTATTTCTGAGATACTGAAAGAAAATAGAACAAAGATATGGAATGCTTATGATGGTACTGAAATGATGGCAAAAAGGGTACGTAATAAAAATGCTTTTATAGTTCTTGATGATGTGGATTCAGAAGATCAATTGAAGGCATTAGTAAGAAATCACAATTGGTTTGGTCAAGGGAGTAAAATTATTCTGACAAGTCGAGATCATCATTTGTTGAAGCTATATGTGGATGATATTTATGATGTTAAGGAGCTAAATTATTATGATTCTTTAATGCTTTTTAGTTTGAAAGCCTTTCAGAAATTTCATTCTGAAGAAAAATTTATAAAATTGTCTAAGGATATTGTGTGGTATATTCAAGGTGTTCCTTTGGCTCTCGAAGTTCTTAGTTCCTTTTTATTTGATAGGACAATAGATATATGGGAAGAAATACAAAATCAACTAAAGGCAAATCCTAAAGTAGAAATTTTTAATAAACTTAAGATAAGTTTTGATGGATTGGAGGACCAACAAAAAAAATTATTTTTACATATTGCATGTTTGTTTACTGGAAAGTGTCAACTTGAAAATGTTAATGTATTGCAAAGTCTTGGTCATTACTCCAAAACTAATATGGAAGTTCTTTGCAACAAATGTCTTATAAAGAAAAGCTTAGATAATGGGTTTCATATGCATGATTTGTTATGAGATATGAGGCAACAGATAGTTTGTCATGAGTCTTTAGAGCCTGGAAAACGTAGTAGATTATCATCTTTTGAAGATATTGTTCACATATCAAAATATAATACTGTAAGTGAGTTTGTTTTATACCTTATATATAGAGTGCATTAATTGAAATTCATTGAATTATTTGTCTAATATTTCTATGATATTAATGAAGTCTTTTTGGATTATAGGGAACTAATGCTATTGAAGGCATTGCTCTACCATTGCCATTAGAATTACAAATACCAGAACATGTATCATTAAATTTTGAAATCTTCTCAAGGATGAATAGATTGAAATTGCTTGCAATTGGCAAGTTTCGTCAGTATGATCATATTTGTTTAGATTGGCATGGAAATCCTTCAAATTTCACACTAAGTAATGAGCTTTGTTTTTTACAATGGCCACGATATCCTTTACAATCCCTGCCACACAATTTCCAAGCAAACAATCTTGTTGAACTCATAATGCCTTATAGCCATGTCAAAAAACACTTAGGTGCAATTAATGTAAGTTTTAGCTTACGAAAATTCATTCTTTTTCTTCTTTTTACTCTCTTATATATTTATTTTACCATTTTATTTTTCTTATAACAGAGTTTCCACATGTTAAAAGGCATTGACTTGAGTTACTCATATGACTTGGTTGAAATACCAAACATGAGTGGAATTCTAAACCTCGAGGAATTAAAGCTTCGACATTGCCATAGACTATCAAAGGTCCACTCATCCATTGGATTCTTGAAACAACTTAAGAAGGTGAATATGGAAGGATGTAAACATCTTAATAGACTCACAGATAAGATCAGCTTGGAATCTCTTGAATATTTTAATCTTGCAGGTTGTTTAAGTTTGAAAAAGTTTCCAGACATTATTGGTAATATGGCTTCTCTAAAGTTCCTTGATTTAGTTGGGACTACAATAAAAAGGTTACCATTATCCTTCAAGACATTATCATCTCTTGAATATCTTAACTTTGGTGGTTGCTTTAGATATAGAAAGCCACTTGTGCCTTCACATGCTAATAGTTTTTTTGGGGGCTAGTTTGTAGTAAGCCCTTTAGCAAAGATGCCACCCGACACCTACCCTTTATGGCAAAAAATGGAAGGTTTAGATGTGAGGGGTATTAGCTCAAGTCCTTCTAGGTCTTTTGTCTCTAATCTTTTTTCAAGTTTGACCTCTTTGAAAGAACTAGATTTGAGTTATCTCAATATGTCTGATGCAACTATGCCTCATGATTTTGGCTCGTTATCTTCAATTAAGATTTTAAATCTTTCTGGCAATAAATTGACAACGATCCCAGATAGTATCTATCAGCTTTCCAACCTTATTGAACTTCACATGAGAGATTGTAGAGGCCTTCAACCATTATCAAAGCCACTACTCTCATGTTTAAGCTCTTTGAAAAGGTTGAATCCAGGTTATTGCAATCTATCAGATGATATGGTTCCAAATGATCTTGGTTTTTTATACTCATTTGAAGTTTTAAGTCTATGTGGGAACAAATTTAAGAAAATAACATACTTGGTGAAATTTCCACTCTTTCTGAACTCTATTTGGATGACTGCACTGAACTTCAAGTATTACCATTGCTACCATTGAACTTGAGTGTATTAGGTCTTTCAAATATTCCATCATTGGAAATTCCTTTTCACAAGATGGACTTATGGACTTCAAATGGAATATTGCCCTGTAGAAACTCTTTTATGGCCATACGTTTTGGTTCTAATGGTAGGCCCTACAAGATCCCATATTGGGATCCAAGTCACCCAATTGAATCCTTAGTAAGTCTCTTTGTTTACTTATTAACATTTCCTATTAGGTTCTTGAATTAACTAATGTTATGGTTGCATGATAATTTAAAGTAATATAATTAATTTTTTTCTCTTCTTATTACAACGTTATAGATTTGATGTGACAGTAGGCCCTGCTCTACCATCTAGAATCCCAAACTGGTTCAATGAGAGAATCACTAGTTCTTTTGGAACAATTGAATGTCCCATCATATCAAATGAGAATCGGTTACATGGTTATGCTTTGTTAATTCTTTATGAAGTTCATAAGCATGGAAGTTTTGGTAAAGGAACACCTGATGGTAGCACTCGTACTCTTCCCCACTTTGTTTGCCAATTTCAAGTCAATAAGGTTGCTATGGAAGAATCCTTAATCTTGTGTGCTCCTGAAGTCCTTTATGTTGGCTAAAATGGATTTTGGGTGTTTGTAGCCAATGAATGGTTCACAAAAATGGGTATGAGGATTCTAGATTGCAAATCAAAAGGTTTAAAAGCCCACCTTGAGGCTTTAATTAAGTCAGGTAGCCCAAATGTGGAGGTGAAGGAGTGTGGGGCACGTTTTGTATATAATGAAAATCAGTTTAAATTTTATGAAGTTATAAATAACATTTCTCTGCATACTTTGAATTTAAAAGATCTTGAGGAATGTTGTTCTTTCCAATTATATTTTATTGTTCGTGGCCGTGACCGTTCTTGCGATTTTGGTCCTCCTAGCCCTTCTAGCCTTTTTGGCATTTTTGGCCCTTTTCACCATTCTAGTCCTTCTTATCATTCTAGCCATTTTAGCCCTTTTGGCTCTTCTGGTCCTTTTGCACTTCTTGATCCTTCTAACCTTTCTCATCGTTTTGGGCCTTTTGGGCCTTTTGGGGCTTTTGGGCCTCTTGGCCCTTCTAACCCTTTTGGCCCTTTTGGCCATTCTGGCCCTTTTGACCCTTTTGGCCATTTTAGCCCTTCTAGCATTTTTAATAATTTTAACAAAGGATTTACTTCCAATGTGTGAGGTTTCAATAGGTTGATCAACATAAAATGGATATATGGGCCTCCGTGTTATACACCAATATAGCAAGGTATATACCCATAAGATGTTCCAACTTTCTCTTTCTCTTTTATTTATTTTGTTACTTTGTTACTATCATTTTACTATAATTTTGTAGGATAACATAAAATGTCAGACATCTAAGATACTTAAAGAGATTATATGTTAAGCAATTAATACTGATTATTAGAAAGATTCAATGGTTATTTTGTTATAGACTTTGAGTAACTTTTTGGTAGTAAACTCATATGCCCATCATCATTGATGAGTAGCAACTTTTTGCTTCACATAAAGACAATATGAATTGACCATTGCACCACCTAACTTTTTATTATTTTTTTATTTTTTGTTATTGTTTTTTTTAATTTTTTTATTATTCAAGCACAAAAGGTAGGGGGATAGGAGAATTGAACCCTTAACTTATTGAACTTGTAGGTCAGGGGTGGCTTACCACCAAGGTAGGAGGATTCCCCTTTTATCTTTTTATTGTGACTCAACTTATAATTTGTATACAAAAACTTACAATATATCATTTTTAGTAGTTGAACAAATTGTTAATATCTTTTAAAACTATTTTCTTTTTGTGGTACATGAAATGACCTCTAATGGTTTGCCTAAGGTGAACAAAACAATGCTTTATTCACATGTTCTATTCCTGACCTTTTCTTCTTCCTTAGTCCTATGCCGGCTTTTACCACACTTGGGCATTTTCTCTTGCATCACCTGCAGGTCACTCTTCATACGATGGCAACCTTTTCTACTTAGTCTATGAGTCACGATTAATGTCCATCAACATTAGAACAATCTTGAAAGTTTATGTGATTCTCCAAGGTTTCTTTTTCACTTAGTGTTGATAAACTAGGTTTCCTATAGTTTTCAATCTACTAACTTCTACGTTTGCTAAATGTGCTGATGAGTTTAAAGTATTTTGTTAAACCTTATTAATGCATCATAACATTTAGTGATTTGAAAGCATCATAACGTTTGCTAAACGTCAATACAAAGTTTTTTTTTTTTAAAAAAAAAGGTTAAATAATAGCTATTAAGAGTTATTTGGCAAAAATGTTAAGTATTTTCAAAGATTGCTTTGGAGTTTTTGAAGAAATATGCCTAAGTGTTTGCATTGATATCTATCACAATCAACTAATCACTTCAATGATTGTTTCATAATTGTAGTTTTTGTTCCATGGGATGATCAATGAAAGAAGATGATGATAGTGCTTACCTCTAAGAGACAAATCCTAGCTAGGCTCATAAGGTTACTTGGTAAATAAAATGAAGAAGCTAATGTTTATGACATCACTATCATTTTTGGAATTGTGGAACCATGTGAATAAAGTATAGTACCTTGGGGTTTCAGTTGCAATAATGTATTGACATGGTATAAGTGTGAGCTTTGTTTTATGTACTAATATGATGTTTTAGAATTTAATCAAATGGTAAAATGCTATCCTAAGTGTTTATTTTCTCCTTCTTACTGCCTTTCTTATTTTATTATTAACTTTGCAATGGAAAATAACTATAAGAAAGTCTTTCCTAAGGAGTTGTCTTAAGGATGCCTTTTTTTTTATATATGGATGTGGTAATACGAGAAGGCCATTACATTGCCTTGTTTCTTCCCAATTATTTTTTACTTGTCTCTTGGTGTTTTGGATGTTTGCAATGCTATGATAAAGTTGAATTCATCCGAATCTTGAAATGAAGAATATTTAGATGATAAGTTACAAACAAAGACATGTGAATTAACCCTTTCATTGGAGGAGATTTGGCTAAAGTTTGGACATATGTTTGATTCTTGATGATTTCTCTAGCTTATTTACTAAATTTACTCATTACTCATATATTTACTGATGTTATCTTAGTAAATCTAAAGCAACAATTAGCCTAGATGATGATAGTTGATGGTCTTTGCATTTGATGAATGTAGAATAGAAATCTATTAAGCACTATTAAATGGCATGTAAAGAATTTTGTGTCTAAGTTGACAAAGTGGCTTCCAGATGGTTGAATCCAAGTACTTATTTGTCTGCATGACAAAATAAAATTTAATCAAATAATAAGTTATTGTTATTTCATTCTCTCCCATTTTCATTTATTATATTGATATTATTATTATTATTCTGATAATTTTTGGTAGAGTATAAAATTTAAGATGCACACAAGAGAGAAAGACATATTAGAATCTAGCAATGACCTTTGGCCAACAAAGGATTCAAGAAGTTGATGTCTCTTATGCACCATCACTTATGTTGTAGTTGCCTAAAGTTTGTTTATAGAAATTCATAATTTGGCTTATGGTGCTAACGGTTGTTTAGCAAAGATGTCAATTATTGTGTGTAATACGCTATCCTGAGGTTGTTTGATTTGACCTGGATACCATAATAGAGTCATATTTATAATTTATTTATATATACTCAGTTTAATCTAATTTTTATTTTTCCTTTGACTTTAAATCCATGAATGCAATTTTTATTTTTACTTTGATACCCAAGGAATCCTAAAATTATATTTTCTTGTGTAGGATCCATGTGTAAGAGTTCCCATGTCATTTTAGTGGTGATGTAATAAGTTCCGTAGCGTTTTGATACCAATCAATTGTATTTCCTATTCTTGTGCAAGCCGCTATTTTACGGAACGCATTTGGAAGAAGTTGGCTGTAAATTGCAATGTGCCTTGGTGCGAACTGAATAAATTATCCGACACCACAGAATGCAGCCCAAGTTTTGAATAATGTAACGCTTTGTTCATGTTTTCTCCTCATTGCCATGCCTAAGTTTCTCTAAGGTGTCATCGGGCCGTCGCTCTTAATACTGACGGCGAGTTACTCCGCTCTCCTTGGTCCATATCTGACCATTGGAGGTCTTTAAATGTAGGCCATCCTGAAAATTCATATGACCGTGGAAGGGCCATGATCAAGAGAAATCGTAGGCTCCAGTGGCTGCTTGCTCAGAGAAATCAAGAAGCCAAACATCTTGACCATGTGGTGTACAATGCGGGAGAAGGCCCTGGAGGTGGTTGCTCAAATGTCACAGGGGTGAATGTAAGAACGGTCTACTAACATTTCACTAGAATTGCTACTTCATTGAACAGCTTTCTACTTTGTTTTCGCCTACGTGGTTTGAATGTTGAAACCCATGAGAAATTATCTGGTCAACCGTTCAATGTGTCTGGCCCTATTAAAGCTGTGAAACTTGGGTCATCGACTTGCACTTCTAACGAGCTTAGGAGCACCTCCGCTAGAGGTAAGCGTGGCTGTTTGTTGTTTCTTTTATTTTGTTATTATTAATTCCTTCTTGAATACCGAAATACAAACACCATAGAAGATATAAGAAGCTAAACAACAAATTTTTATTATCAGTAAGGCTAATTTTTAGCTAGTAAAAGTTTTAAAAAGTCAAGCTACTTGTTGAAGTCTTTGTATGCATATTAGTTTTTTTTTTTTTTTTGACAATCAGTCTATTATAATTTCTTTTCTACGATACAAATCAAGTATGAAAAGAGTTGTCGACAGATTGTAGTGCATTTTGAAATTCTTAGAGTTTTACTTAAAATGCCTTCCAAATTTTAGGCTTTAAGGTGGAAGATTAAATGTGAAAAGATCTGATTGATTGGGTTAACTTTTAAGAATGATTCAATTCTCATATACCAATAGGATGAGGTAGATTCTTTAGTTTCTTTATTACTATATTATTTTATTATTTATTGCTCCATGGTATAAAAAAATTCAGATACAGGAATATATATTAAAGGTGAGCAATGAATTTGGAATATTGAAAAGTTCATGCATACAATTTTGTCTAAGCAATGCTTGAACTACAATGAAAATCAAGCTCTGATGCAATGGTGTTGGAGATGGTTCTTCTATACAGCCAATGCTTATTGCAAGTAAGAGAGATTGGGTTGGAAAAAAGTAAGAACAAACTAACATTCGTCATAAAAATGTCCAAGTTGAGAGCCAAAATTGGTAGCCAATAGTAGAGTAGTGGTGAACCATTCTATTGCACTTTTCATACTTGGAACATGTGCATCATGTTAGTGATTTTCTTCTTGTACAATAACATTTTCCCATTTAGAGTTAGGGTTGGTATCTTTTCACTCCATAGTTGAATGGGTATATGTTCAAGGAGGAATTCAATGACTAAAACTTGCTTTTTGACTCTTTCATGTTGGTTTAGTTTTCTCTATCTTCTGTGTGGAGTACACATGTCTGAAGAACAAGAGGAAGATTTGTTAAAGCTAAAGGTTAGGCTTGGGGAAGTGTTTATGTGTAAAGGAATCTATAATACACATTGTAGGCTTCATATTCTACAATTCTCTCTACACAAACTAAAGGATGCTTTATTTGTCTCTTTTCTTCCTTGTTTCTCATTTTCATTCCCATGCTAGACTCAACATTCTCATATACTCTTTGTTGTGTCACCTATGGGTCACTCTTCATACCAATGTGACCCTTCTTTGCTTTCCTTCATCCCTTACTCCTCAATTTGTCCTTTGATAGTATAACAACCTTGATATTTTATGAGAATGTGAGAGAGCCCATGTTCAAGAGAAAACAAAAAGGTTGATTTTTATAGGTTGCAATAAATTGAGTTCCACAGTGTTTTCAAATTTTCCAACTTCTACATAAGGTAAATGTGTTGATAGGGACAAAACATTTTGTTAAACCTTATCAACTCTTGGTTAGTAATGAAATGTTTAATGCAATGGAAGCCTCTTTACGAGATTTTTAGCAAAGATGCTAAGTTTTCTCTAGGGAAATAAACATTTGTTAAATGAGTAAACATTTCGAGAGACTTGAATATTTTCCCAAGAACCTCCATTAGAATTTTCATGGATTTCTTTAGAAAGTATGATGCATTTTCTACATGAAGATTTATGAAAATCACCACTATTATTTTTAGTGATTATTTCATGATTGCAGGTGTTGCACAATGGGATGATCAATGAAAAAAGATGATGACAATGCTCACTTTAGAGAGACAAAACCTGGTCAGACTCCTACTAGAGGAAGGTTAGTTTGGACCTTCTACTTTGCTTGGTATTTATAGGTTGACTGTTTCTTTGTTATGGACTCATAGTTTTTTTGTTTTAAGTTTTCTTTGAGGCTTTTATTTGTAATGTGAAAGGGAATACGTTTTGTATCGCAATGGTAGAATAAACTAGTTTTCTCCATTTTGGTCTTCCTTTCATGATTTAGTGTCGTCTTGTAATCAATGCATAAAGGTATCTTTCTACTCCGGTGACTACTTGTGAGCATATGGATAATCAACCATTTACAATATGTAAAGAGGCTCTGGGGATGACACCTCAAATGGGACGGGGTGAGTGCAAGAGCTGTTTCTTGATACTTCATTGGAAATGACATGCCGGAGGATGATGCTCTATAAAATTGCAATCGGTTCATTTTAATTAAGGATGACGATGGCAAGCTATTGCAATCTGTTGGAGATTAGATGACATGGTACACCATATGGGCACCATGTAAGCTTTGACCAGGCAATTCACTGGGTTTCTGCTTACAGTAGCCAAAGTTTGGGATGCACCTATGCGGTGCTCCTCTTCTCTGCATCTTGATTGATATCTTTTGGTTCATCCTCTTCACTTACGAGATTTGGTAAGTCTTCCCCTTCAGCTTTCATTATATATTTCATGTTGAAGGTTGAAGATTTTATATTTATGTTACCATATATTGCGCCTAGAATAAGGCCCAATATATTTTCCTATATTATAAGATATTAGGGTTTTCCTTGTATAAGCCTCATTTATGTTTATATATAGCCTCTTAGGTTAACATGTAAATTATATAGCCGCATACTAAGAGTTCTTTTCTCTACGGCTTTGTTTTCTCTTGTAACTAGTTTTGGTTTTGCTTGATTAATAAACAAGCTTTTATTCCAAACATACAAGAGTTCATCAAATTCTTCATGGTATCAGAGCCAACGATTTTGTTGGGTTTTGCAGAGCCGCATATCGCTTGTAGTTCGATAGTTTTCATTTAGCTCCGTCGGGTTTTTGGCTTTCTCTCTCTTCCGTCAGGATTTCAGCTTTCTCTCTCTCTGGGAAAGGTGCTGCACACGGATAAGCTACATCTTCCAAACCGAAAAGTGGGGTCTTTGTTATTCACACGAGACTTTGCTTTTGCCAGAACCAAGACAAAGGTGAAGCTTTTTGTCCTTTAGTGAAAAGCTAAACTTTTGTCTTCTAGTGCAAAGCTTTTGTCCGAGAACAACTTGGTGGTGTGGCCTTACGTGGTATTTTTTTTCTATTCCAAAACGGAAAGAGGGACTTTGCCAACATATGGATTTTCTTGCTTTTGCCGATTGATTTTGGTATTCTCTTTTCCTTCTCGCTTCCGCACTTTGTGACTATATTTTGATTTGCTATTGTGGTTTGGATATTCTATCAAATTGTTATTTTTCTTGGATATCTCTTGATAAAAGTAGTTTGGAGACCTTTTTGATTTTGTCATGGCTACTGAGTCGGATCCTTTTCAACCACCAGTTACTCCATATGTTGCTCCTCATGCTCGGAAAACTCACCAAGAGAAGAGGGATCAATCAAGTTCTAAATCGGATCATCATGAGGGTTATGTTTCCCCAATTCCGATCATCACAGACCCGAACGACCCCTTATATCTACCACCCGGTGACACTAGTGGAGCTCCTTTGGTTGGTTTCAAACTCAATGGCTCTAGTAATTATGCTATTTGGAGTCGTGCTATGAAACTTGCTCTTCTCTCTAAGAACAAGTTGGTATTTGTGGATGGTAAATACCCTGCTCTGGCTGAAAATTCGCCTTATTTGCCTATCTGGGAGCGTTGTAATGCGATTTGTCTTTCTTGGATCCTTAACTCGCTATCTGGACAACTCCATGAGGGCTTAATCTACACAGTTAGTGCTGCTGATCTCTGGAAGGAGCTCTGTACTCGTTATAGCCAGGTCAACCCGACCCGGATCTACGACCTTTTGAATGAATTAAGCTCCACAAAGCAATCGGGTGGATCAATTGCTTCTTATTTTCATCGCTTGAGAGCATTATGGGATGAGTATGCAGCATTGATGGCTCTGGATTCACCAGAAATGTCCAAAACTGACGGTTGGAAACTTCATCAAGAACGCATGAAGTTTTATCAATTCTTGAAAGGACTAGATGACCGCTTTTCTCATCTTAGAGACCAGATTTTGCTCATGAGGCCACTTCCTGACGTTTTGCAAGCTTACTCCATCGCCAACAATGCTGAATACCGGTATGGAGGTCCAGAGAAGACGATTGGTGATTCTCAGGCTTTTACGTCGACATATGGGACCGACGCAACAAGCTGGTCCACATTTGAGCCACTTGTTGCAACACCAAGGCCTAAGCAATCAACTGGGACAACACCTCTGCATAACGAAAATGACACATCATTTTCACTCAAAGTAGGGCAAAATGATGCATCATCTAGGGTTTCTGGCAAACCCAAATGTGAGCATTGTGGACGAAAGGGACACCGCAAGGAAAGTTGTTATCGTCTTAAAGGACCACAATGTGAGCATTGTCAGCTTTTTGGACATAAGAAGGAAGCTTGTTACAAGCTTAATGGCTATCCCCCAGGTCACAAGAATTTTACTAGTAATTCTACTGTCAATTTGGCCACTGTTGAGCCTAGTCATTGCACTTTTACACCAGAGCAGTATGAGCGCATTATCCATTTGATCAAGGAAGACTATGGTAGGACCTCTCATGCTAATGGAGCAGGTATTTCAGAATCTTTTCCTTACATTTGGATTATAGATAGTGGGGCCAGTGATCATATTGTTGCTGATTTTAATTGCTTAGAATTTCCTGTTAAATGCATGACTAAGTCTAGATCTGTTAAACTGCCAAATGGGGAATTAACCCAAGTCACCCACACTGGTTCCATAACCCTAGTAGACGGTTTAAAATTACATACCATTCTTTATTCTCGTGATTTCAAATATAATTTGTTGTCCGTAGCTAAATTCACTACTGAGAATAACTGTTTAGTGGTTTTCTATGTTGATTTGTGTGTGTTTCAGGACCTCTCAACGGGTGATGTCAAGGGAATTGGTAGAATGCGACATGGACTTTATTTTTTCTTGCACCCTAGGAATAAGCATGTTAGCAAATTTTCTGGTACTGCACCGACCCTTTCAATTACTTCAGCATGTAATGACCTTAATTTTCATTTATGGCATTCAAGACTTGGTCACATGTCTTTATCTAAATTTAAATTTTTGAATGATTTTAAAGATTTTCCGTCTTCTGATTTCCATTGCTCAGTTTGCCCTCTTGCTAAGAAAACACGTGATTCATTCACTGTTCGCACTGAGAATGTCAAAAATCTTTTTGATTTAATCCATGTGGACATTTGGGGACCATATCATGCCCCAAATTATGATGGTTTGAAATATTTTCTAACCATTGTTGATGTTTTTTCACGAGGAACTTGGACTTTCCTCATGAAACATAAGACTGAAACAGTATCACATTTGGAACGTTTCTTTAACATAATTCAAAATCATTTTAGCATTGGAATCAAATGCATTTGTTCTGATAATGCAACTGATTTTTTTAATTCCTCATGTGACAAATTGTTTTCATCACGGGGTATAATGCATGAAAGTTCATGTGTATATACCCCACAACAGAATGGTGTGGTAGAACGTAAACATCGTCACTTATTAGATGTTGCACGGGCATTAAAATTTCAAAGTCACATGCCTACATGTTTTTGGGGTGAGTGTATACTCACTGCCACACACATTATCAATCGCATTCCTTCTTCAGTCTTACATGGAAAATCTCCTTATGAGATGATTCATAGGAAAGCTTCTGACCTCTCTAGACTTCGAGTCTTCAGTTGTCTTTGCTATGCTTCAGTGGTGGGGCATAAAGACAAATTTGCCCCTTGAGCTATTCCTAGGATTTTTATGGGATACCCTTTTGGACAAAAAAGGTATAAACTTTATGACATTGAAAGAAAGAAATTTTTTGTGAGTCGTGATGTTCATTTTCATGAAAATGTTTTTCCTTTCACAAACATAAAGAATGGGTCCCATTCTTCAGAATTCCCTATGATGTCATCTCAAGATGAGGAGCCTGCACAACAAGTTATCAGAGTTAACCCTAATTCAGATACTCAGGTAATCTCTCCTACCCAATCAAATTCTATTCCTGATACAACCATTCATACTACACCAGATATTACCACTTCCAATATCTCAGGCAACCAACCCAATGATTCTACCTCGGAGATTATAGATCCTCCTTCTACATCACCTCCTGTTTTCACTTATGATGAGACAGAGGATGATCCTTTCTCACCAACCATGCATAATCCCACAGTCCCTTCATCACCTCCTAGACGATCTACTAGAATTTTCAGGCCACCCATATGGACTCAAGATTATGTTTGCAACAATGTTAGCTCATCCATACAATACCTCATATCTGATTATGTATCTTATACACATTTACCCATTCCACATCAACACTTCATAGCAGCCATTTCACCTGAGATAGAACCCTTGTTCTACCATGAGGCAGTTAAGGATTCTAGATGGCGAGATGCCATGGATCAGGAAATGAAAGCATTAAAATCGAATGGAACATGGGAACTGGTAGACCTACCACCACGGAGAAAACCCGTAGGATGTAAATGGGTATACAAGATTAAGTATCATGCTGATGGGAGTATTAAGCGGTTTAAGGCTCGTCTAGTAGCGAAGGGTTATAGTCAGACAGAAGGCATCGATTATCATGAGACTTTCTCTCCTACAGTAAAATCTGTGACAGTTAGAAGTGCATTATCTATTGCTTCACAACGTAAATGGACTATTCGACAAATGGATGTCCATAATGCATTTCTACAGGGAGATTTAGATGAGGAAGTATTTATGAAACCATCACCTGGGAGTCCTTTTGAAGGGGGGTCCAAAGTATGTCGATTGAAGAAATCTTTGTATGGGTTAAAGCAAGCTTCACAACAGTGGAATGAGAAGTTTACAGAAGCTTTAGTATCTGCTGGCTATCGACAGTCACTGTATGACTATTCTCTTTTCACTAAAGGACAAGATAATAATATTGTTTTAGTGCTCATATATGTGGATGACATCTTAATTACTGGTGATGACACACAAGAAATTGAGGCTTTACAAGCCTATCTTCATTCTACATTTTGAATCAAGGATTTGGGAGAACTCAAGTATTTTCTTGGAGTTGAGATCCTTTGAGATTCAAATGGCATGCATCTTAGTCAACGTAAGTATATCTTAGAATTGATCTCTGACTTGGGACTATCAGCTGTAAAGCCTGTTGGAAATCCTATGGAGACAAATGTCTTATTTACTAGCTTGAAATATGATGAGCAAGTTCGTCCACAAATAGATGATCCACCATTTGAAAACATCTTGAGTTATCAGCAATTGATTGGTAAGCTAAATTATCTTGATATGACACGCCCTGACATCGCTTTTCCCGTACACCTCTTAAGTCAATTCATGCATGCTCCCAAGCGATCCCATTGGGAGGCAGCTCTCCACATTGTCAAGTATCTTAAAGGAATAATAGGGCTTGGTTTATTCTTTCCTTCAGATGACGATTTTCTCTTGCAAGCTTTCTGTGATGCTAGCTATGCAAAATGTCCTATGACACGTCGATCCACTACTGGCTTCTGTCTTACACTTGGACATTCAGTAATTTCTTGGAAAAGTAAAAAGTAACCAGTTGTGACTCTTTCTTCAACAGAGGCTGAATACAGGGCCATGGCAACCACTACTTATGAGATCATTTGGGTGGTTGGTCTATTAAAAGATATGGGAATTAATGTTTCACAGCCAGTGCTGTTATATTGTGATAATGAAGCAGCACAAAAATTGGCAGAAAACCCAGTCTTTCATCAGAAGACCAAGCATATAGATGTTTCTTGTCATTTTATTCGAGAAAAAATACGTCATGGTTTAATTAGCACAGCACATGTTGGGAGTGGTGATCAACCTGCAGATATTCTGACCAAGGCTTTAGGGACAAATCAAGACTATCATCTCCTTAGCAAGCTTGGGGTCTTGGACTTCTTTCGACCCTCAGCTTGAAGGGGGGTGTTGAAGGTTGAAGATTTTATATTTATGTTACCATATATTGTGCCTAGAATAAGGCCCAATATATTTTCCTATATTATGAGATATTAGGGTTTTCCTTGTATAAGCCTCATTTATGTTTATATATAGCCTCTTAGGTTAACATGTAAATTATATAGCCGCATACTAATAGTTCTTTTCTCTACGGCTTTGTTTTCTCTTGTAACTAGTTTTGGTTTTGCTTGATTAATAAACAAGCTTTTATTCCAAACATACAAGAGTTCATCAAATTCTTCATTTCAAAGTAAAGGACTACTCGTATGGATGAGTCTTCCGCCTACGATGTCAGAACAAATAATTACTTGATTTCAACCATGTGAGCACTGACTCATGCCTTCCTGGAATCTATGGCCGCTTGTGTTCTCTTCGACTTTCCATGTTTAAATCATGGAATCTGGTTACGGAGAAGTCTTTCCATATGAACTTGTGCAGGATAATGTCGTGATTCCACGTTCTGAGTGTTAATTACAGTCTCTCATCTAATTGATAGAACTCTTGCGTGTCTACAGGAACATATCTTTTGAAAATTATGGACCATTCTTTATTTTTCGGTGAGACTCACTCTCGCGATGCAAATCATTGGGTTTACTGCAAGGTTGTCATCTTTTTCGTTGTGGATTTAAATGTTTAGACTACGGGTTTCAAATGTTGACACTACAGTTCCCAAAGAAGCAGATATTGATTTAAAAGTAGTTTTCTGAGTGCTGCAACTCCTATTGTAGCCTGACAATTCTCAGACTGTAATGAAATTTTAGGAGGATCTATCTATGACCACTGCTTACTACTCATCTCTCTTGGTGGTCAAGAAACTTAACATTCATTTGGGGTATGGTATTCTTCAATTATCTGCAACCAAACACATACTTGACTTTCTTGGGTAGACTTCATTTCTTTGTTTCCAACGTATTGGTTAAAATTGTTATTTCATTTGGATCTCTCTATGTTGTTGCCTGCTTACACTAGTGTTTATGTCTTCAAACATGATGAGACTTTTCTTTTTAAGAGGTTTTTCTTTGTATATATGAGGTTTGGATATTGAGGTGTTTTTTGGATATGCAATAGGTCAGCTATGACATATTTGGCCAAGGTACTGATCAATAATTTGACTAACTACTTTTGAATTGTGACATAAACTATATGAATGTATAGGACAAAGGAAAAAATAAAAAAAAAATAAATAAACAAGTGACCAAAAGATGCATTTAAGTTCTTTTCAATGGGTTGGTATGACACTTTAAGGAAGTCTTTAATTCTTTATAATTTTTGTTACTTACAATTAGTGTTGCTGTGAGGATTTGAAGATGACTAGTCAAAATTCCATTCTTTGCTATTCAAGTAAATTATAGAATTCCTCCTCGAGTAAGTTACAACATAAGTCTAGAACACTGACATTGTTGCGTTCCAACATGACCAAGATTATAGGTCCTTTTCATGTAACATATCATTTGTTATATGAACCATCTAAGATTTTTTTCATTTATTGGCTGATGGTGAGAAACTTGTAAGATGACTATGATCACCTTATAAATTGCTCCCTTAGAGGAGGAAGAGATGGAGGATAAGAGGTTGTTAAATTATATAGGTTATAGGTGATTTGGCAACTGGACAAAGTAATGCTTTCATCTTATTTTTAGCTTCTACACACTATTCATAATGCTAAGCAAGTGACAAATTGTTACAATAAGAGATTTGTTAAAATCAATATAAAATTATTTTATATTACTAAGACATAAATTTGTAGGATGATTTATATATAAGAAATACTTTATTTCTTGAGCTAATCTTTTCAAATCCCTAACTATAACTTTCATTTATTTTGGATAATTTTCTTGATCTTGTTGAAAATAACAAACTTTTTATGTTCTTAGATTTGTAGCTCGTTCCTTTAACAAATTTTTTGTTATGCATTTTTCATTTTCAAACCAATACATGTATGTCTATGTTTGTCCTTGTTTGAGAATTCCATCATGAAGACCATTGCGCACAAAAACAATGTCAACGTAAGTTCCATTCACTACGAAGACTCCTGAAAATTTCCTCCTACTAAACCCCATTTTCATAAAGCTAATTTTTTGAAATATTTTCTAAATATTGTGGTGTTAGGATTTGAAAGTCTAATATTTCTTAAAAACCTAGCTTTAAAGGGAAGAGAAATATTTCTTTATACAAAAGTGGCATAGAAAGAAGTTTATTGGCTTGAAATTTCTTGAGAACGGGTTTGATAAATATTCATACATGGAATAAAGTGGCAGCTAGAAAACTCTTATGGTCTCTTATGCATAATAACTCAAACTTTTTATGGGTTAGATGGATGATAATAGAAAATTTGAAGGGAAAGAATGTATTGGAAGTTCAGATGAAAGTATTACTCACTAGTGAAGTTATATAATTAGTGACAGACTCAAAATACACTATTACTAAAAGTTATGTAGTGCTAAGAGAGAGGAGAGAAGATACCAAATAAACAAAACTAGTATGAAAAAAATGAGTAGCAAAGCATAATTTTATCTGTTGGATCATTTTAAAAGACAAACTATCAACACCAGATAATGTGACTATATGGAATAGATCAATGGATCTACAATACAACATTTTCCAACAAGGATAAGAATTACAAGAACATTTATTTTTTAAATTTAGGTTCCCAAATTGTATAGGGAAGACTTTATTAGGTATGAATGGCTTAACTCAAAAAATTGAACATTGGAGAGCTAAAATATGTTGGATGATCAAGGCTATCAAAAGTAAGAGTTTTGCAGTAACTTGTTTAGTGTATCTTTCAAGGCTGTGTTGCATTACATTTGGAGAAAAAGAAATAGAAGAAGACTCTGTGATAAATGGTTAAACAATTCAACTATTATTATTAAAATCAAGAAGGACATGAAAGGGAAGATTTCATCTACTAAAAGAGTAAAGCCTATAAATTATAATAATTTTTGTAAGAGCTTTGAAATTTTTCAAATGTAGTATTTGAGCCTAAATGTTGATGTTGTAATTGAACATTTTATAATTATTTTATAATGATATATAATTCTTGAACTTTTATCCCAAAAAAAAAAATTCTTTATACATAAATTGTACGACAAGCTTTTGTCTTAATAGTATGGAATAATCTTACATTAATTGTAATACAATCTCTTACTACAATGGTCTAACCATGTTCTACAAGAATCTTAAAGATAAACCGAATTGAATGACTTAATTTAGATAAAAATTAGTTGAAAAGAAATGAGACAGCGGACTTTCGTGAGATAATTTTGCTTTGATTTTAAAAAGGACAGACACGAAGATCCTGGAAGGTTCAGGTTAAACAGTGAACTGTGATTTCCTGGAAGAGTGAGAACGGAAGCTAAGTAGATTTTGTTCCGACCGTCTTTAAATCAGACGACATCGCAGACGTTGTTCTATGGACAGTCGCGTCAAACAACGTGTAATGGAAGGTGGCCCAGATTTTTGCAGCGCGTAAAATATCCTTTACTTTCTTTTCTCTGTGTGAATACATTATCCCCACCACCACATGGTTGTAGGTCATGAAGGACTGAAAGACCCGTGGACTTGGCATCAAAGGACTGCTTGATTGGAATTCGAGAAAGTGATCCGGCGTGCTCAAACAGAAGCACCAACGAACGCGTGATGTTGGTGTGACAATCGGATTGGAATTTGACAGGGGGTCAGGCTTCTCGTGCTTTGGCACAATTGCACTCCAATTATATGTGCAAGAGAAGACGACCGTCTCGTCTTTTAACGTCAAATGGACTAAAGAAGTGACCCTTGGTCTCTTTTTTCTATGGGTAAAAATGTAAATTTATATTAATAAAATACAGTATACAAAAGTATAAAAATATACTATACATTATGAAAATTATGAAAAGATAGATGTTAGAAATTTTTAGATCTCACTCAAAATAATATTTTTCTGTGATAATTTAATATTTTAAAGTAAAAAAACTTTTTGTAGTACAATTTTCCTTACTTTAGCTTATAGAATTGGAGCATCAACTATTTTGTTCTAAAATTTTCTTCAATTTTGTTCTACCCATATATAATAAATGTGAGTTAAAAAATATTTTAAGAAGCTTTACAACCAAATTCTTACCTTTAGTTGCTATGATCATCTATTATAGTTCTTCATTCTATCCTCTAATATTATGTCAAATTTCATTTTGAGTAAAGATAGTCTTTCAACCGACTATTATTCATAGACATTCAAAACAAATGATGACTCTTATTTTCAACTAACTAACAACAATTGTAATATAAGTTAATTAAACAGAGCTATCGCACCATTCTTTTTACTTTAGAAAGTTGATCCTAACAAAGCTATCTAATGAAATTATGTTTGCTAATGCCACCAATCCAAATTAAATCATACCAATTTACTTTTCATTAACTAGTTGAAGGTTCTGATAAATTTCTTTACTACAATAGGTAAATCTATAAAAAACCAAGATAAGTGTAGACCTTAATTTGAAAAGATCTCTCCAATTTCATGCCATGGAACTTTTTGTATCATGTTCCATTATTGCAATCTAAATTAGATCACTTTTAATTACTCATTCATGTTAATTAAGTGTTACAGATGTTTGGATTGGCAGTGCACTTACAGTAATCTACATCTTCCTATGGGCTTTAAATGGCCATTGTGTTTGAATTTCCTTAGAATATAAGTAAAAGAATGAAATTTTGACTTTTTGTCCATTCCTAACTCTCCCCCCCCCCCCCCCCGCCCGCCCCCCCTCAATGTCAGCCGAAGCTCTTGCCCACGTTATCAAGAATCTATATGATCAAGACATCAACTCATCTCTACTATAAGATTGTTTGATTTTAAGTCAAAGTTGTAATTTATATTAATCTAAAAGAAATGCATACATTATGAACTGCATTAATCATCAATTCTAAATCATACAAAATGGTTTGACTCTTGTGCACCATATGGATAGATCTTAATTGAAAGCTTTGTATATTTGTCAATACTATCTCATTAATGATTTTCTTGTCTTGTATGAGTCACTTTCTACTAATGTTAATTTCTTAATTGTGATATGTTTGAATAGATGTGCCTCTATCAACTCATTTTATGCATTTCCTTTTAGTGCTTATGTATCTTGAGAAGATATAGCCTTTGGTGGTATATTCCACTACATAATAGGATTGGTTGATCAATTTGGTAGGGTCTTCAACACTCCTCTTTATGAACATGTGGCTTTTTCATTACATATTTACACCTTTTTATGGCATATAAATAATAGGGCATATTCTTGGAACAAAATTATTGTCTTTTTTTTTTTTTGGTTTCTTAATCAAAGCTCCAAAGGTTTCTCTCTCTGTCTCTCTCTACATTTTGATTTAGTAGTGTTTGGTTGTTATGTACTAACATGACCTTGTAAATAGGAAATTGTTGAATTTAGCATTGGTCTAGCTACAATCTTTGGTTTAAAAATTTAGTATATTTGATAGTTTTGTTAGAAATAAGATACTCAAATGTTATTTGCTTTTACAATTTATTGAACCCACAACTCTAAATTTTTGTCTCATTTAGCATGTAAGGCAATCACACCATAGCAAAAATCCAATTTGCAAATTATATTTATCCTACATTTGAGCATACATGCATCCTTCTCAATGTTATGTTTATGATTTCTTCATGATTGTCCATTAACAAAATCTTTATAGTTTAGATACTAGAGCAATGATCAATTTAATTGTTGTGGTACTCTTGTTATTAGTTTGAAAACAAAAATCCCTTCTAGTCATTTCATTTTCTATCTTTATTTTCACATATTGAGTTTTACATTTTTCTCTAGATTTAACAACAAGAGCTCTATATGAAGCCGTTGGCCTTGGTGGGCTTCATCACTCACTTTCTCTTAAAGCTTTCCTTTGTCATCTTCCTGATATCAAAGTATGTTTCCAAGATATCTTTTTTCTATTTTGTTTCAGTAATACAACTACATAAATAATCATATAAAGCCTAGTTATTATAGTTTTTTCACTAGTTCTTATGTCAAAAACCAAGTGTCCACCTTGACATGCAATACTCTTGTTTGTATGTACACTTCCTTTCTTCTTCTTCTCCCCCCCTCTCTCTCTTTCTATTTTTTTAAATGTGAATGTGCATAACATGTTTTGTGGCTTGTACATCTTACAATAAGATGCCAATAGCCACTTTCGTCATGACCATAGTGATTATATTGAAAATAGACCATTTTCACATTGAAAAACTCCAATAATTGGAATTTTGAACTATAATGGATTATTAAGCCAACTAAGGATGAGGATTTGATTGCAAAACTTCTTAAAATTTCTTTCTTAGCATGTCTCTATTATATATAATTTAAGCATAATTGTAGACATTTTTTAAATAAGACTATTGAAATACCAATTTTGTTGGTTAGAATCAGGAAAGTAGTTTGTGGAAGAGTATCTTTATTGGGAACATTAAACTCTTTGAGACAAATATTCTATTATGTCATAATTGAAGAATTCAAATTATATTTTATCTTAAATGAATTGTAATGCTGAGATATGACCCTAAGTTTTTGTATTATCTTATTCTTCAATAAATAAAATCACATATTCATATAAAAACAAAAAAAAGACAAAAACTCACAATTTGGGACAAATTTGATAAACTGAGTTTTATGACAATTGAGTACCATGAGGTTGAAAGGAGGATATTGGAACTTTTGCATCTCTTTTTTGTCTATGAAACATCGTTGCAAAGGAATATGGCTTCTAGGACATTGTTATCTAGTGGTACATTGATCTGTTACTATTAAATATCTCCTAACTGGTCCTTATACAGGTGGTCATTCCTTGAAGCCCACAACAAGCAAAAAGGCTTTTGCTACCCTGCATATGTGATTCAAACCATATGGTGTTTTTTCACCATGTCTTAATGAAGATTTAACCCTTAACTAATTAAATTTAAGTGGAATCATGAAAATGTCTTAGATTTAATGGCTTTAACATTTAACAGCAAAATAGGTGTTTGTGCTTCACCATGTGTTGCCTTTATCACAAGGAAAGGTATGCTAGTTTTGGATTCATTAAAGTTGAGGAATGAGAAGATAATGCCATATTTTATTGTAATTTAGAAACTTTGATATGGAAGAAAATTTGAAAATTTTGGTAATCTAGTTATTAGAGAAGGCATTGATATTACACTTGTGGGATGGGGAGCTTAGTTATCTCTAATGGAATAGGGTTGTCTTGATGCCAAATAGGTTAGTAATTCTTGCTGAAAAACTATTCTTTGATGTTTGCATAGGCCAACATTTTATTATTAAACATTGGGAGAACACTATTTACTAATAATCAAATAATACAATTGTGTTAACTATTGAGATAATGACTATTCTGTTTTCCCCCACTTCTAGAACTATTCTAGAATCTATGTTTTGTCTAGTTAGTAGAAATTTTTAAGTTCCAAATATTTCCTAGTTTAGATAAATTCAGAATTCACAAGTTTGTGACTAAGTTTGACTTGGTATTTACAAAATATTTAAATTAAGGATTCTGATTGTCATCCTTCCTCCTATAAACTCCATTCACACCATGTGACTTTAAGGAAGAAATTTCTTATGAACTAATGACTTGAAGGCTGTAATTCCTGTCCAAAAAACTATGAGGCTTCTTGTAAGTGTAATTTCTCCATACAATATATGCTATGTTAGATCAGTTGGTGGAATTATAGGCGATCTGCAATTGTTTTGTCTAGAGTAGTCTTGAAGCTCTGGTGACCACAGGTTTTGGTGCTGAAATCTCTACCTATATTGTTGAACGTTGTTTCTTAAGGGTAAGTTCCAACCTTTCACATGTTTCTATTTGCTCAATAATATGTGGGTAGTATGCTTGATTGCAACATTATTCTCTTTGATTTTATGCTTTTCTGTTTAATTTCTGACTTCTTGTTGCAAATTCTAGAAATTCCAAATTGCGGTCTTTTATTTACAGCAGCCAAGTCTCCTAACAGCTAGTCCCCGAGAAAGAAGGACACATTTTAGTGTTATGGCCTTAAATTGCCTAGAAGTTTAAGAACAAGTAAATTTAATAGAAATAACCTCCAAGGGGACTAATAGCCTATTTTCTTTCCTGTTGTACTATAAAAAAGTAACAATAAAATTATTTACATTTGATGGAATGCTTTCAGTATGTTGGAATAATTTAGAAGTTGGGGTTTGGTTTTTGGTTGGTTATCTTCTGAATTTGTTTTATTTTGTTTTTCTAGGTTGTTTGTTTTATTAGAATAGTAGTTTATAGGTGAGTTTTTTTTCATTTTCCACCCCAATAGTAGGTTGAGGGAGATGTTGCTAACTAAAGATGACTGGTTTCTAATAAAAAGAGAAAAATGGAATATGTCTTCTTGGACAAAACCATGACCACATCTTTTTAAGGTCGCTCCAATCTCAAGCTACTACGTTGTGAACATGTACTTTCTCGAATCAAATGTCAATTCATTAAAAGGCTGTTATGAACATTAATGCTTTGGCATATGATACGGCACCTAATCTGAATTGTTCACTTTGTCCACGGCCTTCCGTAGAGGACTTCTAGATCAAGTTTCTTCTTCCATCTCTAGTATAACTTCCAAGTTACATCTTTGAATTCTCTTATTCACGTCTTATTCATTGCCTATTTGTTCAGTCAACCTATTAACTGCTTTGCTTAATGCCTTGAATTAAGTCATGCCACATCAAAGTTACATGATTTATCATTATTTTGAGTTAAACACTAGAATTGGTAAAGTAAACTTGAAAATTAGGAATATGAATTGATATTCTAGAACTTGGATGAATTAATCACTACGTGGTTTGTCTTTTGCAGTTAGAAGCTCCTATGGGCAAATGGTCTAGACGTTTCCTTCTTACTTGTTTTGAACCATTATATATGCCAATAAAGAATAAGCTAAGCTATTTAGATCTTTTTTCCGCATCTCAATCTTATCTCATAAAGTTATCATCTCGATATAAGGCCACTCTTGTTGATGCCCTCTCTGTTTTTCCTCTTAAAAATGCTGATATTGGATGCAATCAAATCAATTGTAAATTATTAGTTGCTTGGTATTGTAGATGGATCGCTGTCTTTCATGTGCATCAGTACATACGGAAGTAGTCCTAGCCTTCTAAGACTCTCCAGTGACGAAGACAAGATAAAGAACTTGAAGTCTGCAGTTCTGTCTAAATAATATGAGAAGTAAACTTGTAATTAAGGGGTTTCACACCAAGAAATAAATAGAGTGTCACATCTTGTTGCCCAAATTTTTCAATACCACCACACAATGATGGATGGTTTTATCTTTGTTATCATTATCTTGAACATGCACAATAAAATTTTTTAGAGAAGTTGAGAAGTTGTAAATATCTTGACTCAAGCATTGGGTGCCCATTTAATGGCCTTTAAATTGCTAAATCACATATAAGAAACTACATGAGAAAATTAGATTGAGAGGTTTATAAATAGATTTATAGAAATTGTTACGAGAGTGAAAGGCAGAGGGTGAATAACCATGAACTTCCGTGGCTATTTAGATAGATCCTAAATATCATTAAATATTGGTTCTTACAGTAATTAGTAAAATATGGATCGATAATTGTAATTTAGTGCCAATTCTAATTCAAATGAGCATAGATATTACCTTAAAAAAACTAAAGCAACCAACAAAGGTCTTTATCAAAATTTTGAGCTGGAATTGCAAAAATTTTGTCCTTGGTTGCACATCCAACACCAAATAAATAAAAAAATTAAATAATATAGGAAAAAATGGTGTATAGAATCACTATGAATAGCAGTTTTATTAACTATAAGTGTCCTAGAAATTTCTACTATAACTATGTAGAAACTTCTTACTTTTCCCCTAACATAATCGTTGAGAGCTTTGTTGCTACTAAATGAGGCGGTAATAATTGATGGTATTTATAGACAATTCATGAGCAAACTAAGTAGGCATGCACAAGGGAAGTAAGCTTTTGGGCCCTTCTAAACCTCAATCAATGCTTCCGCCATATATGATAGGGGACCTAGCTTTCCTAGCGCCTGCAAGCTGATCACAAGAAAATAAAGATTACAGGACGGCCAGATTTTAACTGAGAAGACTTAGGCATGCAGCTTCTCTAGTTTGAATCGTCGAACATATTTGCTTTTGGGTCTCTCCTAGGAGGGACTTAATTCATGACTAAAGGTGTATATTTTAATGTGGAGGGAGTAGGGTAATTATCTTACATTTTAATGTTGGTGGAATTTCTAGAAGTTGTGCATGGAAATAAAGTATGTATAATGATATGTCTTTTTCAATTACGCAAAAAATTAAATAATATAAGTATTAAAGTTTTAAAAAATAATCAATTAAATATTACGTATTTGAAGAAGATTATGTTTTCCTCAGCACTCTCTTTAAAGAGGATCTAACGTCAGGTGATGCGTTTTAGAAACTTTTGGACTACAGAGAGGAGGCTAGCACCAATGGATAGGCCAATTCCCCTTAGTAGTACAAAAATTTCCTCAGGTTGTCTCATATTCGTACCATCATGCTGGAAATCGCCTCACGTATCCACTTCTTCACAGCATTGATTTTCTAAACAAACCCATTGGCAAACTCTTTAGCCAAGGAAAGGAGTCATCGAGCCAGCCAGATTTTTTCTTCCCATTGAGTTGATTCCGAATCTGCTTGCTCCATACCTCATACTCGGAGGCATTCTTAAGCTTTTCAATCACAAGGGAGGAGCCAGGCAAAACGGTGGAGGAGAAGTAATAGGCCTTTTCATAAGGACTCTTCGCAGAGTTGGGGAAAACAGAAATGGGGAACGAGGCGGAAATGGTTTTTATACAAGATGGAGGGCAAAGGGAGGAAAAAAAGATCAAAACAGCGTGTTTCGTTAAATGAGGGGCAAAATGGTCTTTATACCACCAAAACCAATCGTATATATAAGGCCTCTGAAATGACGCCGGGCCCAGAAGGTTCCAAAAAAGGAAACCGTCAAGTCGTCTCTGAGCGAAAATGCCTAGTCTGCCACCGTTTCCAGTCGTCTCCACCGAGAAGAGAATCCTTCACCGAATCGAGACTACCAAAACGAACCAGCTAAAAAACGAAGCGAGAGAGGCATCAGGATCGAGCCCTTTCTGATGCCATCTTAGAATAAGTAAAATAACAAAGGAAGTGAAGCATCAATGTAGAGGCTGCAAATCGGAGTAATAGTCCGAAGGCTCCCAAATTGTATAGTTCGTATATTCACTTACTAAAGAAAAACCAAACAACAGTACACCGGTACACTGTACAGTAAGTGGCCTATGCTATTACGACGGGCCTAGGCCCAATACAAAACATCTGTAATACATTTAACAGGAATATTACAATTTGATTTTTGTATTATGAAGATATCATTTCCGGTTGAGTCGCAATACCATAATTTGTTTGGTACTAAGTAATAAGTTTTTAATGATTATAGAGACTTATCTAAGGTCCATCAATCCATCAAATTTCTAAGATGGCTCAATTGAAATTTACAAGTTTGCAAAAAGTTTAGTAGATAAGATAACTTTGAAATTGTTTAAACATCTTAGTATACCGTACTAAGTGGATATGGATATTCTTGTTTAATGTATTGATTTGACATATTAATTTTCTATCTCACTATCAAAGGAAAAATCAATGGGCAACAATTGGTTTCAGTACATCTTTATGGGATGATTTGGTTGCTATTGACACTTTTATTATGTCTTATTTTTGCCAAATTTATCTTTTCTTTATTTTTTTGAATGGGTTTCATGAAAAGGTTTATTATAAAAACATGGTATGGACATAACCAAATCACGTGTTCTTTAGATATATGTAATGTTATTTGAAAGATCTTCACAAATATACCACACACTCTTTATACATATTACATTAATTGCGTAAACGGTGGTAGATTTCCACATATAAGGCACCAACATTTGAAAAGTAACCTAATCTGCCCCTTCAAATGCTATCATCATGAACAACACAAAGAGAAACATAAATGTGAAGCCTAACATCATGATGTTTGGAAGAGATTGCTTGAATTCTTCCAATTGGTATGACGACCATGACCACTAAGAAAGGTTGATTGATAAAGATTGGCTAACCGCGAATCTGATTTGGACCTGCTGTTACCATGTAGGCTGCAACGAAGGCAATAGTCGCAATGAGAACAGCTACAATGGAACATCCTAGTGCAGCATTCCTTAGCTATTTTGTGGCTACTTTTGGGATCTTTAATGGAATCACCAAATAAGGCATCGGCAGTCTGATTGTTCTTGTTTCAATGATCAATTAGATCTAGTTTTGTGATGGACTTCACGTGCTGCAAAGTAAGTATTAACGTGGGACCACAGTGTTTGACTAGATATAAACTTTCACTGTAAAATGTGCACTTTTGATGTAAAAGAGGTTGAATAAAATTCCCTACTTAAAATTAAACTAATTAGAAGTGTAAAGCTTTTAAAAGGACCATTAAAACTTATAGCTTGGAAATCATAATGCAACTAGAAAAAAAAAATACCTCAAACCAAAGTAGCTCTTCTTGCAATGCAAGCACAGGGATTTCCAGACCTCCAGGCACACGACGCTGTGCTTTCATTCCGTTCATATGCAAAATAGAGCTCCCGTCATTGTCAAGCCTTACTGACAACCATCTCATTCCTACTCCTGTTGTTAACGGAAGCTTGAAAACCTCAAACTGGCGGTACTTGATAGCTAGACGGAATATTGTCTTCCCTTCATGGACTATGTGCTTCGCCGCCTGAGGGTACTTTAGCAGTATTAGTAAGGCCACCACGGTGCGACCTGACTTAGTTGCGAGGAACGACGGTGTAGTTTTTGATTTTTCCTTCTGTCGTTGAGAAATAGAAGAGGTGGGGTCTTCTTTAGTATCTCCCTACTCTTCTCTGTCAACTCCGCTTTCAGTGGATAGAACCAGAGAACTACCATGTACGGACGGCTTTGTATCAGTCATGAAGGACAACGAGGTACGCTCTATCAACAGCTCGGCTAACTTCAACGATGGGTTGGAGTTGAACTTTGTGGCCAAACAAGAGTGCCTATTGAATTCTGAAGATAAAAGTCAGTAGCTATGAGTACATTTTTCCTAACCCATTTCATAGAGCTACAACCAAAAGGGCCACAACTCTTCCAACTTCAACCAATTAAGATAAGACAATCTAACCATTTTTTTTTCACTCTAGAGAACACATTAATTTTTTCACTAGTAAAAGAACTATTCACAATATATTCTTATAGGAAATAATATTATTAACTGTTGATATTATCTTTTCAATTATATTTTTAACCTAAAGCCTACTTTTTAAATAAATGGCATGAGTTCTAATTTACAAAGCACACAAGATGAAATTACATATCATTCTGTTTTTCTTCTTTCGGAGTCAGCAGAGGTATAGTTTGTGTCTTCTTTTAAGTCACAGCACCACTCCTATATAAAATTTGACGTTGTTGTAGTCGTTAAGAATACTTCAGTAGTCCAATTTCCTGTGAAATTGCAGACCGGTAACCGGCTCAATTACCCAGGCCCTTACCAGAAAGTAATAGAGTGTACACATACCAGAGCCGGATTTTTTCTTGAGAATTGGCCTTCTCTGAACATTTTCAAATGCTGAAGGGTCGCATGAGAGAAGGTGAAGAGCAGTCATCCCATCTTTATCTCTTTCCCCATCTGTATAGCTGAACCGTCTAGCTATTTCCAAAGCCAAACCTGTTCAGGATTTTGTGCCCAAAAAACATAAATTCACGACACTTACAAGGAACATTCGGACATATACGTATACACGACTATTCTTGCTGCTAGCTTTACAAGCTTTACAAGCGTGGGAACTTACCAAAGTGCCGAGCACGAACAACGGCATGAAGAATAGTGGTGCTCTCAGTCTTCTGAATATGCGTTGCTTCTTCAGATTCTGGTATTTTATCTGCTAGAAAAGTGAAAAGTGTGTAGTCTTGGCATCGCAAGCTGCGACAAAGAGTGCAGTTTCTCCAAGGTTGTTGGTCATGTGCAACAGTTCTGGGCCTTTCTCTAACATCTTCTTCACGACCTTGACCGAGTTCGCTTGGTCAAGAGTAACTGCCTCGTGGAGGATAGTGTTTCCGTACTCGTTTTGACGAGTTATTTTGTCACTGTGTTGGCTAGGCACTGTCTTTGTGTATGGTTATTATGTGCAGGGCATGGTCATCAAGTCGTTTACAGAGTTCTATTCTGTGCAGGGCAGTATGAACTAATTGTACACTTCCTACTTACAAATTTCTTACTTTGGCCTTCCCATAAGCCTTGGGAGCTTTGTCACCACTAAACGAGGTGGTAATAATTGATGGTACTCGTCGGCACTTCATGAGCAAACCAAGAGGACAGGAACAGGGGAAGCATGCTTTTGGGCCCTCCTAAACCTCACCCATTGCTTCTACCATATCCATTAGGGAACTTAGCTTTCCTAGTGTTTTCGGGCAAGTCATAAGGAAGTTGAGATCATTGGATGGCCAGATTTAATAGGAGAGGACTTGGGTGTGTAGCTTCTCCAGTGTGAATCGTCAAACATATTTGCTTTGAGTTCCCCAAAGAGAAATGGAGAGACCTAACTCATGGCTAATGACTTGTGAATAAAATGACGCTAAGTGTTAAAGTGTGGAGGAATCGGGACAATTATTTCACATTTTAAACTCATTGGAACTTCGTGACATGTGTATGAAAATGAAACATGTGTAACGATATATTTATTTTAATTAAACTAAAAATTAAATAATATACGATTTGAAATTATATAAAATAAACAATTGAACATTACATAGTATAAGGAAATTATCTTCTTCTTCTCACTTTTTTTGAAGGAATTTACTGTCATATGATACGTTTTAAAAACTTACAAATACAGAAACGAGGCTGGCAACAATGGATAGGCTAATTCCCGAGTTACTGTCAAATTTCCTCATTTTGTCTCATCTTCGTACCATTGAACGCTGGAATCGCCTAATGTTTCCACTTCTTCACAACGTTGATTTTCCAAACCAACCCATTAGCAAGGTGCCTGATACTTCAACGTTTTGTAATGGGTAGAGTCCTTAGAATTAGGCTTTCCCGAGATGGTGGGGCGTATACCAGGGAGATTTCTTTCTCCTCAACTCCAATAGGACCGTCTTGTAGACCTCCCAATAACAATTTTGGGACTGCAAATGTCTTTTCATTTTCTGTGCGCTCTTGATTAGGTCCAGCATGGGAACCTAGCTACCCCACTATGTCCCGGCAGGTCAAAAAGCAGCACTGAGTGACCCGTGAAATTGGTGTTGAAAGACCGCCAGATTGGACTTTGAGAGGAGTGTAGGGCTTCTGCACAATTGCACTGCAATTACATCTACAGAAGAAAGAGAGCCGAACTTAGAAAAGAGGAGAAACGTCTCAGCTTTTCAGTCAATGGACAAAAGAGCAATATGTACGAAACTTATTTTTCCCGCAAATTACTTAACAACTTTCGCTGACAGCTCTTCTAAAGTTATGATTACATGAAGAAAGTGGAATGAACGAACCAGGATTCTTTGAAATTTATACTAAACAATAAAATAGGCTTTATCCAAGTGGATTTTGGTCCCTATACCAGAAAATTGGTTTCCAAAACCGCGGTTATGCTGCTGTGGAGATCGGTCGAAGTGCACATTAGACAGAGTTTTCCTTTTCTTGAATGTTTGGGACAGATATCGCCTAAATTTCCTTTTAGCCAAATTCAAATAACACAATGTCCAAGTCCTCGAATCTTGTAACAATTGTGTTGTAATAGACGAAAAGGCAAGATTTTCGCTAGTATAAAACCAAGATAGAACCTCGTGCATAATTGCATTGCATCTATAGCTCCTTTTTGCAAATATAATTACCCTGAACTTCAAAGGAAAAAAACTATCGCAACTTTTCACGTATGCTAAAGCAATTTGGACAAAACCTCGTTTTGCAAGTGCTTAATGGAAGGATTTTGCATTCTAGTTGTAAACTTTTGATTCATTTGTTTTTTCAAAAGACTTGTACTAAATATATATTTATATGAAGTTACACCGAATTATCACAATTAATATTTCAACTATAAGATTTGCCAAAACGTTAAATGTTCATTCAAGCTAAAATGGTTATATTGTTATAACATTTTAATTGTAGATTAATGACTATTAATTTACTTTGGTAGAGTTACGATAGATTGATTCTTTGATGGTGGAGGACAAATAGAGACTTAAATGACTTTTAATATGAATTAGCAGTAAGTAATATATTATTAAGTGATTATAATATAAAGTTTGACAATTCAAGTACAAAGTCGCATTAATCTTATCCTGGTAGAACTAAAAGTAAAAAAGAAAAAAAATGGTAATTCGTGATGGTCCTTGCGTCGATCACGGGGACGATCTCTTAACTCAATACTACGTCTTCACAATGACTTGTGCCGATGAATTTCCGGCCAATTTCCACTCAAAAATCTCTGTTGACCAAAGACGAGATTTTGGCCGTTTGTAATTCTACAGCTTACGTATTGTTCTTTCGCACTATACGGTCACCTTTGGGTCTTGTTGTTCTTCCTATTTGCCGTGATTGTTGCTTTCAACCAAAAAGGGACCTGTTTTTTCGGTTGTTCTGGAGATTTCAAGGTTTCAAGTTGGTAGCTACTGAAGTCTCTCTGGGAGAAATCTGTAGTTTCCCGTAAGCTTGGTTTTATAGGTCTGCAGATTTGGAAGATAAGGATGCTGATTGCTGATTCACAGGTAACGAATTTGAAGAATCTATATCCAATTCTAGTTTGAAGCGTCTTATGACTTTTATGGGTTCATTTCGCTAGACTTACAAGGGATCATTTCTTTCACTTGGGTGTGTCGTTCGTTTTTCAACGAGTGGAATACAATATTGCCTTAATTCGACTTGGTACACTCTAGGTTTAGTCATTTCACCCTCCATGGCCAGTTCGTCTAAAGAAAATGAAAATACAATTAGTGAAAATCTGAACCCCAGTCAACGAACAGGCGAACATTCCTAATATTTTCAATAAGTTTTACAATGCTTTATTTATTTAACTATATATTATCTTCTACGCCAACAATCAGTTATTGCTTTGCTTAACTCTTTCCAAGCTTGATGGATGTATCATACTTGATTGCTTTTGTTCCCCTTTTTTCTCCTTTTTTTTTTTTTTTTAATGTTTTATGTTGGCTATAGAATTTTTCTCTTAATGCTAGAGGTGGCAACTTGTATGCAAACATTGTAAAACGACCTTAGTATTGGAAGAGGTTTTAGCGATATTTTATTTTTCTAATTCATAGTAAGTCATAATATATGGCTAAAAGAGAGCCTAGTTGTAGATTGAAATACTGCATTTACATCTTATTCTTCTTCTTTTTTTTTTGTCAAAAATGATTCTGAATTTTAGTTATAATCTTTTGAGACTTTCTTCCCGAATAAAGACTTGTAGGTGGGCATATATTTATGTGAAATTATGATTAATTGTCCAATATTTAATGGGGATTGCAAGTATTAGAACTTCGTAATATCTAAGATTGATGGTCGTTTTCGTATGGGATTAGTGGTAACTTTGTTATGGGCTTTTGACAACAGAATGACGAAACCCTTAAACGACTCTTAATATCATTTGTGATTATAGAGCAAAGTTAAGTCAAGTGAGTGCATGTCTTTTATTGGATGGACAATTCTAAATGCAAAAGAAACATCCTTCTTGTCTCTGTAAAACTTAAACAAGCAGCAAACAGTCTATAATTATTGTCATCCTTTGCGTCTAGAACTACTATATTTGGGTTATTGAAAGATGGTAGATGAAGTAATCCCTATTGATTTGAGTTGCTTCTCTTCACTTTAACATTTAAATCTATTTGGCAATAAATTTAAGAATTTTTCAGATTTAATTCAACTTTATCAACTTCAAGATCTTTATGTGCTTGAATTATTGCCAAAATTACCTTTAAGCTTAAGACACTTGGAAATTCCGAGTTGTGTATCGATAAAAATTCCTTGGCTTGAAATGGATGGAGGGTTTAACAATAATTGCACTTTTGTTCCTCCAGATGGTCTTCCATTGTAACAATCAAAAAGGACGATGGATAGAAAGAGAAGTATCATTTCATAAAGGACAAAGTCCAGAGTTACAAGTACAAATTATAAGCTCCCTCTACACGCATACCCTCCTATTTATAACTATTCCAAGCTGGAATCCGCTGCAACTGAAACCGAGTTTCTCGGAAGCCGTTAGAGACGTTGAAGGAATAACCTTTTTTGTCTTACATGGCAACATCTCCCTGTGATAATAGACTCCTCCTTGGAGATGCGTGTGGTAAACGTGGATGATCTTCTAGTACTAGCTAAGGTTATATCTGACAATTCATTACCTGCTTTGGATCTTGAAACTTATAAAGATTTACTTAAAAGGCCTTGTATAGTCCACGGCTTCAAGTGAGAGAATCAAATTGGCTGGGTTGTCTCCAATGACGAGACATTGGAAATTGGTGTTGGAGTTTGTTTTCCACCGATGTTTTTTTTTTTTAATACTAGATACATATCTAAAATTTGGTTGGCTTTTTGCAAATGTTTCTCTTTTTTTGGTTCCCCTTGATAAATAAGTTTGTTATTTGGGTTGCAATAGTTTGAGTGTCAATTCAACGCAGTTGTATTAATAGTGAAACTGGCAAGAATCCTGGTCACTGGCATCGCTTTCTCTACCTGAAATTACTTGGATGAGTGATCGCCTCTCTTGGCCTGCTATTATGCAAATGGCGGCTTCTATCTCAAGGTCATTCATGTGATCGGTTGAAAGTTTCCACCAGTCTAGAGCTCTGTGCATATTTTTACTCTCCATTTTGATCACATATTGCATTGTTGAAATAAACAAATTTTAAGATTGCACAAAAGCTCAGAGTATCAAATTGACACCATCTCTTATTGGTTTGTATTCAAGGGAAACTCCTCATCAATTACCATATTTGATTGTAGAAATCCAGGAGAATGAAAGTTTTAAATTGTAAAATAGTTGATGAGTTATGAACTCGTTACGAGTGTTTGCACAAACTGCCAGATAAGGTCAATTTGGAATATCTCTTGAATATTCAAGAGATCTTTTTAAGAGAACTTGCTGGATTTTCAAGACTTAGAGAACTTTTTAAAAATTGTGGGTAAGATTACATTTTTGACATTCTATGGTATGGTTGGGACTAACACAAAAATGTTCTTTTTTAAAATTAAATAAAAAAATTTATTATTTTTTAATATTACAATATACTAACTCAAACTCACACACATTAGGTGTCGAACCCCAAACCTCACGGTTAGGATCCTTATTAACTTACCAATAAATTAGCTGGCTAAGTGACCAAAAATGTTTTTATTATAGCTTACAAGTCTCTTGAATATCGTAATTTATGTAGTTGTCTGAGGTGTAGCAATTTGGTGTTTTTTTTTTTTGTTGAAATGTAAGTTTGCATTAATAAAAAATAGTGTACAAAAGCAGAGGGGCATATCCTAATATTATAAATTTTAACAACTATGAAAAGATTAAGATTGAAAGCTTCCAAATCTCATTCAAAATAACATTTTCCTATGAAGATTTTACATTTTGAAACAAAGAAGCTCTCCCCCTACAGTTTTTCTTACTTTAACCAATAGGATGGGAATGTCGACTATTATATTTTGAAATCGTCTTTTATTTTGTTGTGTTCATATGCAATAAACATAAGCTAAAAAAGATATTCTAAAAAGAAATTTGTTGTTTTCTTTGTGGCTTGTTTGCTGAATTCATGTGGAGAAATAATTGCTCATAAAAAAGGTTGGGGCTCTCTCACACAGATCAATTATTGCTCGTGAGTAGCCCAATGAGCTTGGAGGTCATCGGCCCGAAGCTATTGGTAATTGTTGTAGCACTCGAAAGAGTACCAACTTTTTGTCCTTTTCCGCTGTTTTCGTTGCTTATGTTTAATTGAGTCCTGATTTTTGGTTTCCTTTCTGATATTTGCATCGGAGGAGGTTGTCTGAAATTTTTTTACTAAAATTTCTAATTTAGTTGTAGGCAATTGTTTTCATGTTTTTACGCAATATCTTCATTCTCTGTCCCTGAAATCAAAATAGTCTTAATGTTCCCTTTTGTTAATTTTTAATTCTAATTCTTAAAGCTAAAAATCTCCTCACAATGACCAGTCAAAAAGCAGCACCGACAGGCCCGTGAAATTGGTGTTGAAAGACCGCCAGATCTGAGAGGTGTGTAGGGCTTCTGCACAATTGCACTGCAATTACTTCTACAAAAGAAAGAGGACCAAACTTAAAAAAGAAGAGGATCGTCTCAGCTTTTGAGTCAATGGGCAAAAGCAAGAAAGCAATACGAATGGAACTTGCTTTTCCTGCAAATTACTTACAAATTTCGTTGATAGCTCTACTAAAGTTATGATTACATATGGAAAGTGGAATGAGTAAAAGAAGATCCTTTGAAATTTATCATAAACGATAAAATAGTCTTCGCCAAGTGGAATTTGGTCTCTATACCAGAAAATTGGTTTACGAAACTGCAGCTGTGTTGCATTTGGATGACCATAGTTGATTCCGTGCTCGTTGGAAATAAAGACTACAACTAGTTGTGGTCTTTCAAATAAAGACTTAATACATCGATGTTGGTTATCATATGTCAAATGTTAAGAACTTTGGTACGTGAAACTGTAACATCTATGCGTACTAAAAAACAACAGAATAATGCGTATTTATAAGTTAATTAATCCAACTTTTTTCATGAAATTTAATCAAAGAAAGTGAAGTCATAATATAATGGCAAAAGGGGACTTAATGGTCATCAAAATCTGATAGTAAATATCCCAATGTCGAGGATCACTATCACTTAACTACAATACCTAATATTAGGAATATCTTTCATTGAAAAATCTTAAAATATTTGTTAGAGCTTCAGTTCATGAATTCTCTTTTTTGGTTCTTTTTTGTGCTTTCATATCATTTATACAAATCAGAATGTTATACATTTATTCATAGTCTGTATATCTTTTTGACAATGCACTAAATTAAACTTCTTATAGATTCAAAAAAAGAATATAATGATAATGATACCTTCGCCAAAGAAAAAATTTAGACAAAATTATGTGGTAAAATTTTTGTTTCATAAATGATTGTTTTTACTGGAAAGATAACACAAATTCAAAACAGCAAAGGTGTTAATTATCAAAGTCTACCGCGTGTTTGTATCCCATAAGACAAGGTAGCATCGATAGAAACGTCGATGTCTTTGAATCCATCATGCAGACAATTTCCAAGTAAACAAAGATAGAAACCTCTCTATCCTACCGGACACTGGAAAAGCAACAGACAAATGGATGAATACATTTTGAAAGGACAGCCAGATTGAAATTTCCTTTGAAAAAGTGGATTCTTTTGATAATTTGCACACTATGGTGGACACGCTAACGATGAGCTCTTCTTTTCGGGAGTAGTGGGGATGGATACCATGTCCTTGACCTCTCAACAGTATAATAAGAAAACTAGGAATTACGTTCAGTACCATTTTATGTAGAAATGCTGGGAACCAATCATAATTGCATTGCTAGCAAATCGGCTTCTCACGTCAATGGAGACTACAAGGCAGTATGAACATGGAAATTCTTGCTAAATAATGGGATCTTCTGAAGTTTCCTGCACTGCAAATATCCTGCAAAAGTTTCTCTTGGACATTATGAACTTTGGATAATGATGGAGATACATTAAGTTCACGCTAGATGGCAGTGGGGATGGATATGATGTAGGTTTCTTTTTGGCCACCCTCCAACCGGACAGTCTTGTTGACCTCGTACTGCAGAATAGTCTCGTCAACCAACGTAGGAAGGAAGCTAGGATTTTCGTCGGTGCAAATGTCTTCACCTTTTCTTTTCTTCCATCTTTATTCTAAAAATATCAATAAGAATCTGTTATAAAAAGAACTGACAGACTGAGTGAAGTTGGTGCTTAAAGAGAGCCAGATTGGACCTTGGCCAACCTGATTACTGTGACAAACTTATTCACAAGACAAAAATGGAAGAGAGGAGAAGACTCCGTCGAAGTTGAGAAGTTTTATTTTATTAAATGGATAATTACAAATTTTTCCCACCACATGGGTGCAGGTCATGAAGAAGAACTGAAAGGACAGCCTGATCGGAATTCGATAAAGTGGCGTGTTGTAGTACCAAGCCACTTTGGGACCTTTAAAAAAGCAAATAATGACTAAAGTTATTTTTTCTTCAAATTTAGTTAAATTTTTTATATATTTTATAATAATATAAAATTTATTGACCACATCTAAATTAAGTCCAACAAATGATTATTTCTATGACAAATAGCTATTTTTTTTGATAATTCATGCAATTCTTATAGATGGTCCTCGAGTTCACAGTGAAATTTGGTTTTCTGATAGATTCTTTCCAACAATTACCGTCTAATGGAAGGAAAGCGTGAAAACGTACAACACTGCTGTAGCAACGTCATAGCAAGCAGGTCAAAAAGAAGCACCGACAGGCTCGCGAAATGGGTGTGATAGCCAATTTGGAATATGAGGGAGGGATCCGGCCAGCAGTGCTTCTTCAAATTGGGTGCGTTCGGTTCGTATCAAATAAAAGACTCTTAACTTCTGGTGGATTGCTTTTCGTGACTTTATACTGGGGCTACGACGAATTGGTCCCAAATTGAGAAAAAGCTAATGATGCTATCACAAAGTGAGAACCAGAATTGTGGGAATTTCTCTCTATTGAATAACTGCAATACTTACAATGTGTACAAGAGGTCTTTATATAGACCTATTATAAAGCTATACAAGGAAAATAACAATTGTGGCAATATTTACATATCAATTTAACCTAATATTCCATAACACTCCCCCTCAAGCCGGAGATTTGAACAAGTCAAATATTTCAAGCTTGGAGAGAAGATGCCAATGTTGCCTGCTACAAAGTGCCTTAGTAAACAAATCTACTGGTTGTTCTTTGGTAGAAATGTGACGTGTTACGATGATTCCTTGTTGTAGCTTTTCTCATACGTAATGGCAATCAACTTCTATGTGTTTTGTTCTCTCATGAAAAATCGGGTTGGCTGCAATTTTCTCGGCTGCTTCATTATCACAGAACAATAGTGCTGGTCGTCTAAGGTAAAAACCAAAATCTTTGAGTAATCCCATAATCCATACAATTTCACAAGTTGTGACCTGCATCGCTCGATATTTGGATTCAGTAGAGGAGAGAGAGACAGTGGGTTGTTTCTTCAATCGCCATGAACTTAGGGAGTCCCCAAGCATTGTACAGAAACTAGTGGTGGATTGTCGAGTCATGGGACATGTGCTGTAGTCTGAATCACAGAAGGCTCGTAATTCTAATTTTGAAGATGAAGGAAAGAAGAGGCCTAACCCTGGACAACTTTTAAAATATCTGATCACTTTCAAGGCTGCCTCCATATGTGATTGTTTCGGAGCATGCATGAACTGACTAAGTAACTGAACTGGGAAGGTGATGTTGGGTGTCGTGAGTGTCAGGTAGATCAATCGGCCAACTAATCTCTGATATGTCGAAGGATCATCAAGTGGTGGATCATGACTTTCTTCCTTAGAATTGATATCATACTCAATACTAGTGAATTTCTTGTTTTGCTCCATAAGGATGATTGAGGGTTTAGAGCCAGCGAGTCCTGCTTCAGAGATGAGCTCCAAAGTGTATTTTCGCTGACTCAAAGAAATGCCATGTGGGGAACGAGCAATCTCTATTCCAAGGAAGAACTTAGATTGTCCTAGATCCTTCATAGAAAAAGCAGAATTCAAATATGCCTTCAGATTAGAGATGGCATTTGAATTATTTCCTGTGATCAAGATGTCATCAACATAAATGAGTAAAGCAACAAAGGTACTTCCCTGAGATTTGGTGAAGAGAGAATAGTCATGCCAAGACTGTCGAAAACCATAGCCAAGAAGAGATGTAGTGAACTTAGCATTCCACTGCCTAGATGCTTACTTCAGACCATAGAGGGATTTTCGCAATTGACATACTAGACCCTCCCCCTAAGTGCGAAATCCGGGAGGAAGCTCCATATAAACCTCTTCTGAAAGATCACCATGGAAAAAAGCATTTTGCACATCCATTTGAAAAAGAGGCCAATGATGGACGGCAGCAATGGTGACAAGAAGGCGAATAATAACATGCTTGGCAGTGGGAGAGAAAGTGTCTTGATAATCAAAACCTTCCCATTGACTGTATCCTTTGGCCACCAAACGGGCCTTATAATGTTCAATAGAGCCATCCGCATGGTATTTCACCTTATAAACCCATTTACAACCAATTGGACGACGACCTGGGGGCAAAGGAACCACGTCCCAAGTACGATTGGCCCTCAAGAGCAGCAAGTTCAGTATTCATGGTAGTGACCCAGTGGGGGTCATGAATGGCCTCATGAAAGAAATAGGGTTCAGGGATAGCAGAAATGGAAGCAACAAAATGTTGGTAGTGAAGGGTACATTGGTCAAAGGAAATGTAGTTGGAAATGGGGTAAAGGGAAGTGGAAGAAGTAGAGGGCAAAGAGGGGCAAAGATAGTCAATGGTCCAAATGGGGGGTTTGGTAGGGTGACTAGAACGGCGGATGACCTCAACCGGAGCAAGTTCTGAGGGTGGAGAGATAGGTGCAACAGTAGGAGGTGGAGAAGGAGCGAGGGTAGAAATGGGGGGCGGAGGTGTTGAAGGAATAGGGGGTGTAGGTGGAGGAAAGGGAAGTGTAGGGTTAAGAGGTTCTATATCAGGGACGGTGGGGTCATCAACGGGTAAAGAGGAGAGTGAGTAGTCTTCCAACGGCGGTATGATAGGAGCTGATGAGGCGGCCTGATTGTCGGGGGACATGGACGAAGGAGATGCAAAAGGGAAAGTGTCTTCCCGAAAGACGACATTACGGCTAACAAAAAATTTTCCTATGGCAGGATCAAAAAGTTTATAGCCCTTTTGATAGGAAGGATAACCCATGAAAACACAAGGGATAGCTCGAGGACTAAACTTGTCACGGACACCTAATACGGTGGTGTAACATTGACAACTAAAGACACGTAAGTGATCAAGTAAAGGAGGAACACCAAAGAGACGCTCGTAAGGTATGAGCCCACCGAGAGGAGAAGAAGGGAGACGGTTAATGAGGTAAGTGGCGGTTAAAATGCATTCACCCCAGAAATGAGGTAGAAGATGAGCCTGGAAAAGTAAAGCACAGGCCACATCTAAAAGATGGTGATGTTTGCGTTCCATAACACCATTTTGTTGGGGGGTGTGAACACAAGAACTCTCATGAAGGATGCCTTGGGAAAGAAGGAAGGAAGAACACTCAGAGGAGAAAAATTCAGTCCCATTATCGGAACGAATACGTTTAATAGTGGTATTGAACTGAGTGCGAACCATGGAAAGGAAAGTTTGAATGTTGGAGAAAACTTAGCTTTTGAACTTGAGTAAAAAGGTCCAAGTGGCACAGGAAAAATCATCAACGATGGTCAAGAAATAATGGGCCCCATCATGATTAGGATGGCAATGAGGGCCTTAGACGTCCATGTGAACGCGTTCAAAAATCGAGGTAGTGGCAGATGTTCATGAGGGAAATGGTGCACGAGCTTGTTTGGCAAGGGGACAAATGTCGCAAGAAAATTGATTGGGGCAAGATATGGTCCTGCCATGGGCAAAAAAGGACTTAAAGGAAGAATGACCAAAGACGCTTATGCCAAAGAGAATAATCATTATTTAAAATAGAGTTGCAAATAGGAGAATTATGTTGAGTACATGACAAAGTTGGAATGGAAGACAAATAACTGGAAAAAACATTGGTGAAATCTTTAGGAATGACAGAACAAAGAAAATAGAGTCCCCCTTCAGCCTTGCCGAGCCCGATTAGCGTCCTAGTCGTACGGTCCTAAAAGACGCAAAATTCAGCGAAAAAGATAGCCACACAGTGGTTATCGTGGGTTAGCTTGCGAATGGACAAAAGATTGTGGCGAAAACTGGGGGCAAATAAGACATTTTCAAGATTAAATTAGGATTAGGGTGAAAATGGCCAATATGGGTAACTGGGCAACGAGATTGATTAGGCAATCGGATGGATAGAGGTGTAACACATTTAAAATGAGAATTTAATAAATTTAAATTACATGTAATGTGGTCACTAGCCCTAGAGTCGATAATCCATTTAGTGGAAAAATGAGTTAAAGATGGAGAAATACCTGTAAAATTGGCACTCGGTTCGGAAGGGCCCATTTGATTGAGTAGGGTGAGGAGCTTCTGTTGTTGGTGAGCAGATAGGTTGAGGCTCGTAGATCCACCAAAGGTGGTTCCTAGGCTTGGAAAAGTGGGCCCAAGTAGGCCCAGGGTAGAGGGCCCATGAAAGGATGAAGGCTTAGAGAAGGGCCCATGAGGAGAAGCCTGATCCATGGAAGATGGATAAAAATGGGCCTCGGTGGAGGCTTGGTGGGCTGTAGGACCAGTGGGCTTGCGAAGAGGGGCTCCCCCTTGTTGTTTGGGCCAGCCAGGTGGGTAGCCCACTAGAAGGAAGCAAGATTCCTTCAAATGGCCAGCCCGCTTGCAATGTGTGCAAGTGGGCCGCGACCCAGATGATGGGCGGGCTGAGAGACCCATCTGGCCGCGAGAAGACCCAAGTGCAGCGGGCTGAGCGGGCTTACAGGAGTGGCCCGATCCAGAGCCAGAACGAAAAGTCTGGCCTGGTCCAGTGGAGCCCATGCAAAGGGTGTCCTGCCACGGGGAAGGGGCAGTATCGCCAGGGCCATATCAGAGGCTGGTGAAGGCAGCGGGGTCACCGGAAAAATGGCTCTACCGCTGGTGGAGTTCCTGGTTGGCCATGGAATAGGTCCCCTCTAGGGACAGGAAGACCTCGCAGGAAAGAACTTGTGTGCACAGGTTCTGGAACTCGTCCGGCAATCCCATGAGAAATCTCATGGATTGCTCCTCCTACTCGCGAGAACGAAGGTGTTCGTTGATGTTGCAGGTGCAAAGACCACATTCATAGTGAACGGGAGGGTGTTGGGTCTGGAGATTGCCCCAGAGAGCTTTGAGGCAAATGAAGAACGTGGTAAGTTCTTCGTTCGAACAGCCAAAGGTGAGGCAGAGATCGCCGATGGCTTGGCGGAGACCGTAAATCTACAGTCCGCTAGATTTGTCGAAGGACTCCCGGAGAAGCTCCCAAATTTTGGTCACGTATTTGGGATGGGAGATGAGGGGCTCGAGCTTGGGTTCAACGGAGTGGATGAGCCAGGTGCACACGGCGGCGTGAACCTGGTCCTAAATCGCCGCCGCATCGGGTTTGGTCGGAAGAGGAAGACAGTCGGTGAGGAAGCCTAACTTGTTTCGGGCAAGGCAAACATTTCGAATTTGGTCCACCCAAAGTCGGTAATTGGATTCTCCAACGAGGCAGCGGGGAACGATGCTGCCCGATTGCAAATCTACCGCGGTAAGGTGGTAAGGGTCACGGGTGATGGCGGCGGAAGGCACAGTAGGGTGGGGATTAGGAGAATTTGGGACATTTGTGGTCATAGGAGCAGTGGTGGAGATATTTTCGGCCATGGAGACGGCGGCGAACGGTGGTCGGAAAAGAGAAGGTGGCGGCTAGGGTTTGAGTGGGAAGATCGTAATTCGAAAAGGGGCAAAGGGTAGATCAGGAAAAAGTTTGGGCGGTGGCTAGGGTTTGGGGGCAAAATTATAAATATTGAGAATATGGGAGGGTAATTAGGGAAGAGAGAAAATGGAGTAGCGGCTAGGGTTTGGAGGGCAAAAATGGAAATATGAGGAATAGGTGAGGGTATGTAAGGAAGAAGGAAAATTGGGCAGCAGCTAGGGTTTGGAGGGCAAAAATGTAAATATGAGGAAGATGGGAGGGTATTTAGGGAAGAAAGAAAATTGAGTGGCGGCTAGGGTTTGGAATGGTAATGGAATAAATAAAAAAACGCGAGCTGGGGGTGGGCTGGTAAAATGGTAAATAGTGGGGGTAAGTAAGGATTGCAGTGAGAAACGAATGAGTAGGGTGGGATAAAAGATGGATGAACCCCGATTATGAAAGAAAAGAGGCGAAGAAGGATGAGAGAAAAAACACCCAAGTAAAATGGCGGAAGCGTAAGGATCTTAAAAAGCTTCGATATCATATTATAAAGTGAGAACCAGAATTGTGGGAATTTCTCTCTATTGAATAACTGTAATACTTACAATGTGTACAAGAGGTCTTTATATAGACCTATTATAAAGCTATACAAGGAAAATAACAATTGTGGCAATATTTACATATCAATTTAACCTAATATTCCATAACAGATGCCAACTTCTATATAAGATGGTGTGCATTTTCCCTTGGCATTGGCACATATCCTATAGCATCTTTTCTCTGTCAGTGATCTTATTCTTCCCGTAATATTCTCCTATAGGATTCATGAATAATCCTAGAGCTTCCTCCTCTTCTTTTGCTCCTTCATGGTTTTTTATTGCACAGATTACTAATGGAAACCTGGAGAACATTGTAGCCCCCGCATTCGTATCTAGAATTCCAGATTACTAGTTCTTTCAAAACAATTGAAAGTTGGTCGCAATCGAACCCAAGCCATCATTTTTTAACATTTGAAGATTGGTTGGATAGTTGGTGGGATAGTGTCGAAAGCCAACCGCATGGTTTGGCTCTGTTAATTATTTATCAAGTTGGGCCTGACAGTTTTAAGGAGAAAAGAGAAAGACAGAGCATCGATGAGGACAGGAATTCAAGATATGGAATAGTTGATGGCAACAATTCTGTTCTTCCACACTTTCTTTGTCATTTTCAAGTCAATGAAGTTGGTATAAAAGAATCTGTCCTCCTTTCTGCCCCTGAAGTTCCTTCCGTTGGGCCTAACGCCTTTTGGGTGTTTATAAGCTGCAGTTGGCTGTTTAGACGTAGCGAAGAATTCCGGAGTAAGGGTTTTGAGTTTATATAACGCCTCCCTTGAGGTTTCAATTGAATTGTGCAACATGAACGTGGAGGTGGAGTGTGGGGTCGAGTTAATATCTTTTGAGAATATTATAGTGTTGAACACGATAATAAATAGAATTTCCCCATATTATTTGGATTGGGAAATTTTTAACAATTTGCTTCGATATCATTTCACTATCGTTGGCTTGCTTGATGAAGGAATGCCATAGCATTTGGATTGATTGGGTTGCTTCCAGATATGGTTTCAATGTACCACTAAAAGTGCCTAGTTATGGCTCCGTCTCACATACGAGCATGATGAGGTAGATTCTTTGTCTTTAAGTTTATTTGATTACTCTACTGCTAATTGTTCGGTGGAACATAAAACCTCAGAGAAGATATTAAAGGTGAGCAAGTTATCTTGAATATTGTAAAGGCTTGATGGTTGTTTTGTTGCTGCAGATAGAAACACCTGTTCATAGACCGATTATGAAGTGAGCTTGCTGCTGTGTTCCATCTTTCCAATTTTTACCATTTGCCAAATGTGGTGTTCAGGTCAAGTATTTTTATGAAACAGATTTGATCTTCATTAACATTGATACATTTGATCAGCTGGAAGTGTTGTACGAGCTGATTGCATACTCAAAAAGTATATCTAAGTTATTTGGTTTCTGCAAATTTATTTTGTTTTCCCTTTTCTTCTTGGTCAACACAGTTTTATTAACAGTGTACAACAGTGGGCTTCCTCTTCTTCTTTCCTATTCTCATTCTGAACCCTCTCTGCTGTGTCACTCGCCTGCCACCTCTTGGTACCAATGGCGAGCTCCTTTGCGAGAGGCGGATGGAACATATGTGGGCTGTTGTTATTTTGTTAATGGGCTTATTTTGGTTATAACCCATGTATATTTAATTATACGGCCCATGTATATTTAATTAATATGTATTGTGTGTTTTGTAAAAGAAAACGGTGTCGTAGAAGTCTTGGAGTCTTGGTTTTTGTAGGGCTACTGGAGGAGAACGAAAGGCATCTGGAACATTATGAAGAAAGTGGGATTACCCCGTTGGCTGGGAACGTTATCCCTGTGAGGTACGAGTCTCCCTCTGAAGAGACCAGGCTTTTCTGTGAGTTTCCCGTTCCTTCAATCTGTTTCACTTATTTTACCTTACTGTTATTCAGGTGGACGAGTGTTATTCGCGGACAGCCTCTGGCTATGAAGGCCCATTTGGGGTTTTCTCGGTGATTGGTTGTTTTGTGGTGACTTTGTAACTGAACTGTGTATTTTTGTTGGATTTGGTTATGAGACTAAGTGGCCGACCGTAGAGACTTGTTTATTATCTTGTTGGCTTGACCGAATGATCATTTGGTTTTTCTCTCTCCTAGTGGTTTGTTTCGGAGAAAATACTAAACGTGTGAAAGTTGTTTGACCCTTATTGTTATCCTTGCCGTGACTTGTTTGAGTACTCGTCCTTTAATTTTGAGTTGTTGGAAACAGTGGGATAATGGGAGAAAAAAGTAGCATATCTGTTTGAATTTGAAAAGTGCTCGTGTGGTGTTTGTTTTAAGTAACAAGTGAGGGGATTTTTCCTTGTGGAAGGGATTCACGTGGGGTCAAGGGTGTAGTGGTTTTGTGGAATAAAAATAGGAAGCAGCAGGAGGAGGAGAAATAATAATAATTTGTGGCTTGGACCGGACTGGGCTTTGCCAATAAATAGACCTTTTACAAGATCTCAGGCCCGCCTCCGTACCAGTATAATTAAATATGCATGAGTTGTAACCAAAATAAGCTCATTAACAAAATAACAACAGCCCATATACGTTCCAGCGGACAAAGAAGAATGAGAGGCGGACAAAGGAGAGCAAAGGAGCTCGCCATTGGTACCAAGAGGTGGCAGGCGAGTGACGCAGCAGAGAGGGTTCAGAATGAGAATGGGAAAGAAGAAGAGGAAGCCCATTGTTGTACACTGTTAGCCTCTCATTCTTCTTGGGCCTATGCCGAAGAGAAAACATACAAAGGGAAGTTTTCAGTCATCAGTAGTATTTAATCATTACGTTTGACTGCAGGTGCTGCACTATGGAGAAATCAATAGCAGAAGGAAAAATACTCACTTTTTCCGGTACCAAATCTGGGGAGGCTCCATTGTCTTCTTACAAAGAGAAATGAAGAAGCCAATGTTACGGACCACAAGCTTTCCGATGTCACAGAAGGCTCTGGGGAATGTAACTGCTCAAACAGCACGGAGGAAGTTGATAAGGTGGGAGCCCAACGAGTTTATTGAAAGCTCCTTGGATCTTAACATTGCTATTTGTTGTTAGAGGGTGAGCCTTCTAAGTTAAAAATTGTGGTTAATCGTTGCCCCCATTGTTTTGCTTTTGTTGGCTGCATTTGCAAATTGTGGGTTGACATAAACTTGCGGGTAGTTAGGGGTTGTAAAAGATCAATTGAACTCACAACTTTCTGTGGGCATTTGTGGGGGGGCATATGGGTTGTCTTATTTGTGGGCAGATTAGCTGAAAGAGCAATTGCAATGGTTGTTCTGGAACATTTTCCTGGTTGCTCAAAAGGTGTTTGTAAAAAGTCTTTAGTGTGCAGAATCTCTGTTGGAGTAATTGCCAAGTAGAGCCAGAGAGTTTTTGTGCCAATTTCTGCTATATTTTTAGTGTAAAACCTTGAAATAATCATAGGAGGGTAAAGGATTCCTCGGATTGGGTTTTGCAATCCAATAGGCCTTTTACGAGATCATAGGCCCGCCGTCGTTCCAGCTACATGAAAGGATAACGTCTAACGAGCATGTCAGACAGTCAGTTGACCAAAAACGAGATTTTGGCCGTCTTCTGGAGCAGTTGTTTGTACACAGGATTCATTTGTAATTGTACAGCTTACGTGTGCTTTCACTGTACAATCACGTATGTAAAGTTTTTCTTTGTAACTAGTTGAAATAGGAATACCACAAAAGCCTTTGGAAGTCTCAAACCTTATGTTTTGTTTTCCTTCCCATTTGCCTTCACAAAAATTTCTTTTTGACATATATCATGGTTTGTTTCTCAAGATTTGTTGGGTTTATTGTTGTTTTTAAATGAGTGAAATACAAAATTACCGTTATACCCCAACCCATGTGGGAATCACTAGCACCTTATTCGACTGGGTACACTAGAACTTGGTCATTTCACCCTCCTGCCATTTGTGTCTCCATCCCCTGCATCTATTGGCCATTGCCAATTCGTCCCAAGAAAATTTTCAATACGTTCAAACAATGCTTCATTTCTTTAACTATTTATTCTCTTGTGTAAGAGTTTCGATGAATTGATTGTTCTGCTTGACTCTCCAAGCTTCATTATCTTCTAGTTGGTAATCTTTTTAATAGAGATTTTAAGTAATACTTTACTTTTAAATTTTTTTTACTGTTTAAAAAGTATCTACGAAATGGGTAATTATAAACTATCCATGCAAAGATTTTTGATTGATTTCATCTTATTGATTAAAAATTATACATGCAAAAAAGAATTTTGGTTATTATAAAGAAAAGAAATTCATATTTGTTATCAAATGAATGGAAGAATAGCACCATCATTTAAGTAACTTTAATATACAAAAGATGAGTAAATAAACATAAAAACTTATCGTTATTGTGGTTCAAATAGGGATGTATGACTATTGAATACCCATAACCATTAGTAATCATGTGTATCTATCATAAAGTAGTCTATTTAAAGTTTGTCATCTCACATGCTTCCATAAACCATTCTCCCTATGTACCATTGTAGGCATGAAAAACATCCACAAAATTATGAAATAATATCCTGCAAGTTGTTGGCATCAAATTAAAATACAAGTGAAAATTCATGCTAAAAGAAACAAATTTCAACTTGTTATAATGAATAAACAGAAATTATTCTTAGATTTTTTTTATTGGTACTCTATAAAGATGACTATTAAAAAATTTTTGCTTAAGATTTTTAAAAGACAAATAAGTTTTATTACACATCGATAGACATTCATATACTCCTTAATTCTAACAATAAAGAAAACAATAAAAAGTGAAAAGTTAGGCAACTCTTACCACAGGTAGATTTGGGGCTTATGGGTCTTGCATCTCTAGACCTAAAGGTTCTTGCGATTGTGGAGACGGAGTTGATAACAGTTCTTTACACAAGGTGTAAAACCACTTCTCTCCTTTATTCTTTTAATGCAGAAATTAAAACAGACGGATGCAATACCAATATCTATTTCATAGTCTCGCAAACACCTAGCAAGACTAGGATGAATACATAACCAAAAACGAAAATTGTTGAAAGCATGTGCCTTTATCGCTTTCCAACAAGCTTCTTCTTCTTCTTGAGCGCGAGTGAAAAATGCCATGGTAGTTTTGCCAAGGTCATTAGCTTTCACTTCAATCAAAACAAGGAGAAGTAATAGAATCATTATCACTATGTATCTCTTAGTATATTTTGCTGCCATAGATTTTCTCTTTAGCTACAAACTCTCAAAGTTTGAAGTGTAATTTAGATTGGTCTGAAAAACTTATATATAAAGATTTTCTGTAAGGATAGTGAAAATCTATGAATCATCTTATTTGGATTACAATATTGATAGAATAAAAACTACCCAAGAGTTTCTCCTTATGAGATTATGAGCTTGTACAATAATGTGACTTTTGCTTTAAATGATGTCCTTTTGCTATGGTTAAAAAGCTTGCAAGTAGTTTCTACTTAGACTTTAACAGCTAACTAATAACGTGTTTTTCTTTAAATTTTTTTAATGTACTATTTTTACTGAGAATTGATTCTTTATAAATTATTTAAATAATTCATTTAACTATGAGTACTTAAATGCATTACTTTTACTAAGCCTTGATTTTTCGGGAAAGTAAATTTCAATTACTTGCTATATTTTTTACCCATTGTTTTCTTTCCCTTAATATATTGACTTTGAAGTTTTGATTCAGATAATAATTCAGATTTAAATCCTTATATTTTTAATGAAACTGAATGATTAGCCATAATTTCTCTAAAAAGATCATTTATAATCTATGATTTCTCCTATGATGTTTATTTTGATTAAATAAGTGTTATTTAATAATCATGACTTATAGAGATTATGAAGTTTCATATTTGTGTGACTTTACTTTAAGTGGTGTCTTGTGACCTTAGCCAAACGATTTCAGATTAACTTTTAAGGAAGGGTTGGATTTTTAGAGAGCATTAACTATATGACTAGGAGATGTAATTTCAAACCAATGACTATAGGGGTGGTGAAATAGTAAGTTTTATATTAGGATGTGATGTTATAATGTGTAGAATTCTAACAATCCCATTAGTCAATTAACAAAAGACAACATAACTAAATAATTTGTCTTTATTGAAAAACCAGTATTGAAAAGTAGGGAATTGCAAATTTAGACCTATTTTAAAGATAATAAAATATACTACCCGTATTACATGTTGGTACATGACTTTAAATAAGAATAAAATGTAATAATTAATACTTTAGCGATACAAAATATTGTATTGTATAATGTTATCTTAAAGACACCTTCATTCATGGAGATTTATTTATAGATAACTTGTTTTATTAGATTATACTAACTATATGGGCTTAATTCAAATGATTTTGAATGGGAATAAAGTATATTTATTTAATGGCTAACTAATGCAAAAGGTCATATTGTATAGACTGCATTTTATTTAAACAAAAGTTGTCTTTGATTGAGTGGTCAAACCGAGTCATGAAGAGCTATTTATAGGTAATGATTTTTTTAAGATTATATTAACTGTACTTGTTAAGTCAAATGAATTTGAATAGGAGTAATGCATATTGATTTAATGGCTAATTAATACAAAAGGGCATATTGTGTCAATCATATTTATTTAAACAAAAGAAGTTTTTAATTGAGCGACCAAATTATCATAAGCCTAGTGACTTTATCTTTATACTTTTTTAATGTGACTTTTCAGCATTTAAGTTCCAAGGACATTGTTTTACTAATGACTTTTTAAAACTTGTTTCTCTTAAGTAGATGTGAAGGGTTTATATCCAAAGACTTAGAATTCACTGAATGTTACTCCAATTAGAAATGTTTAATTGACCTTTTTAAGGCTTTGAAAATGATTCATAATCACGTAAATATATTACTACAATTTTAGGTAGAAGGCCCAAATTATGAGGAGCATAAACATATAAAATAAATAACCCTTTTTTAAAAAAAAAATCAGATGAAAGGATGGATATGGTATTAAAACTATCCTTCCAAGGATGGTTGAGTAGCGCTTTAACCTTCTTTCTTTTTTTATATGCCTTTTCCACTATTTTCTTGTTTTCCTCTCTCTTTGAAGTAAAATCCTAATATGTGTTTCTAGAGTTAGCTTCAAGATTTAATTTCAAAATTAGAATATGCATAGTATTTTTTCTACATAAACCATTAAATAATAAAACTTATAATAAAATGATTGTTCAAAATAATTGATTACATTCCAAGATTTATGAGTACTTTAGATATTTTAGCATGTTCACCTTAGATGTGCCACTTGTTAGTTAGCTTTAATCTTTGGACTTAACAATGATTAAGAATAATGTCATCCATTTAAATATTACCATAAGGAAATTTTTATTTGAATAGTAGTGGTTTAGAAGAAAGCTCTTTGGAATCAATCAAATTGATTGCAAGTCAAGTAGTTCTCTTACTATTCTATTTGGACAAAAAGTTATTTAGACATCATAGCTTTTGATAACATATCATGCTAAATGAAATTTTGTTGGTATTGCCAAGATGAAGTTATAACTTTTCTGCTGCTGCTGCATTACACCTCGGAAGATTTAGTTTTAGAAAACTTTGTTACACTCATTATTAGTCTCTATCATAATTTATATAGCGTTTTTATTTAGATGTAAATATGAAAAGGTTTCCCAAACAATTAAAAATATGTTAAATGTATATCATATCTAAAAGGATGAACATATTATTTCTTTTATTGGTATTTATTATTCGTTCTTTGTATATATGAAAAATAAGTTTAATTCCATACATTGCGTAATATTATATGAGAGAAATTTTGCTAAAGTAATAGTGGCATAGAAATGGTAACACTTGATAAAGCACCCAGCCTAAGCATGCTGAGGGCATTCTTGGGCCGTGTTCCAGTGTGTTGTGTTCCGTCGTGCCAATGGAAACGAAGTCATGCAGTTTGTTGAATGATCATTCCGATGTTCAGAGTTATCGTTGTTGGGGACAGTGCCGGAGGTAGCATTTCGCATAATCTGCATATTCGGTTCAGGTCGAAGCAGCTATGACTATGACGCTGCTTGTTGTTGTTTTTGTCTTTTCTTTTTTTTTTTTTTTGGTTTTTAACAAAAGCACGCTTGCGTTCAAATCACGATTTTTTTTCTAAGGAGAAGCATACTAACAAAAAACTGAAGTAATTAAATATCATAATTACAGAAAAAATTAGTAATTTAATATAAAAGAAAAAACTCATGGCTTCTACTTAAAGAATTTGAAAACTAATAGTTCCACAATTGAAATTTGCAATGGTGACAATGTACCTATAATTATTCAAGTGATATTTGTCTTTAACTTAACTTCCAAGCTACTTGATTGTAGTTTGTTACTCACTAAGTATGGCTAAGAATTTAGTGGCAACGAAACTTATTGATAGCCAAATTGTTAGAAAGGTTTATCTCCTCTTACAAAGTAGTTATTAAAAAATAAATCAAAGGATTTGGTTGGACTTTGGCTCGAGATTGTGTTGATGTTGGTCGCTAAGAGAGACCACCTAGAATGGTTGGTTGACGTTTTCACGAGGAAATTAGGAAGAGTGGATGGGTTGAGTAGGTTGTGCTTTTTGAGGAAAATATATGGTACATATTAGAAAGGGGATTATCCCATTGGTATGGGCATAAAGCTTGTTTTAGCTTAGTTGGAATAAGAACAAGAATTTCTACAAAATATTGAAGACGTTTGTGTATAAAAATAACAAAAATAAAATAAAATAAGAACAATAAAAAGAAAGCTTATACAATTATGTGACTTTTGCTAGTGATGTCTTTTGGCTAAGGTTAAAAAGCTTTCAAGTAATTTCTACCTAGACTTCAAAAGCCTACAAATAACTTGTTTTTTTTCTATTTTTAATAAGCATTAATTTGTTATAAACTAATTAAATCGATCACTCAACTATGAATTCTTAAACCCAGTATTTTTACTAAGCCTCGATTGTCTAGAAAATAAATTCCTTACCATATGTTTTTTCTGCCATTGATTTTCTTTCCCTTAAGATATTGGCTATGAAGTTTAATTTAGATAATAATTTAACTTTGAATCATTAAATTTTCTATGGAACTGAATGATTAGGCAAATTTTCTCTAAAAATATAATTTATAATTAATGACTTTTCCTATAAAGTTTATTTTCATTGAATAAGTGTTACTTAATAATTATGAATTATGGAGATTGTGTAGTTTCATACTTAGGTAACTCTACTTTAAATGGTGTCTTTTGACCTCAGTCAAAAGAGTTCAAATTATGTTTTTAAGGAAGGTTCGGATTTTTAGAGAACATCAATTATAAGGAGATTTAATTTCAAACCAATGACCATAGAGGATGATGAAATAACAAGTTATATATAAAGGAATCATATTATAATTTATAGAATTCAAACCAGGCCATCAGTAATTTGAGAAAAGACTACATAACTAAATAATTTGTATTTATAGAAAAACCAGAATTGGAAAATAGGGAATTTTAAATTAAGAGCTATCTTAAAGATGATAAAACATACTATCCATATTACATGCAGCTACGTGACTTAAAATAAGAATAAAAATTTAATAATTATTGTTTTAGAAATACAGAATATGGTATTGCATAATATTATCTTAAAGAAACATTCATTCATGAAGAGTTATTTATAGATAATATATTATATTGGATTATATAACTATACGGGGTCAAGTTAAATGACTTTGAATAGGAATAAAATATATTGATTCAATGGTTAACTAACTCAAAAGGGCATATTGTATCAATTGTATTTTATTTTAAAGAGATTATTTTTTAAATGATTGATCAAAATGATCATAAGCTTGGCAAATTTGACTCGATAATTTTTTTTAATATGACATTTCCTTTGGTTAGAATAATGTCATGTATTTAAATATTACCATAAGAAATTTTTAATTCAAACAGTAGTTATTTAGAAGTATGGCCTTTGGTAGCAATCAAATTGATCACGAATCAAGGAATTCTCTTACTAATTTATTTGAACAAACAACTATTTAGACATGATAGCTTTTGATTAAATATCTTGGTAATGACATTTTATTAGTATTGTCACAATATAACATTTGCTTCACCAAGATGAAGTTGTAAATGGTAACCATAGGTAGACTAAGTAATTTTCTCTCACAACTTTTCTCCTACTGCAACATTGCCCTTCGGAAGGTTTAGGTTTTAGAAAACTTCGTCACGCCAGTAAGGACTACTCTTTATCAGAATTTATGCAGCGTTTTTACTTAGATGTAATTGTGAAATGGTTTGTCGAACGATTCAAAATATGTTGAATGCATATCTCATTTAAAAGGATGAATGAGTTATTTGGGTACCTGTGGTTCGTTCTTTGAAACTATAGAAATTGATTTTCATTCCATATATTGGGTAATATTATATCCACAAAAGTTTTCTTGAGTAATAGCAGCATAGAGACAGTAACATTTCACGGAGCACCCGTTGGCATCCCGTGCCAACGGAAATGGTGTCCTGCAGAGGTTGAATGATCAAACCGATATTTAGAGCTTTTGTTGCTGGGGACAGTGCCGGAGGTAACATTTTGCTTAATCCGCTTGTTCGGTTCAGGTCGAAGCAGCCATGAATATGAAGCTGGTTGGGGCCATTTTGTAGCACCTATATTGTCGGGGTACGGAAAGATTAAAAAAGAAGAAGAGGTTATTCTCTTTTGCTGTTGTTGTTATTATTGTATTTTTATTTTTAAATTACTTCATTTTTATATGATATTGAATTACTTCAGTTTTCTGAGAATGTGATTCTCCTTAGAGAAAATCCTCATATGAAGAAGCCAAGCAGTACATGGCCCCCTGGGCAAACAAGGAAAGCTTGCTTTTTAAATAAAAAATAAAAAATAAAATAAAAATAAAAAAGAGAGGTTATTCTCTCTTGCTGCTGTTGTTTTTATTGTCTTTTTTTCTGTTTTTTTTCTTTTTTTAAAAAAAAAAAAAAAAAAAAAGAAGCAAGCTTTCCTTGTGTGCCCACGGGGCCATGTACTGCTTGACTTCAAATCAGGATTTTCTCTAAGGAGAATCACATTCCCAGAAAACTGAGGTAATTCAATATCATATAACAAGGAAGTATATTCACATATAGAAAAAGATTTCATACTAAAACACTGATAATAATAAAAATCAGTTAGTACAATCCGAAGACATGATAGTTTCATCAAAACCTAACATGTCTATCCTAACATGTCCCATCCTATTGTTTGTGCACGGTAGGGGCTTTTGCTTCTTATCTAAATTCTATGCACTGCCACACAACCATGTCCACATTTTGGCAACTGAAGGCATCCGTATATGAGTTGAACATAGGTTTCACATTGCCGGAACTGGAATTATTGTTACATGTTACTAAGGTAAAGTTGCTTAAATAACGTGGCTAAGCAAACCTAAGTGTTAAGAAATAGATTAAGCTTTGTTTGGTCCGTAATAACTCTAAGGATTGTAACAAGAAAAAGAAAAAGTATTTTTTATAGCTTTAATCTTCCGTTTGTATTTTGTGAGACAACATTGTCTTTTGGTAAACATCTAAGTTTTGAAATAATCATGATGTGGACTATTTCTTTCTTTCTTTATCCTTCTTACCCTCTACTTCAAATCACACCAATTTGCATCAATCAAATGGTCTTCTTGTAATTTTTCGGACATGTTAGAAGAAGTTGTGGAATGCATATCTTCGTGTTATTGTCTAAATCATGCTTTTTTTTTCAGGCATCATACATGTTCCTTCCATTCATGAGGTATCTTTGAAATCATACTCTATAATAAATCATCTCTGGACTCTTCTCGTGGGTTATTTAAGTTCCCTTTTCCTTTCTTCTTTAAAAGCCTCTAAGAGAAATTTAAACTATATTATATCTTTGTTTAGCAAAAGAATTAAATTGGTCTACTTAAGTTGTATGACTTCAAAATTGGAACCTTTTGGTCTAACACTAGAATCTTATTTAATACTATTATGATGTAGTGGATGCCATTAGGGGATATACATGTCTCTTAGTCATATAAAGTATCATCTCGTCTTCTGTAAGAGCTAAGGACCCAAATGTTTTCGGAGCAACAAAGAATCCCTCTTGCAATAAATACATTGACATGTATATAGATAATATTGAGATTTGACAAGCTTCTAAAACTTGCTAGAACTAGACATCACACATTGTGTTAAATTACTGAAAAAAAAAATAAAACAAGATTAACAAATCTTACATAAATTTCAAATACCAAGCTATATTAGTTTCAAGCCTTAAGGTTTAATCAACTAAAAAGTAAAGCTTAAATATGCAACTATATAATGTCTAGTGACACGGGATCTCTAAACTAAGTAGTATGAGACCCTTATTTATATTATTCTACAACTCTACCATACATTATTCATAACAATGGATAATTGGGAAAAGATAGTAAGCAAGTCTGACTCCCCATTAGCCTTGAGTAGCTTCCAATTGAAATCTGAAACATTAAAGGGCCATAATTATGAAGTGTAATAAATAAATTAATTGATTATTAAAAAATGGAAAAGCATACTTGTTATTAAATGGATGGAAATATAGCATCATACTTCAAATAACTTTAATGTTCAAAAGATGAGTAAGTAAATGTAAAAACTTATTGTAATTGTAGCTTAATTAGTCATGTTTGACTATTGAGCACTCATAAACATTAAGTAAGCAAGTGTGTCTACCATAAGGTAGACAATTCAAACTTAGTCATCTAACATGCTTTCATAAATCATTTTGTCTATGTACTGATGTAGGCATGAAAAATGTTCAAAACATTGTGAAGTAATGTCTTGAAACTTGTTGGTGTCAAAATCAAGTACAAGTAAAAATTCATGCTAAAAGAACCAGGTTCCTACATTTTATAATGAATAAATAAAAATTATTCCTAGAATGTTTTTCCTCATTGATACCCTATAAAAATGACGGTGTAAAAGAGTGTTTCAATCAGAATTTTTAAAAGACTAATAATTATTTATTACATATCAGTATATATTCACGCATTTCTTAATTCTTACAAAAAGGAAACAATAGAAAGAGGAAAGTTAGGCAACTCTTACCATAGCTAGATTCGGAGCTTATGGATCTTGCATCTGAAAGAAATCTAAAGGTTCTTGCGATTCCAGAGACGGATTGTATAACAATTCTTTACACAAGGTGTAAAATCATTTCTTTTCTGCATTCGATCAATGCAAAATCGAATGCAGATGGAAGCAATGCCAATATCTATTTCATGATCTACTGAACACTTCACGAAGGCAGGAGAAATACACATCCAAAAACGAAAATTGTCGAAAGCATGTGACCCTATCTTTTTCCAACATGCTTCTTCATTTTCTTCAACGCAAGTAAAAAATGCCTTGGTAGCTTTCCCAAGGTCATTAGCTTTCACTTCGACCAAAGTAAGGATGAGTAATGCAATTATTATCACTATGTATCTCCTACTATATTTTGTAGCCATTGATTTTCTCTTCCGTTAGGAACTGTCAGTGTTTGAAGTGTAATTTAGATTGACCTAAAATAGTTATATATACACATTTTCCCTAAGAATAGTAAAGATCTATGAATCAATTTTTTTTGAATATAATACTGATAGAATGAAAATTACTTAAGAATTCTTACTCAATATATTATGAGGTTTTAAGATTATGTGACTTTTGCTCTTAGTGATGTCTTTTGGCTAAGGTTAAAAAGCTTCCAAATAGTTTATACCTAGACCTTAGAGTCTGTTAAGAATGAGTTTGTCTTCAGATTTTGATAGTGTACTATTTTTAATAAGCATTGATTGTTTATAAATTAATCAAATCAATCATTCAAATATGAATTCTTAAATCCATCATTTTTACTAGGCCTTGATTGTAAGAAAATAAATTTCTTGTTATTTTTCAGCCATCAATATTTTTCCATTAAGATATTTTTGAAGTTTAATTTAGATACTAATTTAGCTTTAAACCCTTATATTTTCATGAAATTGATCAATTAGGCACATTTTCACTGAAAAGATTTCTCCTATAAAGTTTATTTCAATTAAACAAGTGTTACTTAATAATTATGATTTATGAATATTATGAAGTCTCATACTTTGGTCACTTTACTTTAAATGATGCCCTTTGACCTTACTCAAAAGATTTCAAGTTATTTTTCTAAGAAGGGTTGGATTTTTAGAGAACATCAACTATATGACTAAGAGATTTTATTTTATTTCAAACCAAAAACTGTAAAGGATGATTGATTAACAACTTAATATCAAGACTTAAGATTATAATGTGTAAAAGTCAAACCATCCCATACTCATTAATAAAAAGACTGCACAGCTAAATAGTTTGAATTTATTCAAAAACAAGTACTGAAAAAAAGGGAATTCTAAATTAAGAGTTATTTATAAGATAATAAAATATGGTACCCATAATAAATGTAGCTGCATGACTTTAAATAAGAAAACAATGTTTAATAATGTTTTGGCAATACAGGATTTTATATTGCATACTAGTATCTTAAAGAAACATGCATTCATGAAGATTTATTTATTTATAATTGATTTTATTAGAATATATGAACTATACAACGTCAAGCTAAATGACTTTGAATAGAATTAAATTACGTTGTTTTAATACCTAACTAACATAAAAAGGCATGTTGTATCAATCATAATTAATTTAGAGAAAATTAGTTTATAATTGAGTGATCGAAATAGTTCATGAAGAACTATTTATAGATAACCAATTTTATTGGACTATATTAACTATAAAACGTCAAGTTAGATGACTTTGAATAGGAATAAAATATATTCATTTAATCATTAACTAATTCCAAAGGGCATATTGTGTCAATTGTATTTTATTTAAAGAAAAGTAACTTTTAATTGAGTGATCTAAATGATTCTTGAAGAGCCATTTACAAGTAATCATTTTTATTAGATTATATTAACTATACCATGTCAAATCAAACGACTTGGTTAGGAATAAGGTATATTGAATTAAAGGCTAACTAATACAAAAGGGAATATCTTATCATGGTATTTTATTTCAAAAAAGGTGGTTTTTAATTGAGTGATCAAAATGATTCACGAAGAGCTATCTACACATAATCAATTTTATTAGATTATATTAGATTATATCAACTACACCGTGTCAGGTCAAACGACTTTCAATAGGAATGTATTTTGATTTAAAGGCTAACTAAAGTGAAAGGGCATATTGTATCATATGATGTTATTTAAAAAGAAGTACCTTTTCATAGATTGATCAAAATGATTCATGAAGAGCTATTTATAGATAATCAAATTTATCAGAGTAGCTATACAACATCAAGTTTATTGGCTCTGAATAAGAATACAATATATTGATTTAATGGCTAAATAACTCGAAAGGGCATATTGCATCAATAGTATTTTATTCAAACAAAAGTAGTTTCTAGCTAAGTGATCAAAATGATCATTAGCCTTGCAACTTTTTATTGGTAACTTTTAATGCAACATTACATTCGGTTAGCATTTAAGTTCCAAGGAAGTCATTTTATTGATGATTTTAATGTCGTTAAGAATTGTTTCTATTATGTCGGTGAGGAGGATTTAAAAAGATACAAAATCACATACATGAATTGCAACAATTTTTTAAGTGGAAGATCCCAATTATGAGGATCATAAGCATATAAAATCAATAAAGTTTTATATAAAATAGAGGAAAAGATGGATATGGTATTAAAACTATCCTTCCAAAGATGGTTGAGCAACCCTTTAACCTTCCTTTTTGCTTTCTTTTACTTTCTTTTAGAAGTAAAATCTTAATACACTTTGTGGAGTTAGATTGAAGATTTAATCTCAAAATTACAATTTTCCTATTATTGTTTTGCTACATAAACCATTATATTATAACGTGAAAAATGTTGAACTTATATTAGAATGGCTATTACAAGTAATTGATTACTTTCTAGGATTTTTGAGTACTTAATATATTTTGTCATCCAATTTTAATGTTAGGAGTTAACAATAATAAGGAATAATGACACGTTTTTAAATATTGCCATAAGGAAATTTTTATTACAACTATAATCACTTATAGGTATGCCCTTTGGTAGCAACAAAATTGGTCACTTGGAAAGTGATTCCCTTATATTGTTTTTGAACAAAAACCATTTAGACATGATAGCTTTCGACAAAATATCATGGTAAATGATATGGTGTTAATATTGTCTTCAAATAACATTCACTTCGTCAAAATGAACTTAAAAGTGTTAACTATCAAAATGATGATATTGTAACTGAATAATCTTATAATTTTTTACGGTGATATATAATTCTTAAATATTAACTACCAAAAAACAAATGTTAAGTATCAATAAATCAACTAATGTTATCTTATAACTTTTCTTCTACTGAAACATTTTCCTTTAGAGGGATTAGATTTTAGAAAACTTATCACACTAGTTATAAGTAGTTTTTATCACAATTTATGTAGTGTTTAGATGTAGATATCAAAAGGTTTATCGAACGATTCAAAATAGTAGGATAGAAATGGTAAACATTTGATAAAGCACGCGATCCGAGCTTTGATACAAGCGTTCTTGGGCTATGTTCTAGTTGGTGGCATCCCATGCCAACGGAAACGGAGTCACGCATAGATTTAATGATCATGCCGGTGTTCGGAGTGTTTTTACTTGGGGGTAAAATAATGTCCCGAAAATTGTTGGTATCAAATTATAGTACGAGTGAAGAATTGTGCTAAAAGAGGAATTTTCAACATTTTATGATGAATAAATAGAAATTATTCTTAGAATTTTTTTATTTGATACTCTATAAAAAATGAGGGTGTTAAAGATTTTTTGTTTTGAATTTTTAAAAGATGAGTAAGTTTTTATCACACATCGATTATATTCGTGCATTTCATAATAATTCTAAAGGTTCTTGTGATCGTGGGGATGCATTTCATAACAATTTTTTACACAAGGTGTAAGACCACTTCTCTTATGCAATCGTTCAATGCGAAGCCACTGCAGTCGACAGCAACGCCAATATCTGTTTATGGGCTAGTAAACGCTTCATAAGGCCAAGACAAATACACATCCATAAATGAAACTTGTCAAAAGCATGTGGCCGTATCTTTTTCCAACGAGCTTCTTCTTTTTCTTCAACGTAGGTAAAGAACGCCTTGATAGTTTTGCCAAGGTCATTAGCTTTTGCTTCAACCGAAATAAGGATAAGCAATACAATCATCAGCAATATGTATCTTTTAGTATATCTTGTAGCCTTTGATTTTCTCTTCTCTTAGAAACTTTCAGCATTTGAACTCTTTTAGATGGTCTAAAACACTTAGGTAGACACATTATATCCAAAGATAATAAAAATTTACGAATCATCTTATTTTGAATATAATATTGATAGAATGAATTTTACTTAAGAATTCCTGCTTATGAGATTATGAAGTTCTGTAGTCATGTAACTTTTGCGTTAAGTGATGTCTTTTGGCTAAGATTAAAAAGCTTTCTAGTAGTTTCTACCTAGACTTTAAAATCCTATTAATAACTTGGTTGTCTTTAGATTTTGCTAATGTGCTATTTTTAATAACCATCAATTTTTTATAAATTAAATCCATTATTCTTACTAAGCCTTTATTCTTAGACAAATGAATAGAATTTTTGAATTTTATTCTTCCCTTTAAGTCTCTAGACAATTTCGCATACATATCCCAAATAAACATTAGTGTCAATATTGTTATTTTATTAAATATCTTAGACCCAAATATGAGTGGAAAAAAAAGGCCCAAAAACAAAAGAGACATAGTTCGAATAACATGAGACTTTAATTCTATAAGCAACTCTCAATACCATTGTTTAATGTCAACCTCTCTTATAGCCAAATGCAAATATCAAATGAAGTAAAAAAGATACTCTCATGCATTTATTTAATAACTCAAAACATACATAAACAAAAAAAGGCTCACATGCCTTTCATAACACTCAAACTAATAAGAGAAATAAGGCTCCAAGAAAATAGGAGATTGAAAACCTTTTGCCAATGTCAAAGCTTATTGACATTAGATGTAGACATTTAATGCTTCTTTGTATGCCTTCCATGACACTCAAACAAACATTCAGCAATATCTACACTTCTAAGTTTCTTTCTCTTAAGACAATGTCCTGCACATATGTCTGCAATTAACACAAGATCATTAAAAATTAAAATTCTTGTGTCTTGGATTCTGATGGAGACACTTGAAGAGAAGAACAATAATACATTGCTTTAAGCCTACCAAAACTGGTATGCCTTGTAAATTTTCACAATACTTTCAAGGCAATGAAGATTGTAATTCCCGTTTTGTTTAGTGACATTAAAGCCGATAGGAAATAAAATGGGATTGGAAAAGAATGGGATGGGGTCATTCACATACAGTTGACTAGCAAGACTAGCAACTCTATTATCACTACACGCATATTGATATGTTTTTTAGCTATCAAATTTCAACTCTTCCTTTGGAAATTCTCCTTTCTTGTTGTCTAACAAAGGATTTACTTATATGAAGTGAATCTCTAATCTTTGTTGCAATTATATATCTTGAAATCATTCTGAATCAAATAAAATTTAAAAATATTAGTTTAACATCAATGGCTTTTGGAAGTGTGACAGTATATTACTGAAGTTGTTTTAATCTTTGCTTAATGTTTTGGCTAAATAGATATGACTCTTAAATAAAGTTGTTTTAATCTTTACTTAATATTTTCGCTGAACAAATATGACTTTACAAGATTTTTTTTAAGAAATTAATACTTGCTCCTATAAAAAGTCCAACATACAAGAAAAAAACAAAAAAGCAATTGTATTATACCAATTTTGAAGAGGGTACAATAAATCAACAATAAAATGTCGTGTGAACTAGAAACTATTAACATCAAAAGGAAGTTAAGATAAAAGCCTTCATTGATTCATCAAATAGTTATAAAAGTGACTAGAAAGTTAATCATTTTCACATTTGTTTAAAAATGTCTTATTGAACTTTGTTCATTTGAACTCCTAATAAAAAATTGTACAGTTCATAACCGTATGGGCAATAAAAGAGTCAAATGTTTTCCTTCTAAAGTTTTTACTTCTTTTATTATTCCATATATCCAATAACATTTGTCATTCTGCTTTTGTTATAAATGTTGAAAACCTACAAATATTGAAAGAAAAATTACCATGAAAGATATGGAAATAACACATGCAAGCAAGTGGAATAATTTTGAAAGAGATTATTTTGGACAGTTGTAACACTAAAGGACTAGAAGCATCCATCTGGTTGCCCAATAGTTTTTTTGTACATGCTTTCAATCTACGAAATATAACCCTTACGCCCAATATATATAATAAATTTAAAGAACCATTTGCTGTTGCACGAATGGTTTGGATTGACCTATAATGATATGCAACGGTGAGAAAGCCACCCTTATAATTATCTTGAGAAGTCTTCATCCATCCATCGAATTTTGAAGTCATTTAACCAACCTCTTGTCACGTCCTAGAATTTCGAAATCACCTAGGACTATAGAAGTTGCGTAAGGCAACATGGCCAGGTATGGCCGAACACGTAACTCAAACTGCAAGTCAGCTTTCCACGTTTCGTATGGGCACCCATATGGTGTTATGTATATTTTAATTTCTTACACATACATTTATCCATATAGTTTTAGATCAATTTGACCTGCCATTGCACAAGGGCACTACAATCCATATAGTTTTAGTTGCATGAATGGGGATGTGATAAAAATGAAAGATTATACGTGTGATAGGGACTGGAAGTTTAGTACAAACCACAGGCGTAAGATGTGGAATAAAACAATGCTCATTTATGTTTAATATAATCCTTTTATACAATAAGTCTCTAAAAGTATCTAACATTTGCATAGGAAATGCTTAATTTAATCTAAAATAACTTTAAACAAGCTTTTTATATCCTTCTTATAATTAAACAAAAGTATCTCTAATATATAAACCAAAAGTTTCTTACAATATCTAATCTAAAACCTAATGAAGAACCTTTGCTCAATTATGCACCAAAACTTTAACAATATAATGTTCTTACATGAAAAAATTTTCAAATATCAACTTGAAGTTTTAACACATTGAATTAACTAAGTTTAACAATACCAAATGTTCCAAAATAATGCAACCACCTACAAACTTTTTCAAGACATCAATAATTAATATTTTGGACATTTAGCCTTGTCAAACTAAATGACCTAAGACATTGTCATATATTTAGCATGTCTAAAAAGTCTACCAGATAGCCCCTATTCAAAGAAACCCAATTATACCGACTAATGTTCTTTCATTTTCTTTATTAGAAAAGAAAAAAGTTGTCTAAATAAATTTATAGATCAAAGGTAATTAACTAGCCAATATAGTAAGAAACAACCACCTTATAGCTAATTTTGAAAGAATGAAGATATTAATTATTGATATCTACATACCAATTTATCATAATTTATACATTAATTATTGTTTGCATAAGCTAGCACATTCTCAACACATGCCACGTATCCTCACCATCATGCTGGCACGTGCTCCACCTAATGCAACAGATGCCACGCACTCTCCTTTGCACGCGTGAAGACCAGTCGGCCTCTAACTCCATCAACCTAATCACTCACCCCGTGTAGCCACTTGGGCTCCACGTGCACAGCCCAGACGCATAACCCAACATCCCAACACGCGCACCCACACACCGGAGTAGCTTTGGCCGCAGCAGAGCTTTCTTTACTTCTCCGGCAGCGCTTCCCTTAGGTAGCACGATGTACTTAATCTGGCCACCTACAAATGAAATGGTATGCAATATGATTAAACTAAAATGAAAATGAAATAAATGTTGAAATTTCAAGAAAAGTGATAAATTATCTTATCTAATTAAATATAAGTAACAAAATTCTAATATGAATGGAGTTATATGACATTGGTATGAAAATAAGGTATATCTAATGATGTATCTAATCCAACTGAACTAAGAATTATATGATGTAAGTGTTAAGAATATGAAGAATAGACAACAAAATATCACATAATGGGTAAAACTGTCTACTTCCTGTCAGTATCTTGTAACAAACTCGTCATCATATAATTAATGTTTTATAGCTTTTTAAGATACAATGGATCTTGATGAAAGGTTGGAACGGATGGGTCAATCTCCCGAAGTTACCTAGAACTACCATACAATTACATGTCCTCAAAGAAGAAAAAGAAAACGACAAGCCCATATTAGATGCATAATCAATCCCACCATAGTACCCTAATTGTACATCTATAGTTAAAGTTTTCGTCCAACAAAAGACCTTGGAGAATAATTTAGATCAAAATCAAATGTGCGAATATTTCTAGAAATGACTCATTATTAGAAAGCCAAGAGCTGGTGACTTGCTTGCATATTTAAATGTCCAACTTGTTCAAGCCGTGCCACAAAACTAAATTTTGGATTAAATTATCACTTTCAACTTTTTCACAACATTAATTTCTTTAGAAACTCTCCCATTTGCACCTTTAGTTCTTTTTTGGTAAGAAAATAAAATACTAGGAAAGTCAAGGATTGTATGGGAAATGATTCTAAATTTTATATTGCACTTTTCACAATAGAAAGCCTCAACTTATAGACTTTTGCCCTATTTTAAATAAGGAATATAATTTAATCACAAAGAACAATACCAAGAATATTATAGGGAATATTATACACTATAATAGAAATGTATTGACAAATCTTCATATTCATTAATACTCCCCCTCAAGTTAGAGATTTGAACAAGTCAAATACTCTAAACTTGGAACCAACATGCTAATGTTGTTTGTTATTTAGTGCCTTTGTTAATAGATCAATTAATTGTTCCTTGGTAGATACATGATATGCCATAATTATGCATTTTGAAGCTTCTCTCTTACATAATAACAATCAATTTCAATATGTTTAGTATGCTCATGAAAATTTATATTTGTTGGTATCTTCCTTACAACCTCGTTATCACAGTGTAATATGGCTAGTTATCTCATGTAGAACCCAAAATCTCTCAAAAGCCATATGATTCACATTATTTTGCTAGTAGTAACCTGCATAGCTTGATATTCCACTTCTGTTGATAAGTGACATAGTAGGTCACTTGTTTAAACACCAAGATATTAGGGAATTGCTAAGCATAATACAAAATTTAGTGGTGAATCACCTTCTTATGAGATATGTATTATAGTCTAAATCACAAAAAGCTAGCAACTCAAACTTAATAAGGATGGAAATAGAAAACCCAAACTTGGACATTCCTTGAGATACTCAATTACCTTTAACACTACCTCGATATGAGATCGTTTGGGATTATACATGAACTAATTGAGAAGTTAATTTGAAAATATGATGTTAGGTCTAGTGAGAGTTAAATATCTCAATCGGCCAACTAGTCCTTGAAAAATTGAAAGGTCTTCAAGAGGTTGATCATTTAATTTTTCTTAGAGCTATTGCTTGTAATTAGTATGTCATCAACATAAATAAGCAGTGTCATAAAAGAATTACCCTGAGTCTTGGTGAATAATGATTAATTATGGCAAGACTAGATGAAGCCATGCAAGATTAAGGCACCAGTGAATTTAACATTCCATTATGTTAAGATGTTTGTTCAACCTATATAAGAGTTTTACAATTGACATACTATATGCTCCTCCTAAATGTGAAATCCAAGTGGAAGCTCCATATACATCTTTTTAGAGAGATCACCATGAAGAAATGTATTCTACACATTCATTTGAAAGATAGGCCAATCATGAATAGCAACAATGGTAATGATTGGGTGAATAGTAATTATTTGGTTATAAGAGAAAATGTTTCTTGATAGTTGATGCCCTTTCGTTGATTGAAGACTTTGACCATTAAGCATGCCTTGTGTCTCTAGGAAAACCAATGATTGTGTGAGAAATGATTCTATATTCTATATTACACTTTGTACAATAAAAAGCCTCAACTTATAGACTTTTTCCCAATTCTAAACAAGGAATACAATTTAATTATAAAGAATAATAACAAGAATATCATAGGGAATATTATACATTATAATGGAAATATTTTGGTAAATCTTCATATTCATTAACATTTTCCCCACTACAAAAGGATTGTATGTATGTTTGTTTGTCTTTGGGATGGTAAATACATATACTATTGGCATTATCAAGTTCTTTAGGATCCAATTTGAGTTTTCTCAATTTGTCAAATGTAGATATTCCTAATAAATTTAGTTGTTTATCTTCAATAAAGTCAGTAAATCTTTCTAGAAACAAATTTACAATAATATTAGTTAGTGTTTATGAACTTCCCAACCTTATTGATCTCTACTTCAGTTATTGAACCAAACTTCAAACATTGTCAGAGCCTTTGTTATCTCGTATGAGCACTCTAAGGGCGCTAAATTTGAGTTATTGTGATCTATTAGATGAAATGATCCCTAGAAGTCTTAGTTGTCTATCCATGCTTCATACTCTAAGTCCGATCGGAAAAAAATTAAGGAGAATACCTAATTTGGCTTAACTTACCTTTCTTCATAGGCTTTACTTGAACAATTATACTCAACTTCAAGCAATGCCAAAATTATCATTGAGTTTAATTTTGTTGATGTTAGAAAATTGTCAATAGCTAGATATCTATTATGTTGAAGATGTTGGAGGTTTGATTTATCCTTCCACTTTTCTGATTGTGCACACTAATCATGATGGCATACCCTACATGATCCCAAGGGAATTTTCATGTCCACGAATTGATGGTGATTTAAAGTTAGATAGAATTACAGTGAGTCTCTTCATTTTCCTTTATTGTTTGAGATTAACAAAAGTTATTATTGTGTCATAGATTAAAATATTGCAATTAATGGTTTGTTCTTTTTGGTTTTTACTGTACAGGGTCATTGCAATTGTAGTTTTGTAAGCTCTGCGTCAGTATTTAAAATTCCAGATTGGTTCAATCAAAGAATTAGTAATTCCTTTGATATTTCATGGGAAGTGACTTCGGTGGATGTGCGTTGTTAATTCATTATCAAATCAATGAATCTGACACTTTTCAAGGAGGAAGAAAAAAACGAAAGTGGGCTGGGCATGGGAATTCAAGTTACAAATTATTTGATGATAACAATGAAAATCCGGAATTAGTTGAGGCTATAAGTGGCATTTCACCGGATGCTTTGGATTTTAAAACTGTTCTGAAGTTATTTGTTCAAAATTTCTTTGTCGAAGGCCATAGACGAACTGGGAAGAAGTTTTTGACAGAGTACATTGGACCTTCGTGTAGAGAAGAGTAATTCATAGATGGAGAAGATGCTGCTCCGGTTCCTCAGGCACCACAAGATGCTGCTCTGGTTCCTCAGACACCACAAGATTTGCGTGTTCTCTCTTCCCCGTTGGATCCTCATCACTCTTAAAACAGTCTTTGATGCGTCGACCACCTAACACTCCTTTAATGCAGAGCAATCCTGAAATTTCATTTAACCAAGGGTCAATGTTCAAGACGTAAAAACAGAGTTGGTGGTTTTTAACAGATGATCGGTAAGGAGAAAGAAAGAACAGAAAGAAAACGGAGAGGAAAAAGGGAAGGGAAAATTTTGGCTTTTGGTTTTATTTCTGACTCGTTCGATTACAGTATTGCATCATCTCTATTTATACAGTTTTCCCAGGGAGTAAAAAAAAATCTTTGTAGGGGTAGCCAATGCTGGTGCTTGTAAGGAAGGCTTGTTTCTTCATTGTTTCTTCATTTTATGATTTCAGATTGTAGCCTTTCAAGTGGGTTTTGCGGCACCCTCTTTGTTCTTCAATGGCGCTGGTTGCAGCTTTGGTGGTCGATGCTGGATCTTCTTAGATTCGTCTGGAGTGGAGAAATGCAGATTCTGAGCGGCCGATGTGTAGGTGTTGTGTGACGTGGGTGTTTCTCCATTGACGTTTTCAATTTTCAATGATTTTATTTTATTTTTTTCTTTTGACTGCAGAGAAACTGATTGCGGAAGGTGAAGCAGGTGCCCACTTTTGAGATACCAAACTGGTGAGACTCCCACTGGCGTCTTCAATGCATGGTTTCATTCTTGACAGCAATTTCGACCTTTTCTGCGTTCCTTGGTCCAGAAGTCACCATGCAAAGCAAAGTCTGCGGCGTTACTTGCTTTGAGGACATATTTTCCAGCTGGTTTGTTTGTTACTAACTCAATCATTCTGTGGAGCTACGTCTTCAACAATTCTGTTGAAGCAAGTTGAAGGATGATCCATTGGTGTGCTCTCCTCCTTACCGATTCTTATTCTCATTTTCACGCCAGACTCACCACTCTGACACTCTCTGCCTACAGGTCACTCTTCATACCGATGGGATTCTTCTCTGCTTTAATTGTTCGTCACTCTTCTCTCAGTCCTTTGATGATAAAGGAAATTGCGTTATATGCAACTATGTGAAATTCAAGAAAGAAGATTGATATAAATGTTCTTTGCAAAAATATTTTCCCACATTATAGACACAAAATAAAATCAACATTTGGGAGATGGTCCTCACTGCGAATAACATTCTGTTCCCACAATTCTACTGAAGCTCTGGTGCAAGTTTATTGTTGTTTAACGGAGAGAAATGAGAGATTATTTTACAAGCTCCTCATCGACAATGCTGCGGAACTGCTACCAGTTGTCTACACTCCAACAGTTGGTGAGTCTTGCCAGAAATATGGTTGCATTTTCAGGTATTCCCAGGGCCTTAATATTAGCTTGAAAGAGAAGCATGCTTGCTGGAGGCATTTGTCTTATAATCTAATGCATAGCATTGGAGCAGATTATGAATGACTATTCATTTTTAGGGGGGAAGATTCTTGAAGTTTTGAAGAATTTGCAGGAAATGAGTGTCCAAGTTATTGTCTTGACTGATGGTGAGCATATATTGGGGTTAGGGGATTTTTGTTGCTATGTAGGGCATTTTTTATTCTGAATTTTAGTTTGTTTGATATGAATCTTATGATTGAATTTATAATCTCTACAAGCTCCTTGACATCATCATTTTAGGGAATGAGGATTCCTATTGGAAAACTTTCTTTGTACATAGAACTAGGAGTTTGTCCTTCGGCAGTAAGCACACGATCCATAGAAGAAGATAACAACGATGCTCGATTCTAGAGACAGAACTTAGCAAGAATCATGTTGGAGGAAGGTTAGTTTGGCCATCCTGCTTTGGTTGTTATTTATGGGCTGACCCTTTCTTTGTCACCTCAGATGGTGTTGTTGTTTTAAGTTTTCCTTTAAGGCTCGTAGTTGTAATCGTGGAATAAACTTTCTGGTTTCTCCATTTTGGTGTTCTGCTTCAGGATTTGCTATTTTCCAGCGGTCAACACATCAAGAAATCTTTCAACACCAGTAGCTACCTCACTAGAAATGTTATGCCAGAGGATGATGTTCAACAGAGTAATCTCTACATTTTTCAATTAAAGATGATAATGGGAATCTATTGCTATCTATCGGAAATGATATGACATGATGCCACATGAGTGCCATGTAAGCGCTAACTACCCACTTGAAGTGGCTGGGTTTCCACTTTAAGGAAGGTTGAAACTTTCTGCAAATCTGACAAAAGCAAAGCTCAAAATGGAAAGGTAGCAACGATCCATGGAAAGCAAGATGCCGGCACTGAAAGCTTGGGAAAGAACTGAAGAAGAGCTAATCTTCCGGTTGAAGAACCAAGGAAGAAAAGCTGCTAGGATTTGTCTATAAAAAATGTATCGGAATGTGTAGGCTTGTATAGTTCTTCAAATAGAAGCGTTATATGTTGAATTTTTCTTGCTATAAGGCTTTTTGATTCATCTCAATATCGAAGCAATTTTATACTCAATCCATATTTCGGAAGTGGTAAAAGGAGGATGATTTTTTCTTTTGACGTATTGTAATGTGTCATTTACCATATGATGTTTTATATAATATAACAAAATGATAGATCGCATTGATTGCAGGAACGTCTTTCCATAACATCGGGTAATCTTCCCAATGCAAAGCAGTGTGATTGGTGGATAATCCTTCCATTGACAAGTGTCTAATTTTATTGGTTGCTTTTTCTTGTTTGACAAGAAGTAAAGTAACCATCAAAGACCATAATTATTAATGGTCTTTATGTTACATTAGATAGTCAATTTCCCATCTCAGTTGCTTTTATTGTGATTTATTAGATGGAATACTTTCAAAATATTTTGGCTGCTTATCTTTACTTAAAATTTTAAGTTTAGTTAGGAATAAATTTAAAAGAGTATTTGATTTGGATTAAATTTACTTTTTTTAAACACTTAACTTGAATGACTGTACTTAACTTGAAGCATTACCAAAGTTACTGTTATAGTTAAAATATTTGAAGTTAGTAAATTATAAATTGTCAGATACTTTTTGTGTTGAAAGCATTGGAGAGTTGATTGATGATTTCCCAACTGTCCACATTGATCATGTTGGCAAACCCTATGTGATCCTAAATTATTCTTCGCGTCAATGTGATGATCGTTTAGTATTTAAAATGGAGGTGAGTCTCTTTATTTCTTTTTGTTGCTTGAAAGTGATCTTACATTATACATTATAATTTTGCATTTGACGGCTTTTTTCTTCTTGGTTTTGACTGTAATAAGAGGCCTTGTTACATGGTGGGCTCTGAGATGCTACATGGAATCCCAAAGTGGTTTAATCAGAGTATTAGTAGTTCCTTTGGAACAATGAAAAGTTGCTTCCAATGGTTAGATCATAACTGGAGTGGATGTGCTCCGTTAATTATTTATCAAGTCCATGAGCTTGGCACTTTTGGAGAAAGAAAAAAAAACTAAAGTTGGATGGCCACGGGAATTCAAATTACAAATACTTGATGGCAAGAATTCTACTCTTCCTACCTTTCTTTGTCATTTTCAGGACAATGAACTTGGTACGAAAGGATCCCTACATGTGGCCCTGAAGTCCCTTCCCATGGGCCAAATGCATTTTGGGCGTATACACGCTTGGACTCGTTTTGGAAATTTGTGAAAGGCGATGCTTGGCAATTTAAGGAGGACAGTGTTTGATTATTTGTGACAGGCGATAACTCTGACATCTAAACGGAGGGTTGTCTTGATGTTTCAATTGGATCCTGCAACCTGAATGTGGAGGTGGAGTGTTGAGCGCGTGGGGTATATGTGGATGAAAAGTGGGAATTAGCTCAGCTTATAAGTGATATTTCAACGCAAGGTTTGGATATTGATAGCTGTGGGAGATTATTTGATTTGAAGTTTCGTGTCAGAGCCTCTACTGAATTTCATTAATACGATGCGGATGCACTTAATGCCCAATATTACGAGTTTTAATATCAAAGAATTAAGAGTCCACAACATAATCTGGTAGGTTCAAGAAGGCCAAGATCGAAGAAGCAGCCCATGAATATTTCATAGCATCTCTACAATCTTTAATATAAGGGGTTTCCTAAATAATTGTTGAGTCCTTAATTTCTTAGGTTTAATTTATTGTATGAGAATATTTCCTTTGGTTTAGTTTTCCATAATTGTTTAGGTTCCTGATTTATCTAGGTTTTCATACTTGTTAGATTTCTAATTTGTTTAGCATTGTTTCAGTTATAAGGAGAGTTGTTTTCCAGATAATAGAAATCCTTAAGTTGTGTGATCAACTTTTGCATCCTTTATCCAATTCTTACCAGTGATTGGTAGTGGAGCACCTCCTTGACTGGTGGCATTGCCTTTACGTCTTGGAGTTTGTTGGCATCTATTTTTTATTTTTATTATTCTTATCCTCGGTTTTTCCTCTTTCCTCCCCTACCAAACACGCACTTTTCCCTCAAAAAAACCCAAAACACCAAAAAAACGATTTTCACATATTTTCTTAACCCGAGCTCGCTCAAGCCCACCATAAGATTCGCATCAGAATATTTCTGAATGTGGAGGTAGAATTAATCAAGTTTTGCTTTCTCGCTCTTTCTTGTTTATTTTTATTTTTTTGTTAATATTGTTTTTGAAATATCAAACTACCATCACAAGAGAAAAGATTAGATGCAGATGAATAATGTTGAATGGCGTCTCAAATTTAATTGAAATTTCTTTTCTCGTGCAGCCGTTCCTTTTTATGGTCCAGCGATCCAGTGGGCATCGCATTGGCAGACCGTACTGGGTTTCCTGCGCGCCGCCTGAACTCCTGAGTTGGAAATGATTGGCCGTCGACAGCAACACCTTCCCTTTGTAAATCTTCATACATTCTATATAATCTTGCCTATTGTAATCGTTTGATTCAAGAGTTTCAATCCCTTCTCATTTGTGTTGTCTGTCGCTTCTCCCATTGTCTTCTCCGGCAGCACTAGATTTACTGCTCTCCGATTGCAATACACTTTCCTTTTGTAAAAGGCACTTGGAAGAAGTTGGTCACAGATTGCAAGCTCAAGTTTTGTCGAAGCAAAGAGAACGATACTTTGTTGGCGGGTTTTCTTCCTTGACAGCAATGGGAGCCTCTGTTCTCTTTGGTCCATCAGCCAACATGAAAAGCAAATTTGGTGGTGATACTTGGTTTTAGAACGTATTTACCAGGTGATTTGGCTTTATTAACTCGGTCCTTGTGCTTAATTAAGTTAATTTCTAAAAGGGACACCAAAACAGTAAAGAGGAAAACTTATAAAGAAGTTTAGCTAGATTAAGTTATTGATTTTGCTTCTTCCTCTTTGTTTTGGTGATTATAACCTCTTTCTTATTTTCCTTTCTTTGTCATGGCATTTTCCACTTTAACTTTCTTGGTTGATGAGATTTGAACATTCATATGCTACCCAAGATTGTCTTGTAAGAATTTTTGTTTCATAGTATGATAGAGTTCACCAAGTGGAAAAGGTAAAAATGTAAAAGTGATAATGTTGAATTATGTTTTGACCATATTAGATAATTATCTCATACATTTGGGTTTTTGTAATTGAGATTCATAAACTATATAGTCCTTCAATTGATGATGTATAACTAATCTACTCTTCACAACACGTTGTAATAAACTTTGAACAATAATGAAGGTAACTAACCTTTTTTAGCATGAGCCTCTTTAAAATGTTGTGGCTTTAACATAGGGTTTTTTTACTTATTTTTTTGCTCTTTGTTTCTCCCACCTTCTTTTGGTTGTTTTATGTTGTCTTTCACTGTTTTTTATTAACTTTTTGGTAAGTATTTGACTAAATGCATTTTGTCCCAATATTGAAATGAATAACGTTGAAGATGACGTATTCTAAACATGAAAATGTGATTTGACTCTTGCATTAGATGAGATTTTACTAAGTTCTCCATCTGCACTTACTTATGATTGTAAACTCAATCTCTAATAGTTTGTTTGTTGAAAGTAACCGAACTTTTATTTTCCTTTTTCATCCCTTTCGCTTTATGTCCAAGATGCAATTTCTAGTTTTGCTCTTTGATAGCGAATGAATCCTAAGATTTTATTTCGTTGTGCAGGACTGAAATGACATAGACTGCAATGGCATTTTTGTGCTGAAGGAATGTGTTCCTTAGTGTTTGCCATCTTCCCATTTCCACATTTGCTACATGTGCTTTGAAATTTTAATCTGCATTGATAAGTTCACTCTATTGTGTGCATCTGTAGATGAGCTGTGATTGAGTTTGCTGAGGGTTAACTTCATGCTTACCACCTCTTTTTCAGTTAGTTTTATTTGAAGCCATAAAGTGTAATTAAATTTTAATTTCATTTTCAGATAACTAATCAATCCTTAAATATATATGATTGTGCAGTTTTCCATGTTCAACAGAAAATATATCAGTGTCCAACCATTGCAATAGTAATCTATTGCCGATTCTATGGAAGTATTGCAGGAGTCGCTTCTGAATATCTTAAGGAGAGTTTATGTTATTCCAGCAATCTCTCCAGATTGTCATGGACTTTTTGAAAAATATGATGCAGTGTTGACATCAAGATCTACTATAATCATCACTAGTGTTTACAGCAATTCCTTCCTTGACTGCTGGTGTTTGCCATGGGGAGATCAGCGGAAGAAGATGAGGAAACTGCTCACTCTTGAGAGAATAAAACTGGCAGGACTTTGGTGGCTGCTTGCTAAGAGAAAGGTCGAAGACAACCAACCATCTTGTCTCATAGTTCACAATATGTGCAAAGGCTTTGCAGACGGTATCTCAAATGGCAATGTGGCAAATGTTAGAACAATTTCCCCAGCTTCACTGCAAATGTTACAAGGACGAGATAATGTTCAACCAATGGTAATGGAAAAGGGTCTTGTTTTGAAGAACAGCACCATGTTCTGTTACTAGTTGCTATTCTTTTGAATGTTTATGCCTTTGTGTCCAATTAAATGACCATTGCAATCACTTCTGCGTCATTCTGTTTGCAACCTTCTCTGCTTTCCTTACTCCATCACTCACCATTGATCTTTAGCTGAAGTGCCATGTTTAAGAGAAAACATAGTGGAGGATTTTCCCATATTGCATTGGCGAAAGTATCACAGGTGGTATGTGGCAAAGATGTCAAATTTTTGGAAGTTGAATAAATAATTAATACAGTATTGTCCAGTAAAAATGTCAAGTATTCTCTTAGTTATACTAAAAAAAATAGTATGTGAGAGAACTTCTTTGTTTAAAAATATAAAATTTTTTTTAAAAAAAATATTATTTTGAATAAAATTTAGAAGTTTCTAACTTCTATCTTTTTATAGATATAGTAATTTCTATATAACTGTAAGAACTTGAGTTGCAAAATGAATGTTGTCCAACGTGATTCAAAGGGATATTGATTTATATTCATGTAAGGAAAATGGTGGTAATTTTTTTCATTAGTACACTTCACGTGTTTAGTAATTACGTTATAATCACTTAAGAGCCAAAGATATATTCCTACTACCTAGAAGCTAGTAGTTTATTCTCGCTCTTATTTCTTTCTACAAAAAATAATGGATTAATGGGGTTCATATGTGCAAAAAAGGCTAAACCATAATCAATTTACATCTTAGTATTCAATCAGTTGGCTTTGTTCACCAAAGCTTATGAACATGGGTAATGTTGTCTCAAGAACTTTCTATATGCGCTATCTTTTTTTTTTTTTTACTTTTCATTACATCATTTAGCTAAAATGGCTTTTTCTTGATAATGAAAGTTCATCAAAAATTTTAAGGCAATATTTATTGTTCATGGAACTGAAAATATTTTATTAAAATTCTCCATTTTCACTTATTTTTAATTTCAGTGAATTGTTCTTCTAAGGCAACATTATTCTTCAAATGTGAACATGGACATTATAATTTTCTGCAAAACAACGAGACTTTATTCTAATAAAATGTTGCAAATTGCAGTAGTTTTCTGCTGTCTAATTTTTCATGTTCCAACTCTATAAAATAATTAGATTTGAGTTACCACAACTAATCAAATTTAGATATTCTTCCTTGTCTTAATTGTTAATCCACAAAAATCAAGTTTTTAAATTTATTAGAGGTCAAATTAACAACAATTTTAGATTACCTTTATCTTTCAACTTTTACACACTTCACTAGAGGTCATAATAGTAACCTTCAGGCATTGTCAAAGCTTTTAATCTCATATTTGAACTCTTTAGGAGCATTGAATATAAGTTAATGCAGTTGATTGGATGGACTAATCTTGATGATCTTAGTTGATTATCCTTGCTTAAGATTTTAAGTCTATCTAAAAACCAAAATTTCCACGCTTTTTCTGAACTTTATTTGAGTGATTGCTCTGAGTTTTAAACATTGCCAATGTTAGCACGAAGTTTCAAGGAATTAAGTCTAAGAAATTGTCTATATATGGGATTTCTTTTTTGTTAAAAGAAAAAAATAATCTCGGAATCGCATTGTTTGATTAAGAAAAGTTGCTGTGTGAAAGCTTGAAGTTCAGCAGGTCACGTATTTCTTTTCTTGGTTTCTATTTAAATAGGATTGATACAATGGTAGGTCCTGCGCTGGCATGTAGAATCCTAGATTGGTTTAACCGAAGAATCGTTAGTTTCTTCGGAAAGATTGAATGGTGCATGCAGTTGGATTGGCTTCATGGCCTGGTTATGCTCTGTTCAGTCCATGACCATCACACCTGTTAAAAAGAAAAGAAAAAAAGCGGAAAGGTTGGTGAGAATGGGATTTTAAATCCTGGAATGATGGTAGGAATCCTACTCTTCCCACTTTCTTTGTAAACTTCAAATAGTAACGCTCTTCCTTGCTACTTCTACTTCGTTCCAATGCCTGACCCTCACCATTCTCAAATCCTGTCACTCTCAATGCGATAGAGTGGGCTTTGGTGGAAAGGCCCGATCAACTTTAGCAGATAGAGGAAATAGATAGGGTGTTTTTCAGCCCAAAATAAGAAGGAAGCCTATGCGGCCGGGCTACCCAATGCAACGGATAAATGCGTGATACACGTTCGAAGGCCAGGCACATCGGGATTTGTGAGAGGGTTATGAAATCGTCGGTAAAGTTTCTACTTTCGAGCTTCTTTCTATCTGCCACCAACTCGTTGAGAAAGAAAGGCTCGCCATTTTTCGCGTCACAATGTGCAGGCCTACTGCGCAGCAGCAATATGTGGAGAAGTTTCTTTTGCAGCAAGGATCCTGAAATTTTCTCGTGTTTGACCCTTTTTTCACAAAGTTGATTCTTTTGATAATTCGTGTACTTTGGAAAAACTTCCCACGCTTTTACAGAACAAATGGCTACCGTAAGTTTCTCTTCTATTGAATTTGTATGATTTGTTGGTTGATTCATTATCTGTTGGTGCCTAAAGCTGTTTGTGACAGCGGCTGGCTGGCTGGACGCCGTTTGGGGCATCTTTGTTGTTTCAGGTGACTTATCATGTTCCATTCCGGTGAACTGTGGTCTGTCGACAGAATGTGAGTGTGCCTTTTGTTGTTTAACTTTGCCGGTTGATGAAATTGAGTTGATTATCTTGCTGTGTGACAGAAGTTTGACTGGGAGCTCTAGATTTTCTTGTTTATCTGTTGTTTATGGGGTGAATAACTAATTTTCGGGGTTTACGGATGTCAGGGAGCCGATTTCGTTGTTTGTCTTTGATATGGAGTATTCCGATTACTGGTTGGAAGGAGGGCAAAAAACTGTGAAGAGTTCTTGGGGAAAAGCGGGAGCCCGACTGGGTTTCTCGGCATGTCGTGAGGCAGTGGAGCAATCTGGAAGGGGAGATCAACTGGGTTTTTCAGCAGCTTATCATTACGCAAGTGATTCTTTGAGTGATTCAGCCGAGGGGGTTTGAAAAAACCATCGTCTTCTCACCAAGAATCTGTCTTTTTTGAATTGATTGTTGTGGCTTACATTGAAGTATTCTCTTGTGGGTCAGTAAAGGTTTGTGTAACCATAGGAAGTTGCGAGGAGGAGAAACTAATGATTTATGGTTTGGTTCGGATTGGGTTTTGCAGACCAATAGGCCGTGACTGGGTCATGACCGCAGCATTTTTCCATCTTCCTATCCTAAATATTATCAGATGGCGTCTTCCTTTGTTCTTCAACTCCTAATTTTTCATACAACGTTTTTCTCAACTTCTGTGGCAGACACCTGGGAGGGTTTTGTATACCATCTAAGTCATGCTTTTAAGCAGAAAGGGATTAGCTACTTCATAGACGACCAAGTTGGTCAAGAAAAACCTATTCTTCAACAATTCTTGAAGGCAATACAACAATCTCAACATGCGGTTGTTGTTACATTAGAAAATTATGCTTTTTGTAAATGTTTCTTGAATGAGTTAACGAAGATCTTAGAATGCAGTACAAGGATTGGGCTGACAGTTTTACGCGTCTTTTACCATGTTGATCCACTAATGTACGAAAGTAGAAAGGTAGCTTTGAACAAGCGTTTACTACACATGACGTGATCTTGAAAACCAGATAGAAGAATGGAGAACTACTTTGAATGAAGTGGGTCATATTGTTGGATGGTATACAAAAGATTGGTATAGTCATTATAATTTGGTACCGTAATCTCTGGTGTACTTTCTGACGGATTGGTATTATAAACTTTATTTACCTTTTTTTAGAATGTTTTGACCTTGATTCTTTTTTGTAGCAATTACGAGTCAACGGCCATGGAAGAGATTTGTCAAAACACACTTGATGATTTGACAAGTAGCTCGTCAAAAATATCCAAGGGATTTGATCATCAAGCTGAGCAAAGGATCTCCTCGCTGAGATTGAATGATTATTATTTTGTAGGGGGTCCGTCCTTGTGCAGTGGGACAATGGATGCGTTGAAATGTGTTCAAGATCAGGTAGAAGCAGATCTTAAGATAAAAATATTGGATCAACTTTAAAGTAGTGATGGATTGAAGGATTTGTGAAAGAAATTATTTTTAAATATTACAAATTTCTCGCTGGAAGATATGTACCTAGGCATGCCATAGAGATCGTCATGTAGTCTTAGGTCCGTGGATGTAATAGATTGTTCTGTGTATTCCGTATTGAAGAGAAATCAGTAGCTGAAGCTAGAGAGGACTCACTTTTGAGATACCAAACCCGAGGAGATTCCAATGGCTTCTTGCCCATAGAAATGAAGAAGCCAAACTATCTTAACTGCATGGTTTACAGCGTGCGAGACGGCATCAGCAGAAGGGCCTAATTGATAGGGGCAGCAGATAGAATCCATGTTCACTTTTACAGTGTTCAGATATGAGGTCGCAGCCAAATGGCTGCCACTTTGGAGGGTCAAAGGACGGTTTCCAAATTAGGAACCGATTTCTGCATCACTGCACGCTGGCTTGCCATCTATGGCAAGCCAGCTACATGCTTTCAGAGCTCAGCCCGACAGACTGCCTTTCCAATGAAACCCGAGCACTGCGACACTTGATGGACGACCTACCAAGCATGGTTGTGCGGCAGCACGGCCCTATGCATAGAAGTTATCTCAAGTCTTGCCCATCCCTTGTCATACAAGTATGACAGATATTTAAAGTAAGTTTAAACATTCGAGTTAGGAGTTCCCCACCCGCCAAAAATATAACTTTTATATTAATTCTGACGCCCTAAATAAAATGAGAAATTTTACAAAAAAAAAAAAATTAATTTTATAATTTGAATTTCGATTTATATTTTTTCTTAAAAATTGGTAATGAGAACACTTAAAATTTCCCTGTAAGCATCTTAAAGATTTTCTTCACATATTATTCCACTTCTTCAAAATTTTGACTTTTCTAAAGGATCATCTGAACACTGCGATGATAATGCACTTTGATAGATATGGAGATCCTTCCAATTTTAAGCTAAACAATACCAGGTAAATTTTATTTCACCCGACTTCTAATCAAATAGACTTCTAGCCCTCAAACTCTTCAAAGTCGTGCCAAACAATCTCAAACAAAAGGAAACTAAAGGTTTTGCTAGTGTAAAACCAGCGTGTACATTGCACAACTGTGGTCTCCGTTTTGTATACGAGCATGATAAGGTAGAATCTGATCAAGTTTGGTTGTTTTACCTTCTCTGTTTACTGTCATTAATTTATTATTAACTTCAAGAAACTCTTTCTTAAGGTGCTCTCCCTAGCACGATTTACTATAATCGTCACTACTGTTACAACAATTGCTCCTTGAGTGGAGGTATTGTGTCATGTGGAAATAAGTGGAAGAAGGTTAGGAAGTGGTCGCTTTTGAAACAGCAAGCCTGGCAAGACTTCAGTGGCTGCTTGCTAAGAAAAATGAAGAAGACAACCATGTGCAAAGAATTTGGAAATGGAATCCAAATGGCAAGGTGGCAAATGTATGAACCATTTTTCAACTTCACTGGAAATGTTACAAAGTGGGTAGTGGTCAACCAGCGGTACTATGGAAAAGGAAGAGGATGGGGGGCTTGTTTTCAAGAACACAAGCATCCTCTGGGAGTAGGTTTGATGTGCTTTTGAAACTAAACCTTATGCTTGATCAACCAGTGCGCTTTTTTATTGGCTATGATTGTCCTGTCTTTTCTATTGGCACGAATCAACTTTTACTTCAAAGAAGCAGTAGAAAAATTCTTAATTGATTTCTCCCTACTTTAAAACATTTACTTGTTCCTGTTTCTTTATGCTACCAATATCAGTAAAAAACTCTAGAATAAAACTAAACCATTTGGTTGTCATTGTCTCCGCCGGTGGAATCACATGTCCTTTAGGAACTCGTTGTCTTACTCAAGACCCAACTTCTCAATATATATCAGCAAAAAATATAAATATTCCCATACGCGGTATATCATTCCATAAAAACTGAAGCCTAACTATAATCAATTAGGCGGTAATATGAAGATATTGTTCAAATTTATTCCAGCCAGCATCTGATCAAGTAGAGATTTATATTTGAACAGTCCATGCTTTGAGGCTCAGGAATTAGACAACCGGTGTTCTAGTCAATCCTCAGACTAAAAGTAGGTGACTTGGAGATCAGCCTTCAAATTGTTAAGATTGGATTTCAGTCTACTTTCTTTGTGATTGGGAAGTTAAAGGTCGTTACGAGAAACAAAGGCGCAAGCTTATTTGAGACAGTATTATTGTAGAAATGGAATGGAATTCCCAGGCTTTGCATTGGAACATATAATCCCAAAGTGGTTCGATCTAAAAAACCAATAGTTCCTTTGGAATGTGAAATGTTGCTTCAAATGCTTAGATGATGCGTGGGATGGATATGCTATATTAATTATCTATCAAGTTCATAGGCCTTACACTTCTCAAGGAGAGGGGAAAAAACAAAACAAAAAAAAAGGTGGTATGAGTATGGGAATTCAAATTGCAAGATATTTGATGACAACAACCATGCTTCTCCTACCTTCCTTTGTCATTTTCAGGACAATAATTTTGGTACAAAAGCATACTTAATCCTTAGTGCTCTTGAAGTCCCTTCCTCTTGGCCAAATGCTTTTTGGGTATTTATTAGAAAAAATTGGTTTTGTGAACATAAGAGAGGCAATGGCTTAGACGCTTCTAAGAAGGTTTGACTTGATGTTTCCCACGTGGTTCAATTGAACCATGCTACTTGAATATGGAGGTGTAGTGTTGGGTGTGTGGAGTATTTGAGGATTATCTTTTAGAATTAGCTGAGGTTATAGGTGGCATTTGTTCACTTGGTTTGGATTTTGATACTTGTGAGAAATTATACCTTAATCATCACTAATAGTTTCAATAATTATTTTTTAACTACAAGACTTGCACTGTGGAGGTGGTGGCCCAAATGGAGGAGCCAACCACCTTGATCACATGGTTTACAATTTGAGCGCAGGCTCTAGAGGTGGTAGCCCAAATGTCAGAACACTTTTCCCAATGCTTCACTGGAATTGCTACATGGTTCCCATTAATGTACAAGAACAACTATGATAATCCTTGCGATGCAGAAGAGTGGGCTTTGGCAGAAAGCCCAATCAACCTTAGCAGAAAGAGAAATAGTTAGGGTGTTTGTTTGGTCCAAAAACATGAACCTTATGTTCACTTTTATGCATAGAAGTTAATCTTGACTCTTGTCAATCGCTTGTCATACAAACATAACAAACATTTAAATTAAGTTTAAAGCATCGAACATAATGCTGCATATTGAGGTCTTTACGTGGCAGCTACAATGGAGAAGCCCGATAGGGAGGATATTAGCCCTCTCTTCTTGTAAAGAAATATTAGGTAAATGATAGCCTTCATGCGTGACCAACCATGCAGAACCGGCAGCATGTTCCTTCAGATCAATGTCTTCTTTTTTAGCTCTTTATAAGTTGTATAGTTGTTAGTCATTGATTGTAAGTTTTTATGCAAAACGGCTTTTCTTCTTCGAGTTTTTCTTCAATTTCTTTGTGGTGCTGGGTTCACTGTTCTTAGTTTCCAGCTCCTTTGCTTGTAAACACCTTCAGATTGAGTGCAAATATGATAGGAACATTTGCCCAAATCATATACTTTTTGAGGGCAAGATGGAGGTGCCTTCCCCACCGGCCAAAAATCTGTCTACTATATTAATTTGGACCATTAAAAAAAAAACACGAAGTGAAAAGAAGGAAAGACAGACACCTTCATCCTAGTAGTTTCTTGGCATTGTTGAGTCCTCTTTCATAACCCCTTGGCCTTAGTTACATAACAAAAATGCATAGCCAAATTAAGTCAGGCAACTCTTTTGGTGAGCAGAGCATGAATTGGTCTAGCATGGAAAGCTTGCTTAATGGCAATTGCTGATTTCGAAAATTGGTAAGATCTACTGTAGATGTATAGAGCAATATTGACACAAATTTAAGTATAACAATTATTTGTATTTTACAAAATGGATAATTATATAAACGTTTCATAGAAATATTTTTTTATTAGTTTCAGCAAACTTATTTAGTCCTAGAATACCATTATAACAAATTAGTTTAATATCATTTATTTAACAATGATATGATACAAAGGTTTTTGTTTTTAAAGTTTGTAAAGTCTTGTCAAAGTGATCGCTGGGAACTTCCTTTGCAATAAAACAAAGTGGCTATGTCTCTCAATGTTTGTTCAAGACAATCCAGGTGATATTGTTTCCGGTAGTATTTAGTTAAGTTTGGATGGATAATTCTAATCTAATTCAAATTCATAGGAGCACTAACATTATCTGGAAGAGAAATAACCAGCAGAATTTCTGACTATGCTTTCTTAGATTCAAACCAAGGGATGTGCAGAAAACTTTGCCCTTGGCTCACGGAAAGTTTGTTCTTGATTGAGAATCCACCACGAGGACGACTGCGCACATGAACAGAATTTGCTTCAACTATCACTGACTTATCAGCTGCCAAAAAATCGAGGAAGGATCATTGCTTTCTATTTTAAAATCTATTCTTCACACATCCATTTATTCTTCAATACGAAAAATACCTTACTTAAAATTAATCTCCAAATACATACTAAAGTGAACCACTTTTCAAGTCATAGTGTGGTCCTAGCGCCCAGAATCAATATGAACGGAAGTTTCATTTATGCATGCATCTTGGAAATTTCTTCGCATTGATCACTCTTTTACAAAGTTTATGCCCTTGAAAGAGCACATCTTCATAAAGTTAATTCGTCTAAAGATCTTGTGATAATTAATCCTTTTTAATAGTTTAAGGTTAGGCTAAACAAAGAATTCTATGTTTTTGGAGTGGTAACGGCCTAGTGCACAAAGCAATATGAGTAGAGGTTCCATAGATGGAGAAGTCCTAGAAATTTAATATATTAACCACATTTTCAAAAATTTGATTGTTTTGAAAGATGAAGTTTATTGATTCTATCTTCTCCAATACTTTTAGTGCTGTTTTGTGTAAACATAATTGTAACCTATCTTAGCTTTTTACATGAAGCATCCATTCTTTTGCGTCCCACATCTCAAAAGAAAGGAAGCTTAGTAGCTTTCGACGAGAATGGATGCAAGAGAACCATATGGAGTGATGAACAAATTGAAGGCATATAGGAACGAGAACATCATTACATTGTTCAGTCATTTGCAGGTTCTTTTTTTCTTTGACAAAAAAGGAATTGAAAGCTCAATATGGTGGCTTTATAATAAAAATAACTAGCTAAAATGTTTTCTAACACCAAATGTATATGAAATTGGTTGCTTGAATAATATTGTCCAGAGAATTTAATCCACAATTCCACTCTTTACCTTACATGAAATGGAACCAATATAACATGTTCACGAGCATCTCCAAATAGTACTTAAAAATCACAACTATCATCACATGCCAGGTTGAGACACCTTAGCTTAGTGGTAAGCCATGGTGGACACCTAAACTTCTATGCATTAGCTTAAGGGTTTGACACCTCCTCATGGATGAAAAAAAAATCGTCACATTCCAAAAAGTACTTGGAGAATAGAAACAAATTTTATTCAACAAAGGTTGGCCAATAGACAAAATACTTAATCTGATGCAATAATGTCCTTAGGCTCATAATGCTTCAAAGTTGTATCAAACGTTGGGATGGATGGATGATAAGACATTGGCTTATGCAAACATAAATGTTTTTTATTTTTTACTTTTTTTGTTTAAGCACCCTTCATTTTATGTATTATTTGTTTATAACAAATATTTGATAATTTAAAATACCTTGAAATAACTTGATTGAAATACCAAACTTAGGAAACTTCCAAACCTTGAGGAATTAAGTCCATTGTTTTGGAAATTTGTCCAAGCTTCACACGGTCCTTCGGATTTCTGAGACCACTTGGGAAACTGAATATGGAACTTTGAGAACGTCCTAGTAGACTATCAAATGAAATCAATTTGGAATTTCTTTAATATCTTAACCTGGCTGGTTGTCTAACACTTGGAGCAATTTCTAGATATTACAGGCAATACGGTTCCTTTTAGGATCCTTGATTTGAAGGTAACAAATTTACGATTATCTTTTAAGAGTTAACGTCTTTCATAGATTAAGTGGTGAATGTAAGAAAGGTTTCCCAATGCTTCACTGGAACTGCTCTAAGGAGGATATTTGTGTTTTCTTTCATGTATTATAGCATACCACTTACCATATCATGTTTATTGTGATGTTTACTATTCGAGCATATTTCTTATAGAACACAATCATGGATGTCGTTGATGAGGATGAACGACATTCTGCAAGTGTAGATTGTCCCTCCAATGCACCAGAAAGGCCCATTCAAAGTTAGCTGATAAAGGAAATGGATAGAGGGTTAGTTTGGTCCAAAAAACGTGATTCATTTTCTTTTTTACGGCCTTCAGTGCTAGTATTTCAACAAATATGAAGAACATTTAAATTAAGACTACGAAAGAGCGAATAACAACAGTAATGAAAGAACCAGCTTACAATGCAAATCAGTTGTTAATCTTTAGTGTATTTAATCCATTTGATCCTTTAGTTACAACTATTGTAAAAGAAAAAATAAATATATTCGATAACATATTAGTATTTTTAAATTCTTAAGTTTATATAAACCTTGAATTTACAAGAACTAAACAATTTAATTATTTTATCATTTTCTATAATTTTAGTGAATTTATTTATTTCATTAAAATACTTTATAAAAATATTTTAATACAATCAATTAATCTATGAATAATTAAATAAAACAATAGATTGAAATAGGTATCTAGCTTTTGAGGAGGTATTGCACTTAACCTAGACTTTGATAATATATTACAAAATTCATTCCTATTTAAAAGTCAATTTAAGAATAAGTGAGGCCTTTCTTTGTATAAAGAACGTTTTAAAAAAAAAAATTAAATAATACGATCCTGTCTTTTTCGCATCAAGGGCGTAAGAAGTCTATGGCTTAAGGGAAAGAGGAGAACACTAAAGATTTGCAAGACGGGTCAATTGGAATCGTCTACAAAGATTTTACTTCAATTTTCTCTGATTTTGCAGCCCATATAATAAGCGAACCGGGGTCGTTATCTTTCATTACAATATCTTTTTTCATGCATCCATTTGTTATTCCAATTAAAAATATACCTTACTTAAAAGCTAAACAATATGAGCCTAGAGCATATTTAAAACTTTTCAAGTCATAGCGTAAGACTAGCGCACAGAAGGAATGTGAACAGAAGTTTCATTTTAATCACTCTTTTACAAAGTTGATGCTCTTGAAAGATCACTTCTTTCTAAAGTTGGTTTTTCAAAAGATCTTGTGATATTCACTCTTTTTAATGAATACAAGTTTAAGCTAAACAAAGAATTCTACTTTTTTGGAGTGGTAAACACCTAGCACACAGCAATATGAGTAGAAGGTCCATCGATGAAAAAGGTCCTAAACATTTAATATGTTAAGCACATTTTCAGAAATTTGATTGTTTTCAAAGACAATTTATTGATTCTATCTTCTTGATTACATTCAATGCTGCTTTATGTAAACATAATTGGAACCTATCTTGTGTTTTTACACGAAGCATCTATTCTTTTGTGTTCCACACCTCAAAAGAAAAGAAGCATCTTAACTTTTGATGTGAATGGAGGTAACAGCACTATATCGAGGGAGGAACAAATTTAGGCTGTATGAGAATAAGAATAAGAATATCATTCAGTTGTCCTGTCATTTGAAAGTTCTATCATCGTATCTTTCTCCAAGAAAAAAAAAATTCAAAAGCGTAGCATGGTGGCGTTCTAGTGAAAAGAACCAGCTAAAATGGTCTCTAAAACCAAATGGATAGGAAATTATTTAGTTTTTCCAATAAGATCGTCCAAAGAGAATTTTGATCCACGACTCTACTCTCCACCTTACATGAAATGGAACGAATACAGCATGTTCACAAGCACCTCCAATTAGTACTTCGAAACCACAAGTATCACCACATGTCAGAAAATAATTGGAGAATAAAAATATATACATATATATACATTCATCAAAGCTTGTCCGATAGAGAGAAATTAATTTGAAGCAATAAACTATCTCCTTATGCTTATAATGGTTCAAAGTTGCGTCAAAGATTGGGACGGATGGATGATAAGAATTTGGCTTATGCACACATGTTTTTTCTTTTCTTTTTTGTTTAGGCACTGTTCATTTTATTTATTTGTTTGTTTACATTAAATATTTGGTAAATTAAAATATATTGACATAACTTGATTTAGACAACAAACTTAGCAAAGTTTCAAACCTTGGGGAATTAAGTTCATTGTTTTGAAAGTTCGTTCAAGGTTCACACGATCCTTTGGATTTTTGAAACAACTTTTCTTTTCTTTTTAATTACACACACCCACATGCATGCATTTAGTGTCAAACCTAGGATCAAGATTTCAGTGGTGCGTTTCCAACTAAGTCAAGCACTTGCCTTAATTTTTTAAACTACTTGGGAAACTAAATATGGAAGTGGAAAGTAATAGTAGACTAACGAATGATATCATTTTGGAATTTCTTTAATATCTTGACCTTGTTGGTTGTCCAAAACTTGAGAAATTTCTAGATATTATAGATAATATGGTTTCTTTTAGTCCACAAGCACTTGAATCAATTAGGATAAGGTGCTACTTGGAACTTTAAGTCCTAAGTTTGACACCTAGTATTACAACTCATTTTAAGAAAAAAAATTCAGTTAGGAATTTTTCAACTATGACACAACAAAAGTTATTATTATCTTGTAAGAGTTTATACATTTGATAAATTGAATGGTGAATATAAGAATAGTTTCCCAACATTTCACTAGAACTGCTCTAAGGGGGATGATTTATGTTTTTTTCTTTCTATCTACTATAGAATGCCATTTACCATATGATACTTATTATCATGTTTATTACACGCGTATATTTCTTATAATGCACGATGATGGATCTCGTTTATGTGCAAGAACGACTGGCTGCAAGTGTAGATAGTCCCACCAATGCAGCATAAAGGCCCATTCAACGTTAGCTGATAGAGGAAATGGATAGAAGCTTAGTTTGGTCCAGAAGTATGGAATTCATCTTCTCTTTTCCAACCTTACCTGATAGCATGTCAACAAATATGACGAAGATAAAAATTAAGATTCCTAAATAGCACCTAACCCCAAGAATGGCAAACCTGTACATAATGCAAATAACCTTCGACACTGCACCTGCTCTTAACGTGAGCAACCTGTTAATATTTGGTGTTTTTGAAATTGCAACGCTTGGCAGTGGAGGATGCCTGATTAAATACCTTCCTTTACTTCATTTTTTTTTTTAAAAAAAAAATTGCAGATACAATAATCCTTTCGCTTAAACTATCATTCTAAATTCTCGTATTTGTGTGCGGCGTTATGTGTTGATATAATATATTTCCTTTCAGGTTACTCGTTTTGAAAGTCTACGTAAGAAGTTATCATTCTTTTCAGCTATTTTTATCATGAATCCTTATATATAATTTTATACGAATTATGTCATTGGTAACTAACTTATTTTTTATTTTTTAAAAAGTTAGATCTATATGTACAGATCGCCAAAGCACTGAAACATTGATGGTGCGAACTCTTCGATAATGAGATTTAGTAAGTGATTTAATTCGTTTGTTCCTTTAGTTCCAACTATTGTGAAAACATAAACAAGTAATAATAGATTAGATACTTTTATTTGCAAATTCTTAAGTTTATATAATTCTTTATTTTAGCAAAACAAAAGAATTTAATTATTTTATTGTTTGATATAATTCTTCTATGCTTCTTTATTTCATTCAAATATTTTATAACAATCTTTTATAATGTTTCATTGATCTGTGAATAATGAGATAAAACAGTCGATTGCTAGAGGGATCTAATTTTTGATAAAGTGTTGCACTTAACCTAGACTTTAATAACATATTAAAAAATTTATTTCTACTTAAAAGTCAACTTAAGAGTAATTAGGCTTTCATTTTTATAAATAATATTTTTAAACAAAAATATCTAGCGTTTTCGCATCCAGGACTTATCGCCCTATTCGATACCTAGCTGATTTCCATTCCTTGGCTTAAGGAGTTTACGGCTTAAGGGAAAAATGAGAACATTAATTGCCGCTATTAAAAAGAATTTGCGAAAAGGGGCAACTGGAAGCGTTCATGAAGGCTTTACTTCAAATACCTCTTACTTTGTCACCCACAAGAAAACACAACCTCTGAATTTGTCACCTTTTTACAACCGCTGATTCTAATGCGGAAATTTATAGAAAAGTATGATATAATTATTTTAAATAATTCACCTAATTATTTACAATTAGCAATTCTTGATACTTAGATATATTTAGATGCCACAAATTTAGATACATTGTAGACAAGGTTACTAAATAACGGATTTAAGCCCATTTAGTTATGTTATGTTATTGGGTTTTAATAAATGAGATTGAGTAGTTTTAGAGGAATGTCCAAAACTTAGTCAATTTAGAAATCTAAAATTCAATTATATGGAGACTTCAAAACTTATTCATATTAGACTAAGAATTAGGTTATAAATAAAAGGTTCAGTCATGCTTATTAAAAAAATTGAAATCTTGACTTGGTCTCATAATTAAAGAAGTTTAAAGTTGTCAATCGTGATAGTTTACATACTACTTTCTTTGTGTGTGTTGTTTTTGTATTGAATTTTAATGTAATCTAGTGTTTCATGTTCCTCAATACTTACTTTTGTTCTAAAAGCACACCCCGGCATAATAGTTACACCGTTTATAAATTGTTTGGACTATATCATTAGAATATCTGGTCTAATTATAAGTTGTATATTTTCATCATGTTTCCATTAAGAAATCTAAATTTTTTTATAAGAGCTTCAGTTCATGAATTCTCTTTTATTATTATTTCTTATTTTTTCAAGTCAATTATACTTGAGATCAGTTTTATACGAATCTCAAATAAAACTTAGAGCAAAATCATGTGTGGTAAAATGCAAAAAGTGTAAAATTATTTCTATTACTAACAGGAAGTTAAGACTTAAAAATGATTGTTTCAACTAGAAAGTTGATAAAAATTCAAAGTGATAAGGATCTTAAATATCAAGGTCTATCGAGTACCCATTAGTTCGTAGTCATCAACTGTCTTCGAATCCATAGCGTAGGCACTTTTTGAGTAAACAAGATAAAAAGCTCTTTTCATGTAATATAGATGTGCATTGGTCTCAAAAGTAGCTTAAGAAATCTTTTTCTTACCAAAAAAGAAAAGCAGATTAGGTTTACTAAATCTCAAAATATGGAATAGAATCCTCCCAGGACATATACTTTGGAATCTCATAAATCTCCTAGAAGCTTCATTATCAAGTAAATAGATTTACAATATAAAATGTAAAAAAACTTCAATAACGCAATTGGACATAAAAGATACCATAACTTAAAGTTGGTGGGGTCTTATCAAGTTAAGGTATAGACTTATCTTTGTTTTCTCTAGTTCTACATATTATTGCCAAAAGATTTATAATAATTTTTGACAAGTTGGTGTAATTGTGGATTGGTATGATTTAATTTTGGCAGAAGGTATTAAAAAACACAATTTCTTTAGAGGACTTATTAGTAAGGACAAACTTTTTATAATAAAAGAAATTATATAGTGACTTCTTTTAGTAAACATATATTGTAATTTTTGTTAGTTTCTTTTTTAAATATGCATAAGCAAGGGTGATTCAAGAAAGTATTCTTACTCATAATAGATCCAATGTAACATTAAAGGATGGAATAAAAAACTACAATAGATGATTAAAGTAATCAAAGAAAAAAATTTACTTGCTAAACTTTTTAAGATATCTTTTTAAGCTTGCATTTATTGTATATGGGCTGAACGAAATAAAGTTTTTAGGGAAAAACAATTATTATCCCTATTCTCTTACTAAAATAAAAAAAGTAATGCAAAAGAGAGTTTTTTTGTTTAGAAATATAAAATTTTGCCAAGACAATATTATTTTGAGTAAGTTTTGAAGGTTTTTAACTTTCATCTTTCTATAGATAAGGTAACTTCTGTAATGCTAGGGTATGACCTTCGGCTTTTATATTTTAATATTTATTAATATAATTTATCTTTTCAACAAATAAAATGAATAGATATAAACCTCTTTCCTACCGGACGCTAAAAGGCAATGGACTAAACCGTGAATACATGTTGAAGGACCGCCACATTGAAATTTCCTGTGAAAAATTCCGAGACCCCCTTCCTTACAAAGTCGATTCTTCCAAAAGATGTGAAAGTTGATTCCTTTGGAAGATGAAAAGTGGATTCGTTTGATAATTTTTACACTCTCTGGTGGACATGATAACGATGAGTTCTACTTTTTGGGAGTGGTGGGGATGGATATGACGTAGATTTATTCTGGTCCAACTTCCGGTAAGAGAATCTTCTTGACCTCTCAACAAAGTAATAAGGAAGTTAGGATCCGTCATATGCTCACAACTCTTTTCGCATGCGTTTCTTATTTTCAAATAGAGGCTTGTGTGGTCATCTTTGCTCTTGGTTCACTTGGGATACTTTATTAAATGTTTCAATTTCAATTTCTTAATTAATTGAGATTTATTTCCAAGAGTATGGGATTTACACATCTTAAGTTGACAGAATTTATAAAATGCAATTCTTATAAATAGGGAAAGACTCTTTCCGAAAGCTTAAATAGAATTACAGCGATCCAAATTCTGATTTGTAGATTTAACAAATGAACGGGTAATAGAGCAAGGATTTGCCAGAGAGAACTCACAAAGAGGATTCTTCGGAAGTTTAGGCTTGCGAACAATCTTGACTAGTAAGAAACGATTACAAGGAAATCCAAGAATGTAGCGTTTCTTTGAGGGAACTCAATACCTCTAACAGATCCAACAGAATTGCAAACAGACTTATTTATACTGCAGTGGTAGTGACGACAGCCTATCGAGCCCAACCCTTCAATCATAAAACGACATCACTTAACTACCAAGAATTACCAATGCTTTTGATGACTCAACAGTCTAATTAGATGCTGACTAGGCTTCGTTGTTGGTACCCTACATACCTTCTCCCTCAACAGGAGCCTTGTCCCCAATGTTGAAAATAGGTATCTTCAAACTATTTGGCATCAACCCAAGTAGCTTCTTGAATAAGAAGGCCCTGCCAGTGCAATAGGTCCTCAAGTCATTTCTCCTACATCGATGTTCTAGTAAAGCTTGAGGTCGAGGACTAAGCACTCCCTTATTAGCTAAAAAAGTGGATAATTCAGTCTGGACTTTCACATTCAGTGTAATAAATGCAACAAATGTACTTATACAATAAATATAAGCTAAAAAAGATTTCTTAAAAAGCTAAAAAAATATCCTGATTTTTTTTATGTAGAAAGTTTCACAAGTTACAACTAGTACTAGGACATTCTAACGATTGGAAATATGAGCCCCCGAGGATCTTAAAGGCTATAGTGGTTCCGCTAGAGAAAAAAAAAAAAAAAACCTTCCATCGCATTATGTTGATAGAGTTTTAGCGTCCAATACCTTATGTCCCTTAATCTTTATCCTCAACCAAAGTATTTAAAGATCATTTATCTTAAAAATTATCTAAGGTAGAGATTTTGGTTTAAAAATCTTTACGCACAAGCTAGTCTTGTTAATGGCCAAATTTTAAAATAGGACAGAGGTTTGTTGTTTGTCTAATGTGGAATAATGGTGCTTCGAACATATATGCTTTTGTCCCCCGGAAGAGAAAAGGACTAGACAACATAAAGTGTTAAAACCTTAATGAATCATATAAAATATAAATATCCATATTCTATGCAGGTGGAGTTTCAAGAAATTGAGTATGAAAATAAATATGTGTAATGATATCTCTAATCTGATTAACTAAGAACTAAATAACAGAGTGCTGAAAATTTGAAAAATAGTAAATGGAACAATGCATAATAAGGAGATTATCTTCTTCTTGGATCCACCATCATGTGATAATTACCTTCTTCTTCGATCCACCAGAATGTGATAACATTCTAGTCATCCACCCTTAAAATACAAAGGGCTTAACGAAAGGCTAACAACCGAAATTACCTGGAAATTTTCTTATGTTCACTAGTAAGTCTGTAAGTAGAAAGTGGCGAATCTCATGCACATTTTATTAAGCCAACTTGGCCGAATCCATAAGTAAGAAATTAATTTTCATTTCAGACTAAAAAAATATGCATTTGTAACTTAGTGGTTTGAATCCAGCTTCTTTCTTGGAACCACATCAGGATGCCGGCCATTCAAAATAAATGCATTCGTCCATGATCCCTAGAAATGCTTGTCATATGCGTGAAGAATGTGTGAAAGACCAGCCAATTGGGATTAAAGAAAGGTATTCGGTGAACTATTTCTTTGGAGTTGTCTCCTATATTGCCACTTCAAGCATATTTTGGTCCATATTGAAACTTCGTGATATTGAACATTGGAAATAAAATGTGTGGTGACGTGTAATCAAATTAAACTAAATGTTAAACGACAAAGTGTCACAAAGTTTGAGGATTACTCAATAAAGTATTCCATAACAAGACAACTATTCTTTTCAACTAAATACAAATACATAATATTTTATTGCAGAGGAGTTTTAAGGGCTCCTATAATCATGTGTAACCTAATTAAAAACTAAAAACACAAGTGATAAAGAATAAATAGGAATTGAGTGATGCGTATGCACTCAATAGATACAAAATAATGTGCATTTATAGATCAACGGTAGAAATCGAACTTCTTTCTCGGAGTCAGATTAGGACGCCGGCCATTTAAACTGAAAACATTGTTTAATTTTATTAATTATCTTATTTTCACAACGTTTTTAATAAATCTAAGATGATTTTAAAAACTTTATTCTCTAAGATTAGTTTACAAGTCATCTATTTAAGTTTAGATAAGTGTTTATGTTATATGAGTTGAACTAAAGCAATTGGCAAAATTAAATAAACGAAACGTTGCTTCGTTTCCACGTAACATTACCATACATTGTACTCACATCTCCACGGATAGAGTAGGAGACTTCACGCTCGACAATTCATATATTCGTGGCCTTTCCAATTCAAGACTCTTTCCTTTCCCCACAAAGGAAAAGAAGCATCCTTGCTTTTCGCGCTAACACTGAAATTTCTTAATAGTGACCTTGTCGTGCTTTAAAGTTAGTCGACTCATAAATATCGTTTACTTTTTTTAAAAAAATATTTAACAATATAATCGACTTCTGGTTGATTGTTTTGTGTGACTCTTTACGGCAGGGTTATGAAGTATTTGCCCCACGTTGAGTTGTACTGAAGGTGCGAACTTTTATATAGGACAGTGAGCATTTACCGTTAGCGTTGGAACAGATCCTATTACATGTTCCCTTTGTAAGTGATCTTCTTCTTTCCAAAATATTCATACATGGCGTTCATGGGTACTTTGGGAGCTTCCTGTTCTTCTTCTAATACTTCATGGAGAAATATTCATAAATATTTGCAAGGGTTTTATAATCATTTATATGCTGCTTTGAAGTGGAAAGAGATTATCACATTTAAAGATGATGAGAAACTAGAGTGAGGAAAACATATTTCTCTAGAACTCTTGAAAGAGATACAAAGATCACAATATGCAGTTGTTGTGATCTCAAAAAGGTGTCTTTTCTCAAAATGGTGCTTAATTGAATTAACAAAGATCCTAGAATGCAGGACAAAAATTGGGATGACATTTTTGCCTACCTTTTATTTTGTTGATTCCATTTATGTACGAAAACAAGAAGAGAATTTTGCTAAAGCTTTTGCCAAACTTAAACAAAACATTGAGGTTGACCAAGAGCAGATAAAAATTTGGACACTAGCTCTAAAAGACATTGGTAAATTATTCGAATGGCATATATTTTATAAAAAAGTATAGGTCATGGAAATCTTAAGTAGTTAAATCTTCAATATTGCACAAATTTATTGAATCTCCACTCATCTCTTGGATTCATGAAATGACTTGAGAAATTGAATTCGCAAGGTTACTGATCCCTTAAAAATATCACAAAAGATATCAACTTAAAATGCCTTACTAATCTTAATCTTTCTGGTTGTTTAAGAGGTAGTCAATTTCCAAATGTTGTGGGGAATATGATGTCTTTAAAGTTTCTTGGTATAACTGAGACTAGCATTAAAACGTTGCCATTGTCCTTTTAGAATTTGTCATCTATTGTAAATCTCAATTTATGTGGTTGCTTTGGGTATAGAAACCTTGTTACAAAAGTTTGTAGTTTTGTCTCCTCGACTAGCCACGTGACTAATGGCTTTATTGTCAGATAGGCGGACAAAATATGCCCAACCCATCCTTTTTCCAGTAGGTATGGAGCTTTATACAGTGAAGATTGAGGCTTATATTCTTCCATCTCTAGCTTCCTAATTTTTTTCTTGGGCTTTAGTCATATAAAAGAACTAAATCTAAGTTTTCTCAATCTCTCGTATGTAGATATTCCTAGTATTTTAGGTTGTTTATCTTCAATCTAGTTATTAGATCTTTATGGGAACAAATTAACTACAATACGGAGCAGTGTTTGTCTTCTTCCCCAACCTTATTGTACTTTACATGAGTCAATGTAGCAAATGCAAAAATTTTCAAAGCCTTTACTCTCATGTTTAAGCCTCCTATGTGATTTAAGACTTTATTATTGTGATTTATTAGATGGAATGATTCCAAAATGTCTTGGTTGCTTATCCTTATTTAAAAATTCATGTTTAGCTTGGAATAAATTTAGGGGAGCACCTAATTTGGATCAACCTCCCTTCCTTACAAAACCAAACTTGAACAACTAGACTCTACTTGAAGTATTGCCAAAGTTTTTACTGAGCTTAGGACATTTGGAGTTACAAAATTTTTAATCACTATATATTTCTTATGTTGAAAGCATGGAGGGTTGATTAATGATTTCAGCTTTCTGGTTGTCTACATTGATCATGTTGGTAGACCCTACAAGTTTCTAAAGCATTTTTCGTGTCCACATCATGAAAGTTTTTTTGTTTAAAACGAAGGTGAGCTTCCTTTCTATCTTTTATTGTCTGCAATTAACAAAAGTTATTGTTACATCATAGATTATAATATTGCATTTGACGGTTTTCTCTTCTTGGTTTTAATCATATAGCGTTGGGCACCTTGCATTGTTGGCTCTGCATCGGTACCTGAAGTCCCGAACTGTAAAAGGTGGATCACTCAAAGAATCACTAGTTGCTTTAAATGGGAAAATGTGGACTGCAGGTTAGGTAGATGGTGGGATGGACATGCTCCCTTAATCCACCTTAAAGTTCATAAGCCTGGCGCTTCTAAAGAAGGAGAAAAAAAAAAAGGTTGGATGTGCTTTAAAATTCAAATTACAAAATATTAGATGTCAACAATCCTCCTCTTCCCACATTTCTTTGTCATTTTCAAGACAACGAACTTGGTTAAAACCATCCTTATATCTTTGTGCCCCTAAAGTCCCTTCCGCTTCCACTAGGATAAATGCATTTTGGGTATATATAAGCTATTTTTGGTTTAAGGAACACATGTTGGATGATGATAATACCTTAGATGTTTTAAAGAAGAGCTGCCTTGATGCTTTAATTAAATCATGCAACCAGAATGTGGAGGTGGAGTGTTGGGCACGTAGAGTATATAGGTATAAGACGTCGGAATTAGCGGAGGTTATAATTTGTATTTCCCCACATGGTTTGGATCTTGAAAGTTGTAAGAGATTATTTGGTCAACGGATCATTTTTGACAAAGGCCTTACCAAATCTGTGAGATCTGCCTCAATAGCTAGTGTGGCTCTAGCTTATATATTGTTAGGGATTTAGCCTCACTTTGATGCTACTATTGGAGATTCAATTTGGCTCTAATACTACTTGTTGAAATTAATAAGGTACACCAATCAAATATGGATTGAACACCCAAAAATAGGAACATACACATACTACATAATAGATTTTAAGAGTTTGGAAGAACAATGTGCTACTTCTCTTATAGTCTTTTTTAATTAAATCTTCTCATACTTTCTCTCTCATTAAATAGTTATGTTATGGATTCTCTTATTAGCTAAAATCTAATGAGAGGTGCTTTCTCCAACAATTCACCCCTTAAGAGGACTCTCTTTGCTCCCCTTGAAAAGTAATTTTGCCTTGTTTGAATATCTTGAGTCAATCACTACTCCTTGTGTATGAATACTCATGTATAGTTAACTCTCCCAAAGTTAAAACATTGTAGCCACAAGATGGTACATACCTTATACTTTACTAACTCTTGACATCACCATTATAAAGCTTGAATTGATCTAAATAAAAACAAATCATTGATTATGATAGATGAAATAAATAATGTGTTACTTTCACCTATAAATCTGATATGTTCTTAAAGTTCTAGTGAGAATTCTAGTTGATAAATTCTTTAAAATTATTTTATAAAAAATTTAAAAACTAATTTATTTCTATGATGGTTCAATTAGAAGTGGATCTGATTCAGATTTATATATACTTACAAATCGTTGTCCCTAAGCACAAGTGACACACACAAGAGCGATAAATGATCATATTTTTACTCTTTTTCATAAGGGCTAGTTCAGAGAAGTATTATGTATTGAAGCCTCAGTGTCTTGGAAATTTCCTCCTTGGATCACTTGTTTTCTATGTTGATTCTTAAAAACATCAAAAGAAGGGGAGAAAGTTGTTTTTCACTTGGGGTTTTGTCATTTCATATGTCTTCATGAATACATTATACAGGTAGCTCCAACAATTGTGTGAAGGTCATGTTAGCTTAATTTTTAATTAGGCTTACTTAAGTGAGCTATATTAAGTTGATCCATGAGTTTTGAAATACGGATTGGCTATTGTGGGCTGTGGCTAACCAAATAAAGCCATAATGAGTATGCCCATTGGGTTGCATATAGAGTTAAGGCTAGGTCTTATTCTCTAGTTTATAGTATAAATTTATATTATTCTTAAGATTACATAGAGTCACTTTTTCACAAAAAACGTAACCCTAAGTTCTCTTATCAAGCCAATGATTCTTATGAGAATAAAGGATATTTGCCTAAGCTAAGAAACCAATTCGCACTTATGGGTTTTTGGTATGGTGAAAATGGATCACAAGAACGGTATGTTTTTAACTATTATCTTTTTATTTTATTGGTAATTCAAAATGGTGTTTTAAATTTTTCTATGTAGATCCTATAAGGTTTGTTTTCTTGCAAGTCATAAAAGACTGGCTATGGGAAGGTAGCGCCTGGCCATGACGGTACCTATGGCAAGGATAAATGTATTAAGATGATCAAGCTGGAAGAAATGAAAAGCTTTTACTGAAATTAAATTTTTTGTTTCATAAATGGTATAATTACTAATTTTTGTTAAAAGTATTATTTTGTCAAACTTAAAACGTAAGATAACAAATAAATTTAAACTTATTATTTTAAAAAACAAAATGACATGAAGATTTTTATTTTTGAAGTCTTTAAAGTCTTGTTAAGGTGATCACTCTAAATTTTGTTTGTAATTCCAATGAACTGAAGGAAATATCAATCCAATCTTGAAAGAGCTAAACTGACTAGCAAAGACTGTGATTATGCATCTTAATATCCAAACCAAAGTCATGTATGACCAAGTTTGCCCTCGCTTTGTTGTGCATGGAAACAATTCAAACACAAGTTTTTGTTAAAGTATGCACCCATCCAAAAATCAACTAGTAATGAGTGGAAAAAATTTTACTACTTATAACACTAAGGACTTATCCTCACATCACCAAAAGGTCACACTTACGTTTAATAGTTTCATTTGCTAGAAGCCTCCTAAAAATTCCTCATTTTGACCAATTAATTGGTTAAAAATTCTTTTGAACATTGTGATAATTTATCCATTTTAATTAGACGTGAAGAATACCTCAGGTGAAGATAAACTTCTTTTCTGAAGTAACAAGGGCAAATATCACACGATCTCTTCTCGATGAACTTTCAATCAAGGTCTCTTGGAGACCTCAAAGCACTGCACCAGCCATGTCAAAAGTTTAATAAAAGGAAAGCCAAATTTTCGCCAAAGCAAATAAGCTTTCGCATTATCGCAATGCAACTGTATCCTCCCACATTTCAAAAGAAGGGAATATTGTGAGCTTTTGACATCAATGGACAAAAAACATAATATGAAAACAATTACTTCCCCTACAAGCTAGACAGAAATTTCATTAATTACTCTTTTATTAGTGATTGAAACTCACTTGAATGACGAAGGTTCGAAATTCATGCTAAGCTTTAAGACATGTTTGGCCAAGTTGATTTTGGATGTGTATACCAACAAATTGGTTTTCCGGAGTGCAATTTGACTGCAGTTCCATGACAAGCATTCTGAATTTTAGTGGTAGTCATTTGAGATTATTTTTTCATATAAGGACTTGTATACTAGGTACATTGGGCGAGGCAACAATTGGTAACATAACATGTCTAAGGAGGATCATTCACCCTTGATCGTGAAAATAATTTTTCTAAGAGAAAGAGAAATATTTATGTGATGGGATAATGCAGAAAAGAATTTTATTATTTTGAGAAAAGCTGCATTTCGATTAGCACAATACAACCAATGTCACAATTTCGGGGAAAAAGCATCATTGATGGCTGATTGGATTCTTTTATGTCAAAATATATCACAACTTTTTGTTTTAAACATTGCCACACTTGAGTTGGAGATTAATTATGATCCTTTCAGATTATGTCACTAGGTTTAATAAAGCAAGTTTCACCGTACTTTGTACTTAACATTGTTTAAAAATTCAGTCGTATAAGATCCCTACTTTTGAGGTGCCCACTAGGTTAAATCATAAATACATATATCTCTGAGCTTGGGAAAATATGTAGCCTCAAGGACACGATTCCTATAAAAGTATAAAAAGAATTCTATTATCTGATCAAGTAATGTTAGCAATTCATGGAAAGTTAGCAGAACTTTTGCAGTCCAACAGCAGCAATTGGTAAAAAGTGATGGATATAATTATGTGTGACTACGGATTTGTAGAAGGAATATGAGCAGAAGTTTCGCTTGCAGCAAGGTTCCTAGAAATTTTCCTGGTGTTGATCCCTCTTTCATAAAGTTGAACCTTTTGAAAGATCATTTCTTTGTAAAGTTGATTCCTTTTAATGATGTTGTGATAGGAGTCGTGAGAGCCTAGCACATAGCTTCTAGTGTGAGACTTTTGTCTTTTATTTACACTTACACTTACACTTACACATGTCAAGTGATACAAGACTTAAAGAGGCATGGAATGGAGTGGATAGAATTTGGTTTTGATACCAAGTTAGAAGACTCAGAGGTCCAATATAAAAATTAAATCAAGAATTGAGAAGACACTTTTTTTATTTAAGATTCACTACAAGGGTCATGCTTTCCATATGAAGTTTCTGTCCTTCAAACACTTCTCTTGCAAACTACCTATATATTTTGTCCATTATTCTTCTGCTTACAACTCCTTTCTTGTACGTTTATGACTTTCAACGATTGCATGCTTGTCTACCTTCGTACTTGGTTCAATGGGATACTTTGTTAAATGCTCTATTTTAATTGTAAATTCTGTAACTATTCTAGAATTTATTTACTAAAGTGTAGGATTTGCTGATTTAAAATTATTGAAAATTGAAGATTTTCTCTGTATGATATATTTTTTCTATATTATAAGATTCTCAATATTTTTTTCTTATTGTAATATATTAGAGTTTTCTTCTATAAGCTTTACTTTTATTTATATATAGCCTTTTAGATTAAAATATTTTTAATATAGTTATATATCAAGAGTTTTTTTTCTACGACTTTGTCTTCTTTAGTAATTAATTTTGGTTTTGCTTGATTAATAAATAAATTTTTCTTCTAAATGTGCAAGAGTTTTATTAAATTCTTTGTGACATCAAGAGCCAACAATTTTGTTGGATTCTTTGCTTAGTTTTTTTTCACGTTGCCGAGCCTTGTGCATAAAAAGAATGGCTTTCTCTTTCCGAATTCAAGAAAAAGGTGCGGCAATGGCTTTTCTCTCTTCTTTTATTTTGGACCTTGCAAAAGCGCCATTGTCTGGCGTCTCTGAGCCAATCGCTCTCTCTCTGGTAATGCCCATGTTGTTTCCTCTAGGGAAATGTTGACAGGTGCAAAACTCCTTTGTCTGAGTCTGTGAAACCCATCGCTCTCTGCGGTACGCGTTGTTTCCTCTGGCGAAATGTTGACAGGGAAAATAGATATTGTCGACTGCGTCCCAGTTAATGACTCATCGTCGTGGCCGCCTTGTTCTTTTTAGGTTTCCCATTATCTTCCAGAGCCTGGACCTTTCTTCGCTTTCTTCCGTCAATTTCTCCAGCGCAGAGTCTTGGTCACCGTGAATTGATCGATGCTACCTGTGATTGGAATCTTATGTACGGTTCATTGGGTATGCGGTAGTGCTTGTAAGCTTTTGCCCATTTGTAAAAAGAGGTCCTTTTGGCTCGATTAAGTTGTTTCTAGTGTTTTTGTGATGGAATCTCATCTGGGTTGCGACTGGAAGGGTTGAATTTTTCGTGGTTTCGTCGTTGGTTTCTAGGGTTTTGAAGTTGATTTTGCAAAAGCTCGACTTGGCATGTTTTAGCGGTTTGATTTTATAACTTCGAATCTTTTTAGCGCTACAATATTCGATCTGGGTGTTTGTTATTTCTCATCAGTAGGACAATTGGGTTCGAATTTTGGTCCTGGTCAACTTCTAAATCATAAAGTCGTTCACTTTTTCTAAATAAAAAATGGATAAATTGTATTAATTTCTTTTTCATAAATGGGAGGAATTAACTCTTTTCAAAAGCTTGAATGAAACAATATTAAGTGTTGTTAGTGTTATTTGTATAATTTTTGATATTTGAAATATTTATTTCTTTGATCATTACATTTATAATATCAAGGATGTGCAATGCATGGCAAGTAATTCTTGTGCTCTTGATGCTCGAAATGTGGATCAATAATAAGTTCATAATTTTTCTTTAACTCAGCGAGCTTTTCGATATCACAAAGCAACTAAAAAGAAAATTTTCAGATTTATATATATTTACCACTAATCGTCTGTATTTAAATCAATCAAATAAAGTTTCCATCAACCCCCACCATACGCAGGCGGGTCACGCAGAAGTGACAGATGATGGACGGCAGAACGCTGAGGACAGATTCTTACTGCTTTTCATGGGCCCCGTTCACAGAAGCATTGTGCGTTTCATATTTCATTTAGTCAACATCCAGTTAGCTCTATAGGCTCCCTTTGTAACTAGCTGAAACGGGAATACAACAAGCGCCTCAGGACGTCTCAAACTTTGCGTCTTGTTTTTCTTCCCATCTGCCTTCAAGCAAAACCTGCTTTTTTGTTCTTCTGGAGATTCAAACCTTCAAGCCGGTTGCTACTGAAGTCCCTCTGGAAAAATTTGTGGTTTTTCCAGTAAGTTTGTTCTTACAGATCAGGTGACACCGATTCGCAGGTGACCAAGATGATCTTCATCTTCATCTTTGTTCATCTTCGTTCATTTCTCAAGATTTATGTTGGGGATGTTTTTTTCACCTAGACTTGTCTTTCTTTTTCAACAAGTGAAATACAATATTGCCCTTATACCCCCATGCACGTGAGAGTCAACATCATCTGATTCGGCTTGGTACGCTATTGAATTTAGTTATTTCGCCCTCCATGCCCAATTCGTCCGAAGAAAAGGAAAACACAACTAGTGAAAATCCGAACCCCAGCAACATAAAACACCAAAAATTCCTAATTTTTTCAATAATTTTAACCATGTTTTAATTTCTTTAGCTATTTCATCTGTTGTGATGGAGCTTTAATAAGTTCATTGTTTTGCTTGACTCTTTCCAAAATTGATGGACGTGTCCGACTTGACGCTTCAAGCTTTGATTGTTTTGTGGTTCATAAACTTTCTTTAAGTTGGCTATAGAATTTTTCTCTGTATGCCTCTTTTTTTTTGTCAAAAATGATTAACGAAATGACCCTCAATATATCCTTGTCATAAATGATTCTAAATTTTAGTTGTAATCTTTTGAGACTTTATTTTTAAATAAAGACTTGTATGTGAGAATATATTTCCGTTAAATTATGTTTAGTTGTCATATTTTTAATGAGGATCTCAAGTATTAGAACTTTCTAAATATAAGTTAATTGTTTATGAGGATGTCAAGTATTAGAACTTTCTAAATATAAGTTAATTATTTATGAGGATCTCAAGTATTAGAACTTTCTAAATATAAGTTAATTCTTTTGCTTGATTCTTTCCAAAATTAATGGATGTGTCCGACTTGACTCTTCAAGCTTTGAGTCTTTTCTAGTTCATAAGCTTTCTTTATGTTGGCTATAGAATTTTTCTCTGCATGCCCTTTTTTTCTTTGTCAAAAATGATTAACAAAATGACCCTTAATCTGTGCTTGTCAGAAATGATTATGAATTTTAGTTGAAATCTTTTGAGACTTTCTTTATAAATAAAGACTTCTATGTGAGAATATATTTCCATGACATTACGTTCAGTTGTCATATTTTTAATGAGGATCTCAAGTATTAGAACTTTGTAATATATAAGATTGATGGTCATTTTCTTATAGGACTGATGGGTGTTTTGTTATGGCTAAACTCTTAAACAACTCTTAAAGCAAAGTTAAGTCAATCAAGTGCTTGTCTTTTGTTGGATGCACAGTTCAAAATCCAAAAGAAACATCCATTTTGTCTCGGTAGAACTTAAGCAGGCAGCAAACGGGGTGTAATTATTATCGGTCTTGGCGTCTATCGCCGAGACTTCTTAATAAACGATGAGGCATGTTACGTTCTTTGCTGACCCGATTTTTTTTGTTGACTCTCCAAGTTTAATGGACGCATCAGACTTGTCATGCTCATACTTGATGCATGTACAACTCTTCTTGTCCTTTTTTTTTTTTCCTTAATGCCAAAGGGCAGCTTCAATCCAGGACATTCTAAAGTGAAATTTACGGGGGGAGATTTTAGCTATACTCTATTTTTATTAACCTTTTGATTGTTCAATTTTATTTAACTATTGATTGGCTTTTTGCATGGCTTTCTACAGTGAGGCTACACCGAATTTGTCCTAAATTGGGTTTCTAAAACTTACAACAAATTTGCGTGACTCCTTAAAGGAATGACTTTTATTCAAGACAGTGTGCATTGGCTGTCACACTGAAGCAAAACCCATTACATATTTCGCCGGTCATTGATTTTATTCTTCCCAAAATATTTCCACAATATTCTCCAATGGCATTCTTGGGTGGAGCTTCCCCTTCTTGTACTCATTCATGGATATATGATGTTTTCCTTAGTTTTCATGGTGAAGATACCCGCAATGGTTTTACAGACCATCTACATGCTGCTTTAAAGCGGAAAGGGATTATTACTTTCAAAGATGATGAGAAACTGGAGCAAGGAAAAAATATATCTGAAGAACTCTTGAAAGCAATACAAAAATCTCAATATGCAGTTGTTATAATCTCGAAAAGGTATGCTTTTTCAAAATGGTGCTTAATTGAGTTAACCAAGATCCTAGAATCTAGGACAAAGTTTGGGATGATAGTTTTGCCTGTGTTCTATTATGTGGATCCCTCTAATGTACGAAAACAAGCAGGCAGTTTTGCAGAAGCTTTCATCACACATAGCCAAAACACTGAGGTTGATGAAGAGCAATGCAAAATGTGGAAGAGAGCTTTAAAAGACGTTGGTAATTTGTCTGGATGGCATATAAATGACAGGTATAACCATAATAAATTGCTATATTAAAATGGAACAACTTGTGAGTTTTATGTACGTGTGAAATCAAATTGGAGCAACATTCAATTTGATCTTAGAATGATTCCAAATTAATCTTTTTTACAGGCACGAAGCAATTGTTGTTGAAGATATTAGTCGAAAAATACTTAATGGAGTGAATCGTACTTCCCCACACATTTTTGAGGGGTTAGTTGGAATTGCCTCACGAGCTTCTAAATTGCTCTCATTACTTTCTTTAGGGTCTAATGATGTTCGTTTCATAGGAATTTGTGGGATGGGAGGTATTGGTAAGACAACATTAGCAAGAATCATTTATAATCAAGTTTCTTTTGAATTTGAAGAAAGGTGTTTTCTTGCTGACATTAGAGAAGTGACTCAAAAGCATGGTTTAGTACATCCACAAACACAACTTGTTTATGAGATCCTACATGAAAGCAACATAAAGATATGGAACACTCATATGGGAGTTGAATTAATAGCAAAGTCAATACGTAATACAAATGTTTTCATAGTTCTTGATGATGTTGATAGAAAAGAACAACTAGAAGTGTTAGCAAGGAGTCATGCTTGGTTTGGTCAGGGAAGTAGAATTGTTGTAACAAGTAGGGATAGTCATTTGTTGAAGATGTATGTGGATATAATTTATAAGATTCCAGAATTAAGTAAGGATGAATCTTTAGAGCTATTTTCTTGGAAAGCCTTTAAGAAGGATCATCCCAAAGAGAACTATTTAAAATTGTCCAAGGATATTGTGTGTTATGCTCAAGGCCTTCCTTTAGCTATTGAAGTTTTTGGTTCCTATATATTTGATAGGCAAATGAAAGCATGGAAAGTGGCTAGAGAACAATTGAAGGAAAATCTAAATAAGGACATTTTGGATAACCTTCAAATAAGTTATGAAGGATTAGGGGATTCTCAAAAAAGATTGTTTTTAGATATTGCTTGTATGTTTAATGGACAATATGACAAAAAGTTGGAATGTCTCAATGACTATTTTACTTTCGATATTGAAATCCTTAGAGACAAATGCCTTGTAAAGGGCTCAAATAGAATGTTCAAGATGCATGATTTGTTAAAGAAAATGGGTCAACAAATAGTTTATCATGAATGTTCAAGAGATCCTGGTAGGTGTAGCAGGCTATGGTTTCATGAAGATATTATTTCTATGTTGAAGTACAGTAAGGTAAGTGAATTATTTTACATCTTACTTGAAAAGGTATATTAGATACCAATTTCTAGAGGCACTTATTAAATATTTTTATTATACTAATTTTAGAATTCTTTGTTCATAGGGAACTAATGCAATTGAAGCTATTGATTTAGATCTATCACGACACAATTCGAAGGAGCTACTAAATTTTGAAGAATTTTCAAAAATGAAAAAATTGAGAATGCTTGTGATTCGTAATTGTCATTTAGTGAGTTGGCAAGGAGATTCTTCAAATTTTATGCTAAGTAATGAGTTACGTTATATGAATTGGCTTGGATATCCTTTAGAAAATTTACCAACCAATTTTCAAGCAAACAATCTTATTGTGTTTAAAGTGCCATATAGCAACATCAAACAATTTGGGAAATGGAAGGTAAGATTTTAGTCTTAGTAAACATATTTTTTTCTCCTCCTTTTCTTTTATCTTATACTTTTTAAATTCAATTTGTGTATCTAGTAATTTATTTTTGTTTTATACTTCTTCTCTCATTTCATAGTCTTTTCCCTTTTTCTCTGATTTGTTGACATATTACTTTTATGCTTCTTATTATCTATGACAGGTATTTGATAAAGTGCAATGCATAGACATGAGTTTCTCCTATAACTTGATCGAGATAGTAGATCTTAGTGGAATCCCAAACCTTAAGGAGTTAGATCTTCAATATTGTACAAATTTGTCCAAGGTCCACCCATCCCTTGGATTTATGAAACAACTTAAGACATTGGATTTGGAAGGTTGCCAATGCCTAAAAAATCTCCCTAAGAAGATTAGTCTAAAATCCCTTGCCTATTTTAATCTTGTTGGGTGTTCAAGACTCACAAAATTTCCAAATGTTGTTGGCAATATGGCATCTTTGCAGTTTCTTGATTTGGTTGGGACTAACATTAAAATGTTGCCATTATCGTTTCAAAGTTTGTCATCACTTAAATGTTTAAATTTATGTGGTTGCTTGAGGAGTAGGACCTTTATTGAGAAGAATCGGGGTGGCTACACAGCTGGTGATTATATCATGGGAGATCCGACACATGGCTTGATTAAAGGCTTTAGTGCAACACATGTGTCTGGCAAGTTTTGGTGGAAAAGGGTTGAAACCTATGAAAGAATTACAGTTTTAGACACTAAAGCTAAAGTCTTAAACCTATCTAGTCTTCGGCATGCAAAGTTTTTCCTGCGTTTTAGCTCTTTAAAAGCATTAGATTTGAGTTTTCTAAATCTATCGGATGCAGATATTCCTAATGAGTTTAGGTGTTTATCTTCAATTGAGACATTAAACCTTTCTGGGAACAAATTTACAACAATACCTATTAGTGTTTCTAAACTTCCTAAACTTCTTGAGCTTCACTTAAGTTATTGTACCAAATTTCAAACATTACCAGAGTCTTTATTGTCACATATGAGCACTTTAAGGGTGCTAAATCTAAGTTATTGTAATTTGTTAGATAAAATGTTCCCTGAGAGTCTTAGTTGCTTATCCATGATTCATACTTTAAGTTTAATTGGAAATAAATTTAGGAGAACACCTGATTTGCTTCAGCTTACCTTTCTTCACAATCTTTACTTGAGCAATTGTACTCAACTTGAAGCAATACCAAAATTACCATTGAGCCTAATTTTGTTGGAGTTAGAAAATTGCCAATCATTGGATATTTGTTATGTTAAAGATGTTAGAGGTTTGATTTATCCTTGCACTTTTATGACCATCCACATTGATTGTGATGGGAAACCCTACATGATCCCAAGGGAATCTTCATGTCCACGAGCCGATGGTGGTTTAAAGTTAGATGGAGGGACTGTAAGTCTCTTCCTTTTTCTTTATTGTTTGAGATTAACAAAAGTTATTATTGTGTCATAGATTAGAATAATTAATGGCTTGTTCTTTTTGGTTTTTATTGTGCAGTATCATTGCAAATGTAGCTTTGTATGCTCTGCGTTAGTATCAAAGACTCCAAATTGGTTCAAAAGAAATACTAATTCCTTTGATATTTCATGGGGAAGTGACTTCGGTGGATGTGCTCTATTAATTCATTATCAAGTCCATGAGCCTGACACTTTTCGGGGAGAAAGAAAAACAAAAAAACGAAAGTTGGATGAGCATGGGAATTCAAGTTACAAAATATTTGATGATAACGATGATGGTCCCCCCTCCTTTCTTTGTCAATTTCAGAACAATGAACTTGGTATAAATGCATCCTTACTCCTTTGTGCCCCTGAGATCCCTTCCTCTGGGCCAAATGCCTTTTGGGCGTATATAAGTCCAAGTTGGTTTTCCAAAGCTAAGACCGGCTTAAGATATAAACAGAAGGCCTGCGTTGATTTTTTAATTCAATCATGCAACCTGAATGTGGAGGTGGAGTGTTGGGCGCGTGCTATATGTTGCAGTTCGTTAGATTGTATATTGGGTCGTGTAGGTTGTGAAGGTTGTATAAATTGCGAGGGCTGTGTAAAATGCATGGGTTGTGCGAATTGCGTGTCTTCAGTAGATTGTGAGCTTTTTGTGGATTGTGATGGACATACAGAATTAGCTGAGGCTATAAGTGACATTTCACCACATGCTTTGGGTTTTAAAACTGTTCTAAAATTAGTTGTTCAAAAATTCTTTGTCGGAGGCCATAGACGAACTGGCGAGAAGTTTTTGACAGAAGGCATTAGGCCATCGTGTAAAGAATAGTGATTCATAGATGGAGAAGATGCCGCTTTGATTCGTCAGACACAACAAGATGTAACTCAAGCTTTGTCGAAGCAAAAAGAATGATGCACTGTTTGCGAAGAGAACGAGACTCCTAATGGCTTCTTGCTCAGGTAAGGACAGCCAATTGTTTTTTTTTTCTTTTTCTTTTTCTTTTTCTCTAATACAACTCACACACAAAGAGGAAGAAAGGATTCAAACCCCCGATCAAGTGGACTTGCATGTTAGGGATTTTGACCCAGTTACCAAGGTAGAGGAGTCCACTAGGACTAAGCCGATTGTCTCGAATGCGTGGTTTCATTCTTGACAGCAATTGCAACTTTTCTGCTCTCCGTTAGTTTCCTTGAAAAGCAAAGTCTGTGGCGTTATGTGGTTTTAGGACATATTTTCCTGGTGATTTGTTTGCTATTAACTCAATGATTCTGCTTAATTTTTGTGTTTTAATGCATTGAGAAGGATCCTCACAGTTGTGTTAACAGTGCCCTACTATGGGCTCCGTCTTTTATAATTTGTTGAAGGATGATTCTTGTTCTTATTTTCACACAAGACTCACAATCTTCGACGCTTTTTGCCTACGGGTCACTCTTCTCATAGATGGGATCGTTCTTTACTTTCCCTTGTTCCTCGCTTGTCTTTTAGTCCCTTGATGATATAGGAAATTGCACTCTAGGAAACTATGTAAAATTCAAGAAAGAAGATTGATATAAACGTTATTTGCAATAATATTTTGCCACATTATAGGCACAAAATAAAATCAACATTTTGGAAATCATCTTCACCGTGAATAACATTTTGTTCCACAATTATACTGAAGCTCTAGTGCACGTTTATCACGGTTTATAGGAGAGAAATGTGAGAATGTCTTACAAGCTCCTCATTGATAATGTTGTGGAATTGCTTCCAGTTGTGTACACTCCAACCGTCAGTGAGCCTTGCCAAAAATATGGTAGCATTTTCATGTGTCCCTTGGGCCTTCACATTAGCTTGAAGGAGAAGTATGCTTTTTGAAGGCATTTGCCAGATAATGAATGAATGCTCATCTTTAGGGGGGAGATTTTTGAAGTTTTGAAGAATTGTTGTGACTTGTGTTAAGCGATTATTGGAGCTAATTGGGATATTGGCTGCCAGGTATGGCATTTTTTATCCTAAATTTCAATTTGTGTAATATGAATCTTGGAATTTATAATCTTTATCTCTTCTAAAGTTGTGTTTACAATTAGTTTTTTAATAAAATCATTTTGGGGAATGGGGATTTCTGTTGGAAAAATCTCTTTGCACACAGCACTAGGAGTTTGTCCTCTAGCAGTAAGCACTCTCTTAACTACTCCCACATTGGTTTACTAAAGCTTAGTGCAATTTCTTTCTATGTCCCTTTAGCTTGTCATTCATAATGAAAATTGTGTACTAGATGTTAATTTTATTTTGTGTATCTACAATATGGAAAAATATTATTACAAAATACATTTATATCAATCTTCTTTTCTTTCATGAGTTTTACATTTTGCCTTCATCACAATTTCCGTTGATGCATTGGCACTTGGTGCTGATAGATTGAGTTCCATGATGTTTTCAATCTTCTAACTTTTACATTGGCTAAATGTGCTAAAAAAGTCAAAGTGTTTTCCCAATGTTAGTAGTTTATTATCAACATTTAAACATTTAATGCAATCGAAGCATCCTTAAGAGATTTTGGGCAAAGATACTATGTTTTGTCAAGGTGATAAACATTTGTTAACAATTGTTGGCAAAGATGCCAAGTGTTTTCAAAATGGATCAGTATTTATTGGGACTTAAATTATATCTTAATAACTTTGCCATTAATTTTCATGGAGCTCTTGAGGAAAATGATACATTTTTGCTTTTCATAACTGCAAATGTTGCACATGATCCATAGAAGAAGATGGCAACAATGTCATTTTTGAACACAAAAATCGGGAAGACTCCTGTTGGAGGAAGGTTAGTTTGGATCTCCTTTCTTGGTTGTTATTTATGGGTTGATCATTTCTTTGTCACCTTATATAGTGTTGTTGCTTAAACTTTTTCTTTGAGGCTTGTTATTGTAATGGCAGAATTAACTTGCTGGTTTCTACATTTTGGTCTTTTTCTTCATGATTTTCTATTGTCCTGTAGTCAACACATCAAGAAATCTTTAAACTCCAGTAGCCATTCGTGAGCAAATGAAGTCAACAACTTTTCTGGATGGTTTACAAGATGTGAAGGAGCTTTGGCAATGATAGCTCAAATGGGATAGTGGTGAATGCAAGAGCTGTTTGCTAACACCTTCCTAGAAATATTATGCCAAAGAATGATGTTCAAATCTAGATTTTTTTATTTAAGGATGATAATGGGAATCTATTGCTACTTGTTGGAGATGAGATGAGATGATGCCACGTGGGTGCAATGTGAGCTTTGACCAGAGCCACTTTAGATGGCTGAGTTTCCTCCTACAGCAGCTAGAGCCTGGGCCATACCTATGCTGTGCTTCTCTTCTTTGCATTTTGATCAATATCTTTTGGGTCATCCTCTTCACTTACGAGATTTGGTAAGTCTTCCCCTTTTAGCTTTCATTATTTATTTCCTTAGTAAAAGAGTACTCATATGAACAACACTTCCGCCTGCGATACCAGGACAAATTCTTATTTGGGAAACAAGGACTGCTTTGAACCACAACAATAAGTAGACCAAGAATTATGCATATTCCTGCAATAGGGGTTGCTCGTGTTCTCTTCAACTTCGCACATTGAAATGATATTATCTGGTTGCGGAATAATGTTTCAATAGGAACTAATTGTAGAATAATGTGGTGATTCAACGTTCAGAGTACATTAACCTTGTGTGTGCACGTGGGTGTTAATTATAATCTCTCACCTAATTGAGGGAAATGTTGTGTTTGCAAGAACATATCCTTTGAGAATTATGGACTGTTCTTTATCTTTTCCATGACTCACTTTAGCTTGAGGTCCGCTTGTTATGGATTCAGATTTACTGGCTAGAGGTTTCACATATTAACACTGTAGTTCCCTAGGAACCGCATTTGGATTTTAGTAGTTTTCTGAGCCCTACAACTCTTGCTATAGCCAAATATTGATTTTTTTTTTTTTATTTTTTTGGTGAAAGGTCAAATTATATATCACTCATAAAAAATTTACAAGATTGTTCGATTACAAAATATCATCATCTAAGCTCAAATATTGATTAGAATGTGATGAAATCTTAGGAGGATCCATCTCTGACCCTCATTACTTCTCATCTCTCTTTGGTAGTCAAGAAACTAAACATTCGTTTGGGGTATGCTATTCTTCCCTTTTCTACACCCAAATGTTTCATTTGTTTGTTTCCAACATACTTGTTAAAATTGTTATTTCATCCGTATCTCTGTGTTTTCGCTCACACATTAGTTTTCTCCAACCTCCATGATTTCAGTTATCATACATATGAAGGTATTAGTAGTTTTTTTTATCATCTTTTATCTATTTGTAGGGTCAAAATCATGGATCTACTTCTGCTGAAGAAGCTTCTCATTGGAAGCCATTAATAGGTAAATCATTTCAGGCTATAGATGTATGTACTTGTTGCTGCATTTTTCTCATCCGAGTCTCGAGAAACGTGTTTCAATAAGAAACCCACTTTATTGTCTGCTGTGGGAATGAAGAAGATAAACATAATACACAACAGCTTTTCATTTGACGTCTTCACCAACGCTTCACCATATTCTCTGGCCTGAAAGGCTGCACTTTCTCTCTCTCCACATTCTTGTCTGCAACAGCGATAATATGGTTTGGTTTACTCCAAAAACTTAGTAGAATCTTAAAGTTCTAATTAAAATTATAGTTCACGAATTCTCCTATACAAACGTATATTGCGTTTTCAATTCATTTATTCTCTAAGATTGATGTTGAAAATCTAAAGAACTTGATTATTTCTATGATGCTCCAAATAAAAGCTGATTCAAATTTATTTGTACTTGATCATAAAATTGTACTCTTTAAGCACATCAGTGAAACAAAATTCTTCTGAATTTATAAAAGAATATTTTAAAAAACTAGTGCATGTTTGACAAGTGTTTAATTTAATTAGATAGAAAACTAGAATTCCAACAGCCTTTATCATATCTGAAAAGAAGCAAAGCAACAAGGAAAGAACATAGTTGTCGACGGTCTTCATGTCACATTAGGCAGCCAATTTCTCACCCAACTGGAAAGGAATCTAACAACTACCACTTTTAGCCAACGTCGCGATTAATAATTAAGATATGACAATCCAGCTATTTTTTATTTATTTTTGCTCTAGAGAACACCGTAATTTTTTCATTAGTAAAAGAATTATTCACTTATACTCTTCTAGGAGATAATATTATTAATTTTTGATATTATCTTTGAATTATTATTTCAACGTAAAATGTTAATTTCTAAAAAAATGTCATTGACTTCTAATACCAATGCACACAAAAAGACATCACTAGAAGAAATGCAGGGATGGGAACTTACGTAAATATCATTATGTTGGGGACCCCCTGTACGACTACCACTCAAAATGTATCTATATGTTTTCTTCCTTAGAGTCAGTCAGAAGAATGGTTTGTGTCTTCTTTTAAGAATACTTCAGCAGTTAAATTTAAACCTTGAAAACTTCATCGTTTAATACCAATGCAACTTATTCCTATGAGAAGATGAAAAAAGACATGGAAAATGTAAGGGCTCTCCTAAGATTATGCCATGAGAAGCTACCTTCCTTGCCAAGGATCCTAATGTTAATAGACAATAGAGAAATTCATGTTAACATACATCTAACTCAAGTAAGAGCAATTATTGTTGGAGATCTTTGGTCTTAAGTTTGACATTCAAGTGTGTATGTTTAGATGTGTGTATGAGGAAAAAAAGAAAAGAAAAAAGTAAAAGTTACACAGAGAAATTCAAACGTTTGCAGCTAAGAGAGAGTCATAGATGGTGAAAGAGTCAGAAATTCAAGCGTTATCTCTTTCACCATCTATATAGCTGAATCGTTCTAGCTACTTCCAAAGGCAAACCTGTTTGTGATCTTGTGCAGAAAAAAACATAAATTCATGACACTTGACAGGGAACATCGGATATTATATATATATATATATATACAGAACTAATTCATGTTGCAAGCTTTGTAAGTTTACATTGGTTTAATGTGGTGTTGAGTAGAAAGATTTTTATGAAATATATTTAAATTGTCGTCAACGTTCAAACACTTAATCTGAGTTGATTGGCTTGCTTCCAGATTTGCTGAACCAATGTGCGCAAATGCAAGCATATCACGTTGACGTAGAATAATGATTGCCAACAACCATTTTATCTGTATGATAGTCCAAATAGAGGCCAATCTCATCCACATTTATATACATTTATATACATTTATTTATAATTATGTATTTTTAAGTTAATAAATGAAAGACAATTCATTCAAATTGATAATAGAACTTTTGTATGTCCAATGTTGTTTTTACTAGATAGATAATTAGAATTTAAAGGGAAGTAGTTTTATTTAATTATTTTTTTGTGAAAAGATAAGTTTGCATTAATAAAAATTAATGTATAGAAGTATAGAAACATACTTTACACGACTTTTAAAGGTTATAAAAAGAGAGATTGAAAACTTTAAACTATTACTTCCTTGAAAAGATTATATATTTCAAAAAAAAAAAAAGCTTTGTGTTGAACATCTTTCCTTACTTTGCAAACAAGATTAGGATATTAATTATTTTGTTTTAAAATTATCTTCTATTGTGTTTAGCTCATATACAATAAATGTAAACTAAAAAAAAACCTTAAGAAGCTTTACAGCCAAATCCCTTCTTTTAGTTGTTTTGATCATCTATTGCAATTCTTCTTTTATTCACTAATATGACATCAAACTCCATTTTGAGCAAGAATGATCTTCTAAATCATCTTGGTCTATGTACATTTATGAAGGACATGATTTTTTTTTTCAACCTAGGATTGACAAAAACCACAATATTAATTAATTGAAGGAAGCTATCATATAAAGTTGATCTTGACCAATTACCCATTGAATAAAATTATGTTGGCTAATTCTCCTAGTCCAAAGTAGATCATCACATTTTATATTATCATTAATTGATTAAAGGTTGTTATAAGTTTCTTTGCAACAATAAGAAAATTCATAAAGAACTAAGATAAGAATTGGCTTTAGTCTAAGGAGACTTCTTCAACTTCATACCATAAAATCTTTTATATCAAACTGCATTATTAGAGTTGTTTTACATTTTGTATAATAAATCCATTTACTTTAATGATATTCTAAAACACATATTCCAAAAGGACTTTATTATGAAGTTTAAGGCTCTATAGTTCTAATCCCCCTTCCTTTTTTGGTAAGCAATTGTTTACCAAGTCCCTTTATGAAGAATTTTTTATCTGTACAACTTGCCTATAGAAAATTAATGATTTTTTCCTCAATCTCATAACTTGTTAGCTTTGGTAATAGGAAAACTTATGTCTAAAATGTACATGTAGGAATCATAATTGGCTTTGCCTACTGTAACCTTCCTATATTAATTTTATTTAATGAGAAGTAAAACAATTAGCAAAGACCATAGTTATTGATGTTTTCACATTAGAAAGAAAAGATTGATGAATTGTTGATTCGACTTAAAGAAATGAAGTTCCTCTATCTTTCTTACCACAACACCATCCCAATAATAGAAAGTAATAATAATGGATTTGAAAACCATCAATACTTTAGATTTTGGCTTGTTTGGTGGATAGAAACCAATTAGGAAACCATACATAGGTAGGTCACACAAAAATGGTAAATGAAGTACAACTAGATTATAATTGAGAATAAGGGTTAGCATTGTTAAATTTTACATAGAAAATCTAAAAATTTGGAAACCTATTTATAAAAGGTTTGGTTCATCCATATCATATTTTAGGTTTTAAGTTGATATGAACTTATTTTTATATTTGATATAACATCTAATATTAAGAGAAATATAATATTAAAAATTAAGTTCTCTTTAAACATCCTTATAGATAGAAATAAGTCAAAAATCTACAATTAAATATAAACTCATTTCTATAATTTCTAGTAAACACTTAATATGAAATGGAATCATTAGCAAAATATTCTTTTTTCATTCAAAGCAAAGTTTCAATGCCCTTCAAATTTCCTAATGTTGGAGTGTTTTATTGGTATGTTAATTCTTTTTTATTATTATTACAATTCATGTACAAAAATCACTTACATGGACCATCAAATCCTAAATTTCATGATTAGAGTTCCCTCTAACTTCCACTGATTTAATAGACAAGGAGACGCAATGTTAATTCTTAAAAATATCTTTGAGACATCCATGAAATGGATATTTTGTCGATTTTTTTTTCTTTGGTAATATTGACCATGATCTTTGTAAACAAGATAGAACAAGAACCAAGCTATCCCAAACAAACTTCGTCTAAGTTGGTGTTCAAAGATAGCCAAATTGGACCCTAGCCAAGATTATATAAAACAATAGATAGAAATAGGTATATAGTTATGTTGTACTTGGTCTAGACTTTGATAACATATTAGAAAATTCATTCCTATATAAAAGTTAACTTAAGAATACGTGAAGTTTTCCTTTTTATAAAGAATTTTTTTAAATAATATGACTCCCTCTTTTTCACATCAAGGGCTTAAGGAGTCTACGGCTTATGGGAAAGAGAAGAACATTAAAGATTTGCGAGAAGAGTCAATTGGAATCGTCTACAAAGATTTTACTTAGGTTTCTCTGATTTTGCCACCCATGTAAACAGCAAAGAAGGGTCGTTACCTTTTATTATAAGATCCGTTTTTAATGCATCTGTTATTCCAAGTAAAAATATACTTTAGCTAAGACCTAAGCTATCATACACATTGAAAAGCCCCACGTCAACGTTGGCCTAGCACACAAAGGCAATATGAACAAGAAAAAAATGTTTCATATGCTGCAAGAATCTTGAAAATTTATTTCGTATTGATAAATCTTTACAAAGTTGATGTTCTTGAAAGATCACTTCTTCATAAAATTGATTCCTTTAAAGGATAATGTGATAACTCACCATTTTTTATATGAAAATCCTTCAAGGTGACGCTAAATAAAGAATTATTTTTTTCTCGAGTGGTGAGAGCCTTGTGCATAAAGCAATATGAACAAAAGTTTCATTGACAGCAAAAGTCCAAGAAACTTCGTTAGTGAGCCTTATTTTTACAAATTCTATTCTTTTGGAAAATCACATTTATTAATTCTATTTTTTTTTTTGGTGAAAGGTCAAATTATATATCACTCATAAAAAATTTACAAGATTGTTCGATTACAAAATATCATCATCTAAGCTCAAATATTGCACTTGGCAAATTCCAAAGCTCTTGTAAAAATTTATTACAATTTGTAAGCTTAACTCCTCTAGTAGATGAAATCTTGCCTCTCACGTCCTTCTTGATTTTGGCAATAATGGTTGAGTTTTCTAGACTTGTATTGCTGAATCTTCTTCTATTCCTTTCGCTCCAAATGTGATACAATACGGCCTTGAAAGATATACTAAGCAAAGTAGCTGCAAAGCTCTTCTTCTTAACAGTGTTGATCATCCAATATATTTCAGCTCTCCAATGTTCAATTCTTCGAGTTAATCCATTCATGCCTAACAAAGCCTTCCAGATGTAGTTTGTGAACCTGCACTTAAAAAATAAATGTTCATGTGATTCTTCTTCTTGTTGGCAGAGGTTGCATCGTAGATCCACTGAACTATTCCATTTTGCCACCCGATCTGCTGTGGATAGTTTGTCTCTTAAAATGATCCAACATATAAAATTATGCTTCGGTACTCCTTCTTTCCAAACAAGTGTTGCCCATTTGAAATCTTCTCTGTTCTCTCTTAGTGCTACATAACTCTTGGCAATATTGTATTCTGAGTCTGTCACTAGTTGTGTTAGTTCATTTCTTACTTGTAAAATATTCCTAAAACTCCAAGCTAGTGATCCTTTCATCTCAACTTCTAATACATTCCTTTCCTTCAAATTTTCTGTTATCATCCATTTAACCCATAAGGAGTTTGAATTGGGGTGCACAAGAGACCATAGGAGTTTTCCAATTGCTGCTTTATTCCAAGTGTGAATGTCTATCAAACCTAGTCCTCCAGAAACTTTAGGCCAACAAGCTTCTTTCCATGCCACTTTCGCTACACATCGTCCATTAGATTTACCTGTCCAAAGGAAAGTTCTAATCCTTTTTTCAATTTCATAAAGGGTCTGTTTTGGCAGTAGAAAAATTTGCATCCAATATGTTTGCAATGAGAATAGAACACTTTTGGCTAGCTGCAGTCTCCCCCCATAACTAATATGCTTAGACTCCCAACCTTCAATTCTTCTCAATATCTTTTCTGTCAGGATAGTACAATCTAGGTTGGAGAGTCTTTTAGTAATCAATGGTACTCCTAAGTATTTTATGGGAAGTTGGCCTTCTTGGATAGGAATATGATCAAGTATTAGAGCCTTTTCCTGTTCTGACAAGCCTGAAAAGAAAATTTGACACTTCTCTGGATGCATCTTCAAACCTGTTATATCTTCAAACTCTTGCATAGCATCTAGTAAACATAATATGGATTCAATATCTCCATGAGCAAACAAAAAGAGATCATCAGCAAAGCATAAATGAGTGATCTTTTCTTTGGCGCATTTCCAGTGAAATTTAAACCTTCCAGAAGATACTTTATTTTGTATAATTCTGTTAAGAATCTCCATCACAATAACAAAGAGAAAAGGAGAGAGAGGGTCTCCTTGTCTAAGTCCCTTTGCCCCCTTAAAAAAACCTGTATGAGAGCCATTGATGTTCACAGAATATCCCACAGTAGTGATGCAGCTTTCAATCAGCAATCTAAATTTGTCTGGGAACTTCAAAACTTTCAGTGTATTTAGGATTGCATTCCAGTCTATTGAATCATATGCTTTCATAATATCAACCTTAATTGCCACCCTTTTCCCATGAATATCTTTGTGATAATTGTGCATCAACTCTTGACACAACAAAATATTTTCCTTAATGTTCCTTCCTGGCACAAAAGCTGTCTGACACGGATGTATGAAATGAGGCAAAGCTAAACTTAGTCTTCCTGCCACAATTTTAGATATGATCTTGTACAACACATTACAACAAGATATTGGTCTAAAATCTTTCATATTGGTGGCATTAATTTTCTTAGGGACAAGAGAGATTACTGTTGAATTTATGCTTCGCAGTAGCTGTCTCCTTTGAAAGAAAGCTATTACTGCATCTTCTATGTCACTCCCTATAATACTCCATGCTTTCTTGAAGAAGAAGCTATTATATCCATCAGGACCTGGAGCTTTGTAATCACTAAAGGTATTAAGGACCTTTTGTATATCTTCTCTTTGAACGTCTGCTATAAGGCTTCTCTTTGTCTCTTCTGGAATTTCCATAGGAAATAACTCTCTTAATCTTGTTTCTGATGGTTGAGGTTGGTTTGCCCTCCCTAGCAAGTTTTGATAATAATTTAGAATTTTGTTCTTTATCATTTCAGGATCTTCAGTAAGTTGCCCATCATCTAATTCCAACTTAACAATGTAATTTTTTGCTCTCCTCTTCATCATGCTTCCAAAAAAGACTTTACTATTACAATCTCCCTCTTTCAGCCAATTATTCCTTGATTTTTGCTTCAGAAGTATTTCTTCATGCTTGCTACATATTAGTAACTTTTCTAACCACTCCTTTTCTTCATTGCGCAATTGGGTATTTGAAGGATCATCAAAGAGCTTTGCTTGTGCTATTTGTAGCTGCTTCCTTGCTACCTCTGTTTTCCTTGGTAGTTCTCCAAATTCCTCTCTATTTAGCTTTCTCAACTCTTTTTTCATTTCCTTCAACTTTATCATTATTCTGTACATTATAGTGCCATCAACCCTTTGTTGCCAAATATTCTTCACTATTGTCATAAATTGGGGGTTGTTTGGCCAAAAGTTGAAAAATCTAAAAGTCCTTTTCTGACTTGGTCTATTATTGCCCACCTTGATAATGCAAGGACTGTGATCTGACAATCCAGGAGTACTAAATTCAATGGAGAAATCCATATTACTTTGCAACCATTTAGGGTTTACCAAACATCTATCCAATTTACTGCCTTTGAACCCTATTCCTTTACCTTTGTTCGTCCATGATAGGAGCGGTCCTACAAAGTTTGGTTCTATAAGTTCTGCATCACTTATGAACTTGTTGAAATCTTCTATTCCTTCTATCCATCTACTAGCTACACTAACCCTCTCATTTAGATTCCTCACTGTATTAAAATCCCCTACTAGTAGCCATTGAGTGTTCTTTCCATAACTGTTATAACATTGTGTGAGGTTACTCCAAAGATCCTTTCGTTCATTCGCTGCATTTGCTGCATAGATGGCAGATAAGTACCATACTTCATGTCCCTCTTCCACTTTACAATTCACTACCTGTTTAGAACTACTAAGCACTGTGATGTTGAACTGTGGCTTTTTCCATACAATCCAAATCCTACCATTTTCATTATCTCTATAATTATGGATAAAACCCCATTGGGGAAACAGAGAATCTATCACCCATTGTGCTTTATCTTCTTTTATTTTGTGTTCTAATAGAATGACAATGTCAGCTTTAGCATTCTTGATAACTTCTCGTACCTCCTTTTGTTTAGGGCTTTTATTCAAGCCCCTGACATTCCATGAGAATATGATCATTTGTCTGGGGGTATAGTGTTTTCTCCTTCAACACCTTCAAGACCTACAATATCATTGCATCTTGCTTCATTTGGTTCTTGATGATTACTTATAAGCACACTAAATCTATTACTGGTATTGTCCTGCTCACATGTATTCCTTTTGGGGCTCCTTTTGTTTCCCCTTCCATTCACACTTGCTTTATTGCTTTGTTCTAATTTGGCTTTTGGACTTATGGTGGATTCAACTTCATGTGTTATTGAATTTACAATCTTATCTCTTATATCCTCATGTCCTTGCTCGTCATGAACTTGATCTTCATTACCTTTATCCAATTTTTCTTTATCCTCACATCCTTCATCATATTTCTCCATCTGACTTAATGGCTTTTGAACTGGAACCCATATCTCCTTTTGCTTTATAACACACTCCTTATGTCCAAAGCAATCACATTTTTTGCATATTTCAGGTAACCAACAATACTCCACTCCTACCTCAAAAATAGCACCATTACCCATGTCAATTTCAAATGAAGTTGGTAGAGAACACTTTGTATCTATTTCAACACATACTTTTGCATATGATATCCTTTGTCTATGTTTGGTAGCTTTATCCATGTATAGTGGCTTTCCAACAGCACTAGCTACATAGCTCATACCAATCTCATCCCATAAAGCATGTGGGACATTGTGCAACTTTATCCAAATTGGTATTGAAGTGATTTTTCCTTTCTGCAGTCTAATAGTGTTATGCCATTTTTGCAGAAACATTGGTTTTCCTACCACATCACAAACTCCAGCTTCTAATACTTCCTCCATCTTTTGTTTATCAGAGAATCTAAAAAAGAAGAAGCCACTGTCTGTTGCAGAAATATCTATTAAGCTTTGTTTTCCCCATTGCTTTTCTACAATTCCTTTTACAACAGAAAATGGTAATTTTGAACCCAAAAAGAAACCCACAACACAATTTTCATAGAATTTACTTCCTTCTTCAATAACTTCCTTAGGAGGGGCAACTCTAATTTTCCCATCATTTAATACCGGTGGCTGGTATTTCATATGAGCATTTTGTGCTAATCCTCCTAATACAACCTTACTCCAAGAATCATGTTTTCCTTTATGTTCAAAACTCTCCTTAAAGATAATGTTGTTTGTCTCTTCTAGCCTCTCATTTTTCTCCTTATTTCTTGTAGGCCCTTGGAATAAACTTTCTTGGATTTCTTGTTCAATTCTCTCCTTGTCTTGTTGAGATAATACATTATCCTTGGTCACACTTCCTTTAGCCATGTTCCTATTTGCAAGGGTTAATCGTCCAGATTTCATTATTTTAACTTCTGTATCATTATTTTCTCCTAAAGATTTCCAACACTCTTTAAGTTTCCTTATTTTCCTTTTCTCTCTTCTCTCAAACTCAGCACTCTCTGGGTCTATCCTCTGAAAATCCTTGACCATCAGCAGTTACCAACTTAGTACTTAACTAATTTGATAGGCAGGATTTTGGTAAGATGTACCAAAAGTTCATAATCTACTCAGTATATAGACCTGATAGATTCTGCCTTCTTCTACCGACAATCTACTTAAATCCCTTTAACTTAACTTAATATAGAAACATGGCTTTTAGTAGGTATATCCTTCTCTTATCACTCCAAAACAAATATCTTAACTAAGCAATCAATAAATCAAAACACACCACGAAACAACTAAATTCACACCTAACTCTCACTACACCAACTTCTACTCCTAAATTGCAAATCCAATATATAAAAAAAATAAAAATAAAATAAAATAACAAATAGAAAAATAAAACACACAGAAACAACACTCACTTCAACAGAGTCTATCCTAATTATAATCTAATATACAGAAATGTTTTTTTTTTTTTTTTTTTTTTTTTTTTTTTTTTTTTTTAACTTACCTCCGAGCCTAGGAGATCCGGCGATCAGCCATCAGGTCTTGTCTCCCGCTGACCTGCTCTAAATCCTACTACCTTCCGCCGATGACCACACGATGGGGATGCGATGGGGGAGCGGGGGGAGCCTGGGATAAGTGGCCAGACATTTATTAATTCTATGTTCCGAATATTTACAATGTTGCCTTATATATTCATAATCGTAAATTATCATGGCTTTTTATGCAAAGCATCCCTTCTTTTGTAACCCACATGTTAGAAGAAGAAAAAAAGAACTCAGTTTTTGAAGTGAATGGTTGCAAAAGCGTTATGAACAAAACTTAGTTCTGCAGCAAGCTATTCAGAAATCTCGTCAATTGCTTATCCACTTACAACACTCATGTACGTTTCTTACATTCAAACGAAGGCATGCACGGCCATCTTCGTGCTTGGTTCACTTGGGATACTTTATTAAATTTTCTATTTTAATTTTCTTTCGATTGTAGATTCCTTAACCAACCTAGATTTATTTGCGAAAGTTTAGGATTTACTCATTTTAAGTGCATAGTATTTATAAAATAAAATTCCTAAGTAGCTTTTAACAAAAGACTCTTTCCAAAAGCTTAAATGAAACAATATTATTGGTGATATTTGTATACTTCTGGATATTTGGAAAATTCATCCCTTTGATCATTACATTTGTTACAAGAAAGATAACTAAAATTGATTAATTGATTGATAAATAGTCTTAAATAGCTTTTAATATTGACGAATGAAAAGTGGAAGGATATTTTGTGAGTACAAAACAAAGTTAATATAGAAGTGTTTCTATTTTGCAGGATTCACAGTCTGGACATCTTCGCTTTCTTCCCCACCCAAACGAACAGAAAGCATCTCACTTTTTCACCACCACTAATTCTAAGGTAGTAATTTATAGAAACTTGCGATATAATTATTTTAAATAATTCAACTAATTATTTATAATTATCAAGGTCTGTGATTAAAGAAAAAATCAGACACAAATTTAGATATGTTGTTGATTAGGTTAAACCTTTTTTAAACTCTTGGGACTGTATAAGTTTTAGTTTATCGTATTCAGTCAAATTAGATTGTAGCAATAACTGATCCAATCTTATTTTTATATAATTCTTTCTTATGTTTTCAAGTCATTTATACATTACATTAATTTAATAAAAGTATCAAATAAAACTTAAACGAAAATTATATGTTGTAAAATCCACGAAGTGGAAAATTGTTTCCAGTACTAAGAAGTTAAGTCTCACAAATCGTTACTTCCTCAGGAAAGATAACGTAAGTCCAAACCTACAAGGGTCCGAGTTATTTAAGTGTTTCGATTGTTTGTATCCCATAAGAAAAAGTCCATTGATATGTTGCAATAAACCTATTGGAACTAGCCCAGATCTGTTGAAGCGAATTGAGGGATGTTCCATGCGCGTGTTCTCCTCGCTGATTCTTTTTCTCATTTTCACGCTAGACTCAACACTCTCCGACACTTTTTGCCTACAGGTCACTCTCCATATCGATGGGATCCTTCTCTGCTTTCCTTTGTTCCTCACTCATCTCTTAGTCCTTTGATAATAAAGGAAATTGCATTATAGGAAACTATGTGAAATCCAAGAAAAAAGATTGATATAATTGTTCTTTTCGATAACATTTTGCGATATTATAGACACAAAATAAATCAACCTTTAGGAGATGAACCTCACCGTAAATAACATTCTGTTCTTGCAATTCTACTGAAGCTCTGGTGCAAGCTTGTCGGGGTTTACAAGAAAGAAGTGTGAGAACGTTTTACAAGCTCCTCATTGGTATTGTTGACGAACTGCTCCGGTTGTTTACATCCAACGGCTGGTGAGTCTTGCTAGAGATATGGTAGCATTTTCAAGTGTTCCTAGGGCCTTAACATTAGCTTGAAAAAGAAGTATGCTTTCTGAAATCATTTGTGTTATAATTTCATGCATACCATTGGAGTAGATAATGAATGAGTTTTCATTTTTGGCAGAAAGATTCTGGAAGTTTTGGAGAACTGGTGGGAAAGGAGTGTCCAATTTATTGTTGTGTTTGATGATGAGCATATATTGGGGCTAGGGGATCTTGGCTGCCAAGTATATCATTTCTAATTCTGAATTTTAATTTGTTTAATATGAATCATGTGATTAAATTTAATTTGTATCTCTTCTAAAGTTGAGTTTACAATTAGTTCCTTGATATAATCATTTTAGGAGTGAGATTCCTATTAGAAAACTTTCTTTGCCTATAGCACTAGAAGTTTGTCCTTCAACAATAAGCATTATCCAAGCTACTCTCCCACCTCTTTGCTTGAGTTGAACGTAGTTTCTTTCTATGTTTGTCTAGCTTATCATTCATGGTAAGGATTGTGTACTAGATGTTGATCTCATTTTTTGTGTGTATAATGTAACATTTATATCAATCTTCTTTCTTGAATCTCACATTATTGTCCACAAGTTTATCACAATTTGTTTATGTGTTGGCACTTAGTGTTGATGGATTGAGCTCCATGGCGTTTTTAATCTTCCAATCTTTTATATTGGTTAAATGTACTGATGTTCAACAAAAAGTTATCTCTTTTTTTTCTTTTCAAATTAAGGATTATAATGAGAATCCATTGCTATGAGTTGGAGATGAGATGACATGATGCCATATGAGCGTCATGTAATCTTTAATCGGCCACTTCAGATGTTGGGTTTCCTTTTACAGTAGCAAGAACGTGGGCGGTATCTAGGCGGTGCTCCTCTTCTCGCATCTTGATGGATATCTTTTGATTCATCCTCTTCACTTACGAGATTTGGTAAGTCTTCAACTTTTAGCTTTCATTATTTATTTTCCAAGTAAGAGAGTACCCGTATGAACAAATCTTCCTCCTGGCATGCCATTGCAAATACGCATTTGATTTCGACCATCTGGGCACCAACTCATGCCTTCATATTCCGCGTGATTTATTCAAAATGCAATCAAATTTTTGGAGAACACGGACTCACACTTTCAACAACTGCAATAAGTAGAGAAGAATTATACAAACTCCTGCAGTACGTGGCTGCTTGTGTTATTTTCAACTTCCCACGTTGAAATGATGGACTCTGGTTGTGGAATTATCTTTCATTATAAAATTGTGTAGGATAATCCGGTGCTTCCACCTTCTGAATACATGAACCCTATGTGTGACCATGTGTGTTAACCATAATCTCTTATCTCATTCATGGAAATCTTGTGTCTCGGTAGCAACATATCCTCCAAGAATTCTGGACCATTCTTTATCTTTTCACTGAGTCACTCTAGCAATGCAAATCCTTGAGTTTACCATGAGGTCATCATCCTCTTGTTATGGATTCAGATTTACTGGCTGGGGGTTTCACATTTGACACCGTAGTTCCCCAGGAAGCAGATTTTGATTTAAGTAGTTTTTTCGGTTCTGCAACTCTTGCTGTATCTAGACAGTTCTAGTGTGATGAAATTTTAGGAGGATCTATTTATGATCTTGCATACTAATTTCTCGTCGGTGGTCAAGAAATTAAACGTTAATTTGTATGGTACTGTTCACTTGTTTACAACCAAACCCCTACTTGACTATCCCTGCATGAACTTCATTTCCTTTTTTCCGCCTTACTTGTTAAAGTTGTTATTTCATCAGTGTCTCTCCGTGTGTTTTTGCACACACTCATCAGTGTCTATGTATTCGGAGATTTTTTCATGTTAAGAGGTTCTTTGTAGGGTCAAAATCATGGATCCATTTTTACTGAAGAAGCTTCTTAGTTGAAGCCATCTATCGGCAGATAATTTCAGGCTATAGATATAGATACTTGTTACTGCATTTTTCTCATCCTAGTCTTTAGAAATGTGTTTTAATAAGAATTCCCCATGTTGTTATCTGCAGTGGGAATGTGTTTTATTGGTCTGGTGAAGTAGATAAACATAATGCATAACGTCATTAAAGGTTCATCTACAAATAAATCTCTATCCTGGAGAGATAAACTACTACCCTTCGGATTTCTCCAGGTTTTGGTTCTGGTGAGGAAAATCCTTGTCATCTGCATAAAAGCAAACATTCAAGAATCAGAAACTAGATCAAAAACAATGCAAAACCCATAAGCAATTCAAGCTTTTAGAGGACCGAACTAAACTCCAATATGCTCCTCTGTGCATATATATATATATATATAACCCTGTGCTAGAGTACCATAATACGGGGAGCTTCAAAGCTCCTCCACCTTTCAAGGTTTTCAGACCGCAATCTAGAGACCCAGAGTAGGGGAGTTGCCCTCAGCATCGGGTTGCATTTTCTGAGCTTGGTTTTTGACACAATTAAAGGGTGAAATGCAAGTTGAAGCAAATAATCCTGAAATGGTACTAGCACCCTAGAAGAAAAAGAACGCATCAAGAAATTAGTCAAGGCAAAGGTAGATATTTTTTCTGAATGAAAGCCAATTACAAAAATATACATAGCTAGAAAGACTAAATAAGAATTGGGTACACTTCTTAGGTTCCAAAACTTGTTGAGCATCAAAATATGTCTCAATTTCACATTTAAGATGCAATGAGGCGTCTGAAACGAGAATTTTCTCCATCAAGATAACATCCAAATAATTGACGGGCCAGAAAAGACCAACCAAGTCCCAATGGGAAATGTTAACAGAATGTTTACTTCCTAGAAATTGATCACAAACGCTAATAATTTAGTTCCAATTATCAAACAAGCAGACAAAATTTAGCGCTCACATCCCACTTCAGCAAAACCAATTGAAGCCGGATAAATTAAGGTGGGGTTGTAAAAATGAAAGCAAAATGGCCTTATGGTCTAATAAATCACAGGCCTATCGCACAGAAGCGGACCTCAGCGTCTTGGAAATGATAGAAACGTAATGTGTGCGAATGGAATCAGACGGTGTTACTGGTCGCATTCTCTGTGACAGTCAAGCCGATGACTTTTCATTTCTTTTCTTTGATCTTTATGAAAGCGTTAAGCACTGTCTTTTTTTTTTTAAGTATGATAGAACATGAAACTATCAATCATTTCTTTGAACTGACGGACGCCTGAAATTCGTGTTTAACGACCACTAGATTGCACCTTAGCCAAGAAGACCGCCAGATTGGACCTTGCGATGATGAAGATGGAAGAAATGAAAAGCTCTCATCGAATTTAAGTACTCGCATTTTACTAAATAGATAGTAAAGCATAAGAGTTAGTTAGAAATTCATGCTCAAATTTCTTTCTGACCAACTTCAAATTAGATAGTGTTGAGGACTTCGAACTCAATAACGGCCATGTCAAATGTTGTCCAATGGAAGGAAAGTCAAGTTTTTTGCTTGTGAGAAAAATAGGTGGAACCTTCCGCATAATTGTAGTCTTTAAAGACTATATTTTTTAAGAAAGACTCTGTCATTTACGTGAAGTTATAATTGGTTATCATGCTAGATACTCCAAGCTTGGTGTACTATGGGACTTTTTTTTTTTTTTTTGTCATACCACATTTGATGGATGTGCTAATTTTTTTTTTTCTCCATTGTTTTCATCCTTGTTTTGGTCGTCTTACGCTTTTCTTTTTGTCATTTCCCTATTCCTAGCAAAGGTGTCAACTCTTATGCAAGCCAATGGAATCTAAACATAGCTTATGAGAAGATTCTGGTGATATTTTATTTTTAACTATCTTCTTATTGTTAACAAATACTGGAAAAATGCAATTCTAAAAATAACTTTAAAATTATTTATCTAAAATGACATAATGTAAGTGACAAAATTTAGTTGCTCCTTCTGGGAATCAGATTGGGACGCTGGCCCTTCAAGGCGGATTTTATCGTACATGATCCTGTAGAGAGGGCTGTGCATTGCGTTTGCGTCAGGAAATTTGGTATCATCCCAACCACAATTAAGGTAGCAGACACTTCAACGACGTGTTGTCCTCGGATTCGTGTCCAGGAGTTGTGTCTTGACAAATTACTTATATCGAAGGTGTAAGAAGATAGCAATCAAGAAAGGACTGGATTCAAAAGTCTAATAGAAAGTTAGTTAAAAATTAAAGGGTTTATAATTTATTTAAATTTATTTTAAATATCCAATTTTTAATTTATAAACTTCGTTTTACATGCTTTTTACTGTACACTAAATATTATTAGACCCAAAATCCAGCAAAAATGATCCATTGAACCCGACTTAAAATATTAAGAAGCTTAGTGAGTGACGTCCATCCAATCCAACCAGAAGTCTGTCTCCATCTCAGTTACCAGCCGAAGATTGTGTTCCAACTATCTAGAGGCTAGTGTTGCATTTTCGTTTTTATTTTTTTCTATAACTATTGCTTCTCTAGAAAATGATTGCTTAATGGGTTTCATATGTCTATAAAAGCTTACACATAGTCAAACTATATCTTAGTATTAAACCAATTATTGTAAATTTGCAACAGATTTAAACCAGCTATTTAAATTCTTTAGAAACACTAAAATCTAAGTTCACCTGTAAAAAAAATTTACAAAATTGGTTGATAACAAAATATCATCATCTAAGCTCAAATATTGCACTTGGCAAGTTCCAAAGCTTTTGTAAAAATTTATTACAATTTGTAAGCTTGACTCCTCTGGCAGATGTAATCTTCCCTCTCACACCCTTCTTGATTTTAGCAATAATAGTTGATTTATCTAGACTTGTATCGTTGAATCTTCTTCTATTTCTTTCTCTCCAAATGTGATACAATACAGCCTTGAAAAATATACTAAGCAAAGTTGCTGTAAAGTTCTTCCTCTTAACAGTCTTGATCATCCAACATATTTCAACTCTCTAGTGTTCAATTCTCTAAGTTAATCCATTCAAGCCTAACAAAGCCTTCAAGATGTAGTTTGTAAACCTACACTTAAAAAATAGATGTTCTTGTGATTCTTCTTTTTATTAGCAGAGGTTGCATTGTAGATCCACTGAACTATTCCATTTAGTCACCCGATCTGCTATGGATAGTTTGTCTTTCAAAATGATCCAGTAGATAAAATTATACTTTGGTACTCCTTTCCAAACAAGTCTAGCCTATTCAGTATCTTCTTTGTTCTCTCTTAGTGTTACATAACTTTTGGCAATATTGTATTTTGAGTCTATAACTTGTTGTGTAAATTCACTTCTTACTTGTAAAATATTCCTAAAGCTTCAAGCTAGTGATCCTTTCATCTTAACTTCTAATACATTCCTTTTCTTCAAATTTTCTGTTATCATCCATTTAACCCATAAAGAGCTTGTGTTGGGTTGCACAAGAGACCATAAAAGTTTTCCAATTTTCGCCTTATTCCAAGTATGAATGTCTATCGAACCTTGTCCTCCAGAAATTTTAGGCTAACAAACTTCTTTCTATGCCACTTTTGTTGCACATCATTCATTAGATTTACCTGCCCAAAGGAAGGTTCTAATCCTTTTTTCAATTTCATAAAGAGTCTGTTTTGGTAAGAGAAAAATTTGCATCCAATATGTTTGCAATGAGAACAGAATACTTTTTGCTAGCTATAGTCTCCCCCCATAACTAATATGCTTAGACTCCCAACCTTTAATTCTCCTCAATATCTTTTCTGTTAGGATAGTATAATTTAGGTTGGAGAGTCTTTTAGTAATCAATGGAACTTCCAAATATTTTATGGGAAGTTGACCTTCTTGGATAGGAATATGATCAAGTATTAGTGCCTTTTTCTGTTTAGACAAGCCTGAAAGGAAAATTTGACACTTTTCTGGATGCATCTTCAGACCTGTTATATCTTTAAACTCTTGCATAGCATCTAGTAAACACAATATAGACTCAATATCTCCATGAATAAATAGAAAGAGATCATCAGCAAAGCATGGATGAGTAATCTTTTCTTTAGAGCATTTCCAGTGAAACTTAAACCTTCCAAAAAATACTTTTTTTTGTATAATTCTGTTAAGAATCTCCATCACAATAACAAAGAGAAAAGGAGAGAGAGGGTCTCCTTGTCTAAGTCCCTTTGCCCTCTTAATAAAACTTGTATGAGAGCCATTAATGTTCACAGAATATCCAACAGTAGTAATGCAGCTTTCAATCAACATTCTAATTTTGTTTAGGAACTTAAAAACTTTTAGAGTATTTAGGATTGCATTCCAATCCATTGAATCATATGCTTTCATAATATCAACCTTAATTGCCACCCTTTACCCATGAATACCTTTGTGATAATTGTGTATTAACTCTTAACATAACAAAATATTTTCTTTAATGTTCCTTCTTGGCACAAAAGCTATCTGACAAAGGTGTATGAAATGAGGTAAAGCTATACTTAATCTTCCTGCCAAAATTTTAGATATGATTTTGTACAACACATTGCAATAAGAGATTGGTCTAAAATCTTTAATATTAATGGCATTAATTTTCTTAGGGATAAGGGAGATTACTGTTGAATTTATGCTTTGCAGTAGCTGTTTCTTCTGAAAGAAAATTATAACTGCATCTTTTATGTCACTCCTTATAATACTCCAAGCTTTCCTGAAGAAGAAACTATTATATCCATCAAGACTTGGAGCTTTGTAGTCACTAATAATATTAAGGACCTTTTGTATATCTTCTCTTTGAATATCTACTATAAGGCTTCTCTTTATCACTTCTGGAATTTCTGTGACAAATAACTCTCTTAATTTTGTTTGTGATGGTTAGAGTTGGTTTGCCCTCCCTAGCAAGTTTTGATAGTAACTTAGAATTTTGTTCTTTATCATTTCAGGATTTTCAGTTTGTTTCCCATCATCTATTTCCAACTTAACAATGTGGTTTTTTGGTCTCCTCTTCATCATGCTTTTAAAAAAGACTTTACTGTTTCAATCTCCCTCTTTCAGCCAAGTATTTCTTAATTTTTGCTTCAAAAGTATTTCTTCATGCTTGCTATATATTAGTAACTTTTTTAACAACTCTTTTTCTTCATTGTGCAATTGGGTATTTGAAGGATCATTAAAAAGTTTTTTTTGTGCTATTTGTAGCTGCTTCCTTGCTATCTTTATTTTCCTTGGTAATTCTCCAAAGTTCTCTCTATTTAGCTTTCTCAACTCTTTTTTCATTTCCTTCAACTTTATCATTATTCTATACATTATAGTGCCATTAACCCTTTATTGCCAAATATTCTTCACTATTGTCATAAATTGGGGTTGTCTTCCTAAAAGTTGAAAAATCTAAAGGCGCTTTTCTGTCTTGGTCTATTATCGTCCACCTTGATAATGCAAGGACTATGGTCTAATAAACTAAGAGTACTAAATTCAATGGAGAAATCCACATTACTTTTCAACCATTTAGGTTTTACCAAACATCTATCCAACTTACTGCCTTTGAACCCTATTCCTTTACCTTTATTTGTTCATTATAGAAAAGGTCCAACAAAGTTTGGTTCTATAAGTTTTGCATCACTTTTGAACTTTTTGAAATCTTCTATTCCTTCTATCCATCTGCTAGCTACACTGACCTTTTCATCTAGATTCCTTAATGTATTAAAATCTCCAACTAGTAACCATTGAGTATCTTTTCCATAACTATTATAATATTGTGTAAGGTTACTCCAAAGATTCTTCCGCTCATTTGCTGCATTTGCTGTATAGATAAAGATAAAAGATCTCTTAAATAAATTTTAGGTTACATAAAACTTTTGTCACATCATTATTAACAAGACACCGTCCGTAAGAAATATCGTAGCATCACAAATCATATCACTCATGTAGAGAGAAACAAAGGAAAACGACTTAAACTTAGGGCTTAGGTTGAACGATCATACTAATCTTGGTTACTTATCCTTTAAATTTTAAGTCTATATGAAAATCAATTTATGAGAATACCAAACCTGGCCCAACTTTCCATGCTTCTTCTGAACACTATTTGAATGACTGCACTAAGTTTCAAGTAACCTTGTGGACCAGTGATTGCTATTTTGTGGCTGGCTATTGTTTTCGGAGGCAGACCTTACAAGATCATACATCTACTTTCGTGAATCCCGTTGATTGCATCCATAGTTCTTTTCTTGGCTTCTATTTAACAGGTTATAGGTTTGATACAATAGTAGGTCCTGCACTGGCATTTGGAATCATCAGTTTCCTTGGAAAAATTGAATGGTGTATGCAATTGGATTGGCTTCCTTGAGTGGTTATGATCTGTCAAGTCCGTTACCATGACACTTATCAAAGAGGGAGGAAAGAAAAAGAAAAAAAGAAAAGCCAAAAGGTGGATGTGCATGGGATTTTAAATCCTGGAATGCCCGCAGAAATCCGACTCTTCTCCTTTCTTTTTCAACTTCAAGTAGTAATGCTCTTCCTTGTTACTTCTACCTCATTCACGAATCCTCGCTGCTGTGACTCTTGATGCCGACGGTGGGTTCCTCTGCTCTCCTTCGTCCGTCTTTCACCATTAAAAGTCCTTAAATATAGGCCATCTTGAAGTTTTATATGACCGTGGAAGGACCATGTTGAAGAGAAATCATAGAAGCGGATGTTTTCAGAGATAAATCAGTAGTATTTTCAAATATTGTTTTTTGACTGCAAGTGTTACGCTATGGAGAAATCAACAGCAGAAGATGAAGAGAAATGCTCACCCTTGAGATATCAAACCCGGCAAGATCCAGTGGCTGCTTGTTTAGAGAAATAAAGAAGCCAGTCGTCCTGACTGAATGGTGTACAACGTGGGTAAAGGCTATGAAGGTGGTATTGGTAGAATGCATGAACAGTTTCTGAATGCTTATATGGTTGTCGTTGATGTACAGGAACGACTATCCACATCTGTGATGGTGCTTTCAATGCGGTAGAGTGGGCTTTGGTGGGAAGGCAAGCAACATTAGCGACGGTGTATTTTGGTCAAAAAACATGGACCTTTAGTGGTGAGATGGACAATTCTAATTCAAAGTAGCATTGATCTGATTTTAGCAAACTTAAAGTAAGTTTCCTGGTTCCTAACTCTCGATGGTCTTCGAATTCATTGTGCAGGCAATTTCTTCAAAAACAAGGAAACCTGTGCGGTCAGGCCACTCAAAGCGACAGATAAATGCGTGATACACATTGAAGGGCGGGCAGATTGGAATTTGCGAGAGGATTGTGAAATCGTCTGTAAAGTTCCTACTGCATCTGCCGCTCACTTTTACTGAAAGAAAGGGTCGCCATTTTTCACGCCATAATGTGGGTGCCTAGCGCTCAGCAGTAATAGGTAGAGGAGTTTCTTTTGCAGCAAGGGTCCTGAAATTTCCTTGTGTTTGACCACTTATTCACCAAGTTGATTCTTTTCATAATTCATTTACTTTTGAATAGCTTCCTACGCTTTTACGAACCAAATGGCAACGTAAATTTCTCTTCTATTGAATTTGTGTGATTTGTTGGTTGATTCAGTATCTGTTGGTGCCTAAAGCTGTTTGTGACAGCGGATGGCTGGCTGGACGCCGGTTGGGGCATCTTTGTTGTCTTAGGTGACTTATCATATTACCGTTCCGGTGGACTGTGGTCCGTATACAGAATGTATGTGTGATTTTTGTTATTTAACTTTGCTGGTTGATGAAATCGAGTTGAGTATCCTGCTGTGTGACAGAAGTTTGAGGAGGAGCTATAGAGTTTCTCGACTGATCTGTTGTTTATGGGGTGAAGAACTAATTTTCGGGGCTTACGGATGTCAGGGAGCCAATTGGGTTGTTTGGTCTTGATATGGAGTGATCCGATTGACTTGTTGGAAGGAGGGGGAAAAACTATGAAGATGTTTTTGGGGAACCGGAGCCCGACTGTGTTTCTCGGCATGTCGTGAGGCAGGGAAGCAAAACTTGAAGGGGAGATCCACGGGTTTTTCAGCACCCACCCCGGGGTTTTCCAGCACTGCGGCACTGGATGGACAAGACTTGGGCAAACACGGCTCTGTGCATAGAAGTTATCTCAGGTCCTGTCTATCCCTTGTCATACAAATATGAGAAGTATTTAAATTAAGCTTAAACAATTGACATAGGGGTTCCCCACCCTCCCAAAATATAACTTTTCTATTAATTGTGACTCTCCAAATAAAATGAGAATTTTTACAAAACAGTTTTAATTTTATAATTTGAATTTTGATTTAACAATTTTCTTAAAAATTGGTAACGAGATCACTTAAAATTTCCCGCAAGCATCTTAAAAATTTTCATATGTTTGTCCACTTCTTCATAATGTTGACTTTTCTAAACTATTATTTGAACATTGCAATTGATAATGCACTTTGGATACATACGGGGATCCTTCCAAATTTAAGCTGAACAATATCTGGTAAATTTTAATTCACCCAACTTCCGATCAAATAGAATTGTAGCCCTCAAACTCTATCAAAGTCGTGCCAAACAATCTCAAATTAAAGAAACCTAAAATTTTTGCTAGTGTAAAATCAGTGTGGAATTTACCGCATAATTGCACTGCAACTATACATGCTTTTGAACCCCCATCTTATAGAACAGAAATATGTAAACTTTTGACATCAAAAGACTAAAAAATAATATGAACCAAACTTACTTCTCCCACAAACTACTTAGAAATCTCATTGATCACTCTCTTAGTTTATCATAACTTATGTGAATTAAAAGAACCCTAACACTATTTCAGATACAAGGAAAAGAGAAAGGGCCGGCTTGTCTCACGCCTATAGGCGCTGCTGTTACAAGCTTACATAGAAAAGGCTACCGTGGACCATAAAGTTCAACATTTTTTATTCAATGAAATACCATGGGTCACTTTTAACTGGCTCCATATATAGACTATGATAAAACAAGTAGAAACATAAATGACTTACAAATATAAATGAGTTAGATATGTGGGGAGACTAATATTAACGTAGAAAATAAATTTCGGTTAAATTGCTATTGGGACTTTGAGTCACCCATGATCATCACCATTAGACAACCTCGTATTGAGCTGACGCTAAATAATGTTTATACATCTCGATGGTTGTACTATTTTCTCTTTTCTCGTTTTGATTGGCTGCAGTTTTTATTTAGTATCGTTTGTGTTTTTCTTTTACTCCGTGCTATTATATAATTGAAATAAATTTGAAGTGATGCTAAAGGTAATAAATTTAGGCTACATAATTTAAATCGATTGGAGATTCTACTAAACATTATGTTTTCACCTTTTCTATTTGATGACTTGATAGCGTTTAATTTTTTGACAAAAATTATTGATAATATTATTTTGCGTAATTCAATGGTTTACGTAGATGTTATCAGTATATAAGTTAGTGCTTATAATTGGTTTTCATACTCATCATATATGATCATTTTTCAACTTGTACTCTTAGACATCTAATCAAAACTGAAATTTAAGGCTATTGCTTAAAAGGAAAAATTAATGAAAAAAATATTGATCTAAATAGGATTTTTTCATTCCCTAAATTCTTATGAAAATTTCGGTTTGAATTTACCATGTAATAATCAACTAGATCATTGAAATATTTAGTCTATATTTTTTGTGACATCCTGATTTTATTCAAAATCTTATTTTGGTGAATCTTACATTTGTTTTACTGCAATTAATGTTTATAGAACTCCATGAATCAAAATAATTTTCTCCCACCCTGAAATTGGTTTGTCGTTGCTATAATGAAATTCCATGGAAAGATCGAGCAAAATGATGTGTCAAGTAATACACAGTATGCAAAATTATTTTCAAATGTATCTCAAATTTTAGTCTTGCGAGTTTGTATATTGTAATGGATGGACAATTCAAATTCATGTGGAATGAAAGCGACCAGCAAAGGTCGGTATTACTGATGGTCTTTGAGTCATATTACTCTGACAATTTCTTGGAATACACGATAGGAATCTCGAACAGAAGATTTCCTAGTCTCTGAAATTTGACGCCCAAAACCCGCCTAAAACGGCTGCATTCCTTCTTTCGGGCATGCTACCCGGAACTGTCGCACAAGAAGGAAAGCGGGGGATCACTTGGATTTTAGCAAGTAACCAGCCTAACAAAGGTTGCTGTTGACCAAGCTTGGGAGGCTGGGAGTCTGCAAATCAGCATTGAATTAAGAAAATTCGTGAGACACTGATGGCAGATATCAGCACTCGGGAAGCTTCTTCATCTTCGAAAAGTCCATAGAAATATGATGTCTTTCTGCGGCCAAGACACACGTAATGGTTTTACAGCCCATCTACACGAACGTTTGGAACAAAAAGGCGTTGTCTATCTGGACAATGACAGATTGAAACGAGGAAAAAATATCTCTAAAGAAGAGATAGCCACATTGGAATTTGAGGGAGGGGTCAAGCGTGTATGCTTTTGCACAATTGACTATGTAAAAGAAGAGAAACGTATCCGCTTTTGACGTCAATGGGGGTAAAAAAAGGAACTTACCCTACAAACTACTTAAAAATTTTGTTAATTATTCTTATAAATTTATGATAACTAATAGGAAAGTGGAATTAAGAGAGGATTTGAGATTCATCTTAAATACCAAAATATGCTTGGCCAAGGATTTTGTTGTCTATATCAAATGAACATTAATTTTGTTTAAAAGAGCATGATTGTGCACAACTAAAACGCATGATTATGCATTCTCACTTTCAAGCTAAGGCATGCACGACCACGTTTTCCCTTGGTTTGCCAAAAATACGTCCTTGGTTTTGAATCCATCATGAAGACAATTCACACAAGTGAAATATGAAAAGAAGTTTCATATACTGCAAGTATATTGGGAATTTTTTTCATCTTCACTACTTTGTCACATAATTGATTTTTTGAAAGTTGTTTTCAACATTATGATGATTTAAGTCCTTTAGTTGATATTAAGATCATTTGAAGGTTAGTGTTGCTTTAAAAAAAAATCAGAACCTACCTAGCTTTTTACATAAAGCATCTCTTATTTTGCACTGATCACCTCAAAGGAAAGAAAGCATCTCAACTTTTGATACAAACGGATGCACTATAAATAGAACTTACTTCTCCTACAAGTTACTTAGAAGTCCCATCAATTACTCATATGCTTATACCATTGTATGGTTTCTTACTTTCAAACGAAGGCATGTGTGGCCATAGTTCACTTCGGCTAGTTTATTAATGCTCTATTTTCTCCTTTTTTTTCAATTGTAAATACTGCAACCGAATTTATTTATAAAAACACGTGACTTATTTTAATTGGATAAAAACTCTTTCCAAAAGCTTAAATGGAACAAGATCGAGTGCTGTTAGTGTTATTTGTGTAATTTTTAAATAGTTGAGAAACTCATCTCCTAAATTGTTACATCTTTTTTGTGGGAGACACCAAGAATTGATTACTTGATAATGGAAGAAAAATAGTTTTAAACAATTTTCAGAATTGATGAGTGAAATCTAGATGATTATTTTGTGATTAGGAAACCAAATTAATTCAGGAGTTTTTTTTTATTGAAATGTTTGCTTTTTATCCCAACCAAAAGAAGAAAAAAAAGCACCTTCACTTTTTCAAATAATTCATCTAAGGCGGTGATTTACAAAAGTTTATGATATAATTATTTCAAATAATTCATCTAAATATTTTGAATTAGTAATTTCTGATATTTTAATAAAATTAGACACATTTAAATATTGATGTAGATAGGGTTTTTTACCTTTGATAAATTCTTGTGAATATATCAATTTAAGTGTACATATAAAAGTCAAATTTGATTGTTGTAACATGCAATCTAATTTTGGATGCAATTGTTCATTCTCCCAATGCAATCTAATTTAAGAACTTCATGTGGGTTGGTAATTTAGAAGATCATAAAACTTGTAAAGTCATATGACATATTATTTCTCACCCAAAAAGGATGGAGGATTTGGGCTACTTGACATTAAAGTGTGGAATAAGGTTCTATTAGGATAGTTGCTTAGAAATCTTATCAACTATCTAAATTCATTTTTATGAAATAGGTGGATTTATAATACTAAATGTAGAAAAACTTCAGTTATGAATTTTGATGTTAAAAAAAAATATAGAATAGTGTTGTAAGGGTCTTCTCACGCTACAATAGATTCTCACAATTATACTTACCAAACCTTCTTATTTTTGCAAGGTGTAAAATGTCTTTTAATTTCTTTTATCTTCCTGAGTACGTTCAGCCCCAACACATGGTCGCAGGTCATAAAAGGCAAACTGAACGACGCGGGGAGTTGGCGTCAAGGACAGCTTGATTGGAAATCGAGAAAGTAGCCTGGCGTGCCAATCTTTGCTTTTGACGTTTCAACACCGGTCGGTAAACAAGACCTATCTGCCTGTGACTTTCATTTTATTTCGGCAATTTTTCTATCAATGAACAGTAAATTTCACCCTTAGGAAGTGGCGAGAATGAACATCAGATCTTATTACTTCTTTTGCCAGTCTATCACTTTATTCTTCCCGAAATATTCTCCGATGGCGCTCGTGTGGGCTCTAGGGGCTTCATCTTCTTCTACCATCCTTGCTACCCCTTTATGGATATATGATGTTTTTCTTGGTTTCCATGGTGGAGATACTTGCAAAGGTTTTATAGACAATTTGTATGCTACTTTGAAGTGAAAAGTAATTATCACCTTCAGGGATGACAAGAAACTAAAGCCAAGAGAACATATTTCTAAAGAGCTCCTGGAAGCAATAGAAAAATCTTGATATGCAATTGTTGTAATCTTAAAAAGGTATGCTTTCTCCAAATGGTGTTTGATTGATTTAACTAAGATCCTAAAATGCAGGGAAATGACTAGAATTGGCCTATGTTCTATTATGTGGATCCTTCTCATGTACGAAAACAAGAAGGGAGTTTCACAGAAGATTTTTCCAACCATAACCAAAATGCCGAGGTTGATGAAGAGCAAATTAAATGTGGAGAGCGACTTTGAAAGATACTGGCAACTTGTTTGAATGGCATTATGACAATTGGTATAAGTATAGTAAATTATTATGCCAAACTTTGTCGTTGCTCTTTACATTAGGATGACGAGTTTTATTTACTTGTAAAATTGACTTGAGTAACTTTTAATTTGTTTTTATATTGATTCTAATTTAATCTCCTTTTATGGGCACGAAGAAACCATTATGGAAGACATTAGTCAAAAGATGCTAGACGAAGTGAATCATACGTCCTCAAACATTTTCAAAGGCTTAATTGAAATCAACTCCTAGGCTTCTAAATTAATCCCTTTAATTTTCATAGGGTTTAATAATGTTCATTTTATAGGGATTTGTGGTATGGGAAGAATTGAAAAAACAACTTTAACAAAAGTTGTTTATGATTGAGTTTCTTCTCACTTTGAAGCAAGCTATTTTGTTGCTTACATCAAATTTGAGACTTATATAGAAATTCTACAAACACAATCTATTTATGAAATCTTGCAAGAGAGGGACTCAAAGGTATGGAATATCATGTTTGGTTTGCTGAAAGAAGTAGAGTTATTATATTATAACAAGTAGTGATTGTCATTTTTTAGAGAGGTTTGTGGATGAAATTTATAAGATTATGGAGTTAAGTGAAGATGAATCTTTAGAACTCTTTAGTTGGAATGCATTTAAGAAAGGTCATCCTAAGGAGGCTATGTGGAATTGTCTAAGGATATTATGCATTTTGCTTAAGGTCTTCCTTTAGTTGGTAGAATGATGGATGAATGGGAAAGTACCCAAGAGTAACTAAAGGAAAACTTAAAGGCAGACATATTGAACATACTCAAAATAAGTTTTGATGGACAAGAATATTCCTAAAAAGAACTATTTTTAGATATTTCATGTTTGTTCAATGAAAATTATTGGAGAAGTTTGGTGATGAAATTTATGAGATTATGGGGAATTATCAAGATAAGAGAGATAAAGACCATAAAACAACTAGCAAACGTATTTACCAAGGCTCTTTGTCAACGGCAACACACATATTTATTAAGCAAGTTTGGTGGTTTTGACATTTATTTTCTATGTATAGCAAGTTATATATTCCTTTTACTTCCTTGTTTGATTCAAATAAGTTTGCTCCTCATTATTAAAAAAGACCTTATGTATCATTCTTTTTCAAGAAAACAATACACAAAAGGCCTTTTCAATTTTATGTCTTTTTTTCTCTTTATTTTGTGACAGAAGGGGCCATAAGAAAGAGCAAACATAAAAGTACATCTTCGTAATCATCAATAGCATTTTCAATGATTGTTTGTAGAGTATAGGTGTTTCCTTTATAATTTCTCTCGTTTCAAATCTTTAAAAGAAATAGATTTGAGTTCTCAAAATTAATCAAATTCAGATATTCTTCATGTTCTTAATTTTTTATCACAAAAATAAAAATTTTAAATTAAATTTATTAGGGATCAAATTAACAACAATGTTGGAATGCATATATCAGTTTTCCAACCATCATATGTTCTATTGACAAATCCTAATAGTAACCTTCAAGTATTGTCAAAACCTTTACTCTTTTAGAGCTTTAAACTTGAGTTATTGTAGTTCATTGAATTGAGTAATCTTGATGATCTTGGTTATCCTCACTTAAATTTTTAAGTCTATTTGAAAATCAATTTATAAGAATACCAAACTTGACCCTACTTTCCTCCTTGCTTTAAACTTTATTTGAATGATTGCACTGAGCTTCAAGGATTGCCAATATTATAATTAAGTTTCAAGGAATTGAGTCTAAGAAATTGTTTATCTGTGGAGTTTTATTAATTTTTATTTACTTATTTATTTACCTTGGAATGGAAGAATATTGCAGACCAGGGATTGCACTTTTGTGGGCTGACTATTGCTTTTCGAGGTAGACCTTACGAGGCCGTACATCTGCTTTCGCGGAGTCCGTTGATTGCATCCATTGTGAGTCTCTCTCCCTCTCAACATACATGTATCGAATTGTTGGATAAAGAAAAGTTTCTGTGTGAAAGCTTAAAATACTGAAAGTTACATATTTCTATTCTTGGTTTCTATTTAACAAGTTATAGGATTGATACCGTGGTAGGTTCTGCACTGGCATTTGAAATCCTAGATTGCTTTAACCAAAGAATCATCCGTTTCGTTGGAAAAAATTAATGGAGTATGCAATTGGATCACTTCCTGTAGTGGTTGTAGTATGTTAATTCCATGACCATGACACTTGTCACAGAGAGAGAGAGAGAGAGAGAATAAAAAGGGCGCCGAAAGGTTGATGAATATTGGATTTTAAATTCTGGAATGCTGCTAGGAATCCTACCCTTCCCCTTTCTTTGTCAACTTCAACTAGTAAATGCTCTTCCTTGCTACTCCTATCTCATTTCCATGCCTGGTCCTCAGCATTCTCGAATCCTATCTGCTGTGTCATCTGGCTGTCACGCTTGATGACGAGTTCATCTGCTCTCCCTGGTGCATCTCTGATCATTAAAGGATCTTAAATGCAGGTCATCACGAATCTTATATGACCGTGTAAGGGCCATATTCAAGAGAAATCGTAGAAGTGGATGTTTTCAGCGATAAATCAGCATTATTTTCAAAGATTATTTTTCGGTTGCAAGTGACACAATGGAGAAATCAATTACGGAAGATAGAAAGGGATGCTGATTTTTGAGAGATAAAACCCGACAAGACTGTCGTGGCCGCTTGCTCAGAGAAATGAAAAAGCCAAACCTCTAGACCGCTTGATGTATAATGTTCGCGAAAGCTCTAGGTGTAGTAACTATTACGCCCTTGTGATTGCGTAACGGGACCTACCACTAGGAAGTCGTCCCACGGGAGGGTGTGTTTCTTTTTGTGATGATTACCTATGGTGTTAGGTGGGGAAAAAGACAAATATTGGGAGAAGGGTAAACTTCATTCCTCGCGGAGAGTTTACAAAATTACAAGAGAATTCAAATACAAGTCTGTTTTCCCTTGTCCCCACTACCCCTTTTTATAATAGATTCCTCCACTATGTGATATAGGTTATTTCTTTAATCATTCTGCCATTATGCCCGTACTACCTGGTTGCCGTCCGGTACACTGCTCCACTACAACCATTGTTTAGGGTTTTGAGTTGCAGGTCGACAATATGGAATCCGCGTGCTCTGACGGTACAAAACTCGCGTGCTCTATTTTGTTGTTCCTCTGTTACAACTCTCCTCAGGTCCAGAGAGCCATACTTGTCCTATGAGCCCCGCCCCTTTTAAGTCGGCTGCCAGGTAGTCCCAGCAGCATTCTACATGGTGTCTTGGTCAGCTAGTGGGGTAGCCACGTCAGCTGACGGTAACATTTCCCCCGACCTGAAACAAACCTTGTCCGCAAGGTTGAGTTTCGGAAAATGGGCAGAAATGCAGGCGACATCTTCCCAAGTGGCGTCTGCAGGAGAGGCACCGTGCCAGTGAACCAAAATCTGGGGGACACGGTTTTTGATGCGGGAGTCAAGACAGCTTGAGGGAAAGGAACGGGGTCGGACCCATCAGGACCAAGATGGGGAATTACCGTCTGAACGTCCACCGAAGGCCCCACGTGGTGCTTAAGCAAGGAAACATGGAAGACAGGATGGCAGCGGGAGCCATCTGATAGCTTCAACTCATAGGCGACCGGACCCACACGCCGAAGAACCTCATAAGGCCCATAAAATCGAACAGACAATTTAAGGGAGCGACGAACAGCAAGGGAAGAGTGACGGAAAGGATGGAGTTTGAGATAAATACGGTCACCCACATTAAAGGAAATGGGCCGATGTTTGCCATCATATGCCTTTTTCATTTTAGCTTGAGCCCGTTGAATATGGAATTTCAGAGAAGCCAAGATTTGATCACGGGAGGTAAGAGTTTGATCAACGGCCTCAGTGCGAGCCGTTCCGGGAATACAGTCAAGAAGAGTCGGCGGTGGTCGCCCATAAATTGCCTCATAAAGGGTAATGCCGATGGCCAAGTCGACACTAGTATTATGGCTATATTCCGCCCAGGAAAGCCAGCGGGCCCAATCTTTGGGAGAGTCACCAACAAAATAGTGTAAATACATTTCAATGCCCCGATTGGTGACCTCCGTTTGGCCATCCATCTGTGGGTGGTAAGCTGTAGAAAAACGAAATTGAGTGCCTTGGAGGCGAAAGAGCTTAGTCCAAAAGGTACTGGTGAAAAGGGGGTCACGGTCACAGACAATGGATTTAGGAAGGCCATATAATTTAAAAACATGGTCGAACAATAACTTGGCCACAGAGACAGCAGTGAAAGGGTGGGAGAGAGGCACAAAATGAGAGAACTTGGAGAGGCGATCAACGACGACCATGATAGCATTCTTGCCTAGGGAAGAAAGAAGGCCAGTGATAAAGTCCATAAAGAGATCCTCCCAGATACGGTCCGGAATTGACAAAGGTTGGAAGAGGCCAGGCGGGGCTGCACTTTCCCATTTATTGCGCTGGCAGGTGTCGCATTGCTTGACAAAGTTTATGACAGAGAAGCCCAAGTTTTTCCAGTAGAAGACTGAGCGAACTCTTTGCAAGGTCTTGTATACGCCTTCATGCTTCGTGCAATTCGTTGAGAACGGTGGGTATGAGATCTGAGTCTGGTACAAGAAAGATATGACCCTTAAAAAATATAATTCCATCACGAAAATCCCATGGACCCAGAGCTTCGCCAGAGGTGATGCGGGAGATGAGGCCAGCTAAGAATATCGTTGAAAAAGACAAGGACAAATTTTCGCAAAAATGGCTTGAAAACAGTATCCATTAGAGACTGAAAAGTAGAGGGAGCATTTGAAAACCCAAAAGGCATTACCAAAAATTCGTAGTGGTCGTTGTAAGTGCGAAAAGCTGTTTTGGGGATATCTTCAGGCTTGATACGGATTTGGTAGTAGCCAGAGCGTAAATCTAGTTTGGAGAAGAGAGTGGCCCCATGCAGTTCATCCAGAAGTTCATCGACAGTCGGCATCGGAAAACGGTCCTTGATGGTCCGTTTATTAAGTTCGCGGTAGTCCACACAAAGACGCCACGACCCATCTTTTTTTTTAACAAGTAATACCGAGGACGAAAAAGGGCTAACGCTGGGTTGAATAAAGCCAGAGGCCAGTAACTTATCCACGACTCTTTCGATCTCAGCCTTCTGTGCAAAAGGATACCGGTACGGTCGGACAGACATTGGTTGATCGGGAAAGGTTAGGGAAATGACGTGGTTATGGGGGCGCTGAGGTGGAAGGGCCTTGGGATCAGCAAAGACATCTCGGAATGTCTCAAAAAGGGAACGATATGGGCCATCCTGAGTTCGCATTGTTAAGGGCGGTGATAGGTCGGAGATGCATAAAAGAATCCTATGGCCTTCTCAGAGCAAATCTTTGTTGACACGATTGGCATCTGTGAGGCAAGCTTCGGGAAATTGCTCCCCTCGCAAATGGATTCGGCGTCCTTGGGATGTGAACTCCATAGTGAGCTTCTCGAAATCCCACAGGATAGGGCCAAGTGTTCGGAACCATTGTGTGCCGAGAACAACATCAACACCTTGTAAAGGAAGGACATAAAGGTCAAGGCTAAACTCTGCTCCCTGAAGGGTTACCCGAAGAGCACTACATTGGCCAGGGCTGAGAAGCCGCTCGCCATTAGCAACATGGACGGTGAATGATTCTTTGCGAGTAAGTTTCAACCTAAAATGGTGGGCCAATTTCTCACTTACGAAGTTGTGGGAGCTGCCAGAATCCACCAAAACACGCACTCGGGTGATGTGTGGCCCAAGCTGACCTGTAAGCTTCATGGTATGAGGGGTGCAGGTTCCGGTTATGGTGTTCAAGGAGATTTCCGGTTCTGGGTCCTCCGAGGGAAGAACGGCCAACTCACGAGGCTGCTAAAGAACAAGTTCTTGGCCGGTGGTGGGTTGTTCGCCCTCCTCGCCATCCCAAGTGGCCTCAAGGAGAAACAGGCGCTTGCACTGATGGCCCACCATGAATCGCTCATCGCAGTGAAAACATAACCCACGAGCCTTGCGGTCGGTGCATTCAGCAGAAGTCATCTTACGAATATAGGGGGTTTCTCGAGATGGTAGGGAAACACCTTTGGTAGGGGGCCCGGAAAAGTCACAGTGAGAAAAACCAACACTGGAGCGAGAGCTATGGTGAGTAGGCTTATAAAGACGAGCAAGACCCACGGCCGTGGAAAGAGTCTTGGGTTGACGTGCTTGGACATCAACACGGATGTGGTCCTTGAGACCGGTGATGAAACAAGAAAGGAGATGCTCAGGAGGCATCTTACCGGCGCGGATAAGCAGCTTCAAAAAACGAGTATAATAGTCCTTAATGGAGCCGGTTTGTTGAAGGGAAATGAGTTCACTGAACGGGTCATGATATTGGGAAGGACCAAAACGGGCACAGAGTTCTGCCGTGAGAATCGGCCAAGAAAGAGGCTGGAGAGCCATTTCAGTTTTCAATACACGATACCAGACCTGGGCGTCTCTGCCCGAGTACCAGGCCGCGACACGCACTTTGTCGGCTTCGGGGGTGTCATAATACTCAAAAAATTGCTCGACTTTGCAAATCTAGTCTGAAGGGTCGTCACTGCCATCGAATAAGGGAAAATCAAAACGGACTCCACGGTGGCGACCATGACCATCAGGAGGGGGAGTGTGTCCCCGACTATTGGTAGAGCCCGAACGGTTGGAGGGACCTTCATCTGTGTTGCTGGGGTGGGGAGGAGGATCGGTGTGGGCATGGATGGTGGCTGACAAGCATTGGAGGCTGTCCAAAATTTTGGTGAACTTACGATTGGTGTCGGCTTCGAGGCGGACTATTTATGACTCAATCCGTTCTACACGGGCATCAGCCATGATTGGACTATTGGCTCTAGATACCAAATTGTTACGCCCTTGTGATCACGTAATGGGACCTACCACTGGGAAGTCGTCCCACGGGAGGGTGTGTTTCTTTTTGCGATGATTACCTATGGTGTTAGGTGGGGAAAAAGACAAATATTGGGAGAAGGGTAAACTTCATTCCTCATGGAGAGTTTACAAAATTACAAGAGAATTCAAATACAAGTCTGTTTTCCCTTGTCCCCACTACCCCTTTTTATAATAGATTCCTCCACTATGTGATAGGTTATTTCTTTAATCATCCTGCCATTCTGCACATACTACCTAGTTGCCGTCCGGTACACTGCTCCACTACAACCATTGTTTGGGGTTTTGAGTTGCAGGTCGACAATATGGAATCCGCGTGCTCTGACGGTATAGAACTCACGTGCTCTATTTTGTTGTTCCTCTGTTACAACTCTCCTCAGGTCTAGAGAGCCATACTTGTCCTATGAGCCCCGCCCCTTTTAAGTTGGTTGCCAGGTAGTCCCAGCAGCATTCTATATGGCGTCTTGGTCAGCTAGTGGGGTAGCCACGTCAGCTGACAGTAACAGTAACTCAAATGTTAAAGTGGAAAATATAAGAACAGTTTTCCCAATGTTTCAGTGGAATTGTTATGTGGTTGTTAACTGTGATAATCCTTGCAATGCGGCAGAGTAGGCTTTGGCAGAAACGCTAACTCCAACTTAGCAGATAGAGGAAATATGTAGAGTGCTTGCTTGGTCCAAGGGATTGATGTTTAGTTTTACGGCTTTACGTGCTAGCGTGTGAAAAGCTTAAAAACCCCTTTTCACTATGTAGAAGTTAATCACGACTCTTTTCCATCCCCTGGCATACAGATACGACGAAGATGCAAACCAGTTATAAAATATCCAACATAATAACTAAGGCCACAAATTTTGAGTGCGAGTGGAAGATGACATTCCCACCCTTCAAAAATCGGACTGCTACACCGATTGTGTCTCTATGTACAAAAGAGAAAGTGAAAAAGAAGGAAACAACAACATTATGAACATCACTTACTTTGCCTTCAAACAAGTTAGAAACTCCGTTGATCACTCTTCTAAATTTGTGATAACTCATGGGAAATTAGAATCAATGAAGATACTTCAACATTCATGCTAAACAGTAGACATGCTTGACCTAGTGATTTTTGGTTCTATATAGCAAACAATTGGTTTATGAGAGTACAATTACGCTGCCTTTGGATGAACCTAATCCCAATGGTCGTTAAAAAGGATTCTAAATTTTAGTTGTAGTCTTTAAAATTATATTTTCTAAAAAACCTTGGACATTAATATAAATTTAGGTAAAAGTACAATTGAAAACAAGGATTTCAAATATTAGACTAGACGGAAATGGAGGATCTAAAATTATTCACGTTTAAGGGTTCATTCATGCATGAGCATGAAAATTATTTTGATAACTATTTTATTAAACTCTTGAAGTAATAATCTCTAGGATTTAGCATTTGATCCCCAAGTGTAGGCACCACCTACAATTGACTTTACAATGAAAGAGCCAATGCATGGAGTCAATTTAGGTTATATAAGGCAAAAGAATATCTTTATCTAATGAACTAATGATGAGAAAAACTTTAGTTGTGATTACGATGGATAGGATCATAATTTGTCATTGTGGACTAGGAAGTGGTGTATTTAATGATGAGTGATGATTGAAGTGGTAATGTATTACACTATATTGGTAGAGGGATAAAAAAGAGGTGAATATAATCATATCATGTGACTATGGACCTAGAGAGTTTGTATTTGAAGATGGGATATGGTTGAATTGATGATGTGTCATATGTTGCATGGGGAAAGATAAAACGATAGAAACGTTGAAATTTGAGGGACGGGTAGTTGCCGCGGCCCTCTAATGTGAAGCCCGCCATGCCTAAAACATATATGATTTTGGCCTCTCCACCAAGAAAAGAAACAACCTAACACAAGACTACTATGTGTAATCTGCCATGCAGAGTTCCGCAACATTGATCTCTAGGATAAAATATGTAATCTGATTAAACTAAAACTAAATGACAACTTCCCTTTGAAATTAATTTTTGTCGATCCCTTCCTTGAAGTCTTTAGCATTGACTGTTCAAATAGAGTTCCGTGACATTGAGTTTGAAATAAAATGTATAATAATATGTCTAATCCCATTAAAGTCAAAACTTGAAGAACAAACAAGAAAATTTTACACAACAAAGAGATTATGACATTCTAATTACTTTCTTTAATTTTCATGGATCTTTAAATAACAAAGAAGCTAAAAAGCTGGCACCAGCTGTCACAAATTTGAAGAACATACAAACAATTAAAGGCATCAGGCATCCATGAGTTTGAATTTAGAGATTTATTTTTTATTCCTTTGCACAAGTATTAAGATGACTCAGATCGTATTTAATGTAACCAATGTTCTAATCTCTGCTTTTGACGCCACAACCACTAAATAAATAGCGGCAAGAATGGAAACACATAGATTTCTTTCTAGCCAACTCACTTATCAATTAGTAGACCTTGTACTTTGTAGGTTGCTTACTCGAAAGAAAAGCTTAAAATTTCGATGGCACATCACTAATGCGGGAAATAAATGGTGGCAGTAGTGGTTTAAATCCTATTAATTGTTTGCACTTCTCAGTAGTTTCTTAGGTTTGAGTTCTTTGAAAAAATTAGATATGAGTTATCCTTTTATGTTAGATGCAATTATTCCTTATGAGCTTTGTTATTTGTAGTCACTTAAGTACTTAGGTATATCTAAGAATAAGTTGACGACCCTTGAGTATCTACAATCTTCACAAACTTAGGTTTCTTCATTGAAGAAGTTGTATGGCCGTTAAAACACTACTAAAACCTTCATTTTCCAGATTCAAGTGCTTAGAACTGTTGCATTTGGGTTATTGCAAGATGGTAGGTGTAATAATTGATTTACATTACTTATCTTCACTTAAGCATTTAAATCTAAGCAATAACAAATTTAAGAGATTGCCATATTTGATTCAACCACTAAATATTTAGAACTATTGCATTTGGGTTATTGCCAGATGGTAGGTGTAATAATTGATTTACATTACTTATCTTCACTTAAGCATTTAAATCTAAGCAATAACAAATTTAAGAGATTGCCATATTTGATTCAACTTTCCCAACTTCAGTATCTTTGCTGGGAAGATTGTGTTGAACTTGAAGCACTGCCAAATTTACCTTTAAGCTTAAGAAGATTGGAGATAATGGGCTGCATATCGCTGAAAAGTCCTTGGGTTGAAATGGGTGGAGGGTCGAACTATAATTGCGCCATTGATGTCATCGGTTATGAATATGATGGCAGACCCCACCAAATTGTCCAACTACCTTCATATCTACATATTTGTTTAACATCTGACAAGGGTTGGTCGGTGAGTCTCTTTCTTTCCTTTTATATGATGCTCAAATTCATCCAAGTTAGTGTTGTATCATATATTATAATATTCCATTTTTTATTTTTTATTTTGTAGTATAAACGTGTTAACATTTCTTACACCTGCACTGGTATAGAGTGGTTGTAAAAGACTTGACAAGTTTCTTTCTCGATCATAGTAAATTTCACAAGTTCATTTCTTGATTATAGTGTACTTTACAAGTTCCTTTTCCTTCTTTCTTCTTACTTCCTCAATATTTTTGCAAGGGACCCCTTAATGTTTGTAAATCATATGATTTTCTAAAATAATTTCAACTCAAAATGAGTATCATGAATTATAAATGCTTCGACACCAAGTTTAGAGGGTTTCAGTGCTCCTTTTCCTCCACAGAAAACGAACCATACTCACCAACGGATCCTTGGACTAAACCAATTATTTAACCTAGTTTCAGCTCTTTAAGGTTCTCTTTCTGGTACTGTATTTATTGTTTTCAGATAATTCTTTAGGTTTTCCACCCCTTCTTTGAATATTTTTTCCTATATAACGATAACCTTTCTCTCACGCAAAAAGTCTAATGATAGTGAGTTGAGCTTGAAGTTGATTAATTAAACTTGGAATTTACTTCTCCTCTCTAGCATGATCTAAATCATTACCAAATCGCCCTGTTCTTCTTCCCATACAACTGTAGTCATTTCAATTTCAACAGCTTAAGCGTGTTCATAGGGTGTTTTGAAACAGTGATCGGAAGCAAGAATGGACCTCAAGGAGCAAACAAGTTATATATATTTAATGAAATTAAAAATTGTGTCCCTACAGAAAGAATATACAGTAGCAAAGAAGCTTTCTGCTTTGAAATTCTGTACTTGAGTACAGGAAGGAAGAATATACGTCCTATGGAGCTGAGCCAATTTACCTACTTTTTGTTGCAAGCAAAATAATCTTACATCAGCCCAGATAACTCGTAGTCGTATATGCTGACCTCCTGCCCAAACTGGTAATGATAATCATGGTGGAAAGGATATGGCTCTGCTTCTAAAAGCCACAACTCAATTTCCCGATAAGCCAACGCATCCACTTCCGGGTTAAACATTGGATCTTCTAAGGACGAGCCACCAAAATACATCTGATTGCATGCCTGATTGAGTTCTTCGCTCAGAGGCACCTGATGACATAACTCAGAGGAGTCGAGCGATGCAATGGATGCTTCCAGGCTGCTTTCGGAGTCTCTCCCATCCTTGATATCAGTGATTGGGACCAAATCGGGTTTGGTACGATGAGAGGAAGGGATTGAGCTCGTATTCCCAGTAAGTTCTTGAACAAGCCTCTTGAAGCTTGAGCTGTCTGTGATGTAGACCTTCGGCTTCAAAACCTTTATCAAACTGTGGAGTTGCTTCTTGTTCTTACATATTTTTAGTGATGGCTGACTTAGTTTCTTCCCCATGGTTTCAGAGCACGACAACTGGAGCCTAGGTATTTACCCCTTCTTCAATGCTATAGCGGATGACTTGAAGGGCAATAAATATTTCTTACGATGAAATATATAAGCAGGTTTCTTGGGAACGGAACAAGGCCGATGACATAAAAGATGCTGAAAATGTCTTTCATGATGCGAAAGGAAACCTTATCAAATAAGCTAGTTGACGCGTTCTCCCTTTCTGTCTCTGTCTCTCTCTCTCTCTCTCTGTGTCTCTCATTCATCAGAAAAATTTTATCAAGTAAAAATTCTTTGGTTTGTTTTACATGGAAGATGTAGATATTGGTCAATTCAATAGCTTGTTCTTCTTCCACTGACCCGCATCTGACAACGAAAGAATGAATAAACAAGAAGAGAAAAGTAAGGTGCGCAGTTTTGGGGCTGCATGGATGCCTTACACTATTTGTCATCATCCATCCTTGCATAATGTACGAAGTTTAGAAGGAGAAAAGTAAGAGCTTGCAGATGGTTTAAGGTAAAATAAAGTTTTTAGAAGATTCAAAATGAGATAAAGTTTGTTAAAGATTAAAAAAAGTTGCAGAAGAATGAGAAAATAGAAGTGAAATCACAATCAAATTGGAGAAAATAGATGGAGAGACTTTATATAGGACTGGGGGTTGAATAGTCTTTTAGTACAATTAACTTTAAATAGTAGTCATTCTTAAGAAGGCCTTAGCAGTGATTAGTAATTTTTTCTAGTAATATCTAAGGATCTTGAAATTATTAAAAACCTTGTCTTTTTCAGTTCTTTGGTTGCTTCTATTAAGATTAATTCAATTTTTTATTATTTTCTATTAGGAATTATTTGTTTTGTTATTCTGTCTGACCTAACAAATGTTGGGGTCTTTAGTATCATCATGATTCCATTCTGATTATCCAAAAACTTATAATTGCGTTACAATCACACAATTAGAGACCTTCTCAACTCTTTATGACCATAAAAAGTCCTTTGTTTTCTAATTCACGCACACCATCTGTTTGTATTAAGATCTTTCGGGACCAGTTTTGATGGTTAAATGGAGGTAGGTGCTGGAATGAAAATACCAGTTGTGGGAAGAGTATATGCCTTAAAGTCAAGGTCATACGTCTATATGCCCGAAAAAAATCTTTTCGTTTTGCGGTTCGGCTGAAAAGGAAATTTGTGGTGATGAACATGTATGTTTTTTGTCAGTGCGAATGCGCCACCCGCCACGTTGACGTCATATGTCAAATCGATCTGTCGAATTTTGGTGCTGGCTGTCCATCGTGCAAGTCAAATGCATCTCAACGCACATGATGGTTTTAGCAGGCAGCGATGTTCAATGAAGGATGGCTTTTTCTTCAAGTGAGTCCCACCACCGATAAACAACATTAACCAATAAACATCATTAACCTTAACTCCTGCCTAACTGCATAACAAAGAAGGGTAGTAATCGTGATAATGACATGATCATTCGCCCTTTGAATGCCTCTATACCCTACTTAAACAAGGGTAAACTGGAGGCTTAAGGGGCCAAACTATGTCATGGTTTGTGAAAAACCAATTGCACAAGGGCAGCTTTTACCTTCAAAAGAGATCCAATGAGCTGTGAAAAATTTGAGCAGCAAGAGGGTTTACTGTTAGTCATTTTCCTTCCTTACTCAGCATATGTCTGCCCACCACCTACAAGCAACACTAGAATCCATTCAGAGAATTAGAAATAAGTGTTTATGTCAAGCTAAGTTAATGGGAAGAATAAACTGTTCTATTCTAAGTCCCTGTTAAGATAATTGGCAACGTCAGCTTATCTTTCAAGGGATCGTGCTCCCTCTTGTCGGTATTTCTCATTTAAATATTTTGTAGCTGACTTCTTTTCAACCCTCCTGTTGAGTCTCAACTCTAGGTGTTGATATTTGTAGTTTTGTTAATGCTTGAATTGGCTGCAAGTAGTGCTTCTAATAATTGCTTTTGATGTATTCATCTGCTTAGTGCTTCTTTCTAGAAGGGAAAAACAGAGAGAATAAATTATTGCTGACTGGGGTTTTTAGAAACTAAATAAGTACAAAAAGTAAATAAGTCACGAAAGTTACTTTTGCAGAAGTTTTGCAGGAAGATGCCAGGAAAATAATCACTCGGCGACATAAAGGGGTCATCAAACCGCTTGCAACGCATCAGAGGTCCATTTTGAAAGACTTGTTTTGCGTTGCTGAGTCACTAAAAAATTTCAAGTTCCGAGCATCTTTTGATTAGTTACCATCTAAAAATAAATGAAATCTGTGGGAACTTGATGAGATCACGCGGAAGAGATCCTTCAAGCAAACTGAAGGGAAGTCGCATATAATTGCTTTTGGGTCAAGACAAAGAGACTCTAGGGTCAAGAACTAGAATCTCCAAAAACTTAATTAGGTTTAGGTCGACTAGAGAGAAAATAGCTTTTTTTTTTTTTTTTTTGTAAGATGAGAATGTAAAGCTGAACTTATCGGCTCAAGGTGTTTAATTATCCTTTTCGTAACAAACCTTACTACTATGTCCAAAGATCTAAATCTATTGATATAACATGCTCAACTACTCTTGCATATTATTAATCACTAGGTTTCATAAGCTTCATATGTCTCAAGCTCCCATAAGCTTATGATAATTTTATCACACTTTTGATCTGACATCTCAATGGCCTACTTTATGGCAATTCTACTAAGTGGTTCACACTTACGTCATTAGATGGTAATCCTTTTTGTAACTTAAATTTAAGATGTGGGTTTTATTTTTAATACCAATTATAATGAATTGACTACTAAATTAGAAGGTTTAGACTAACTAACATGATAAACTCAATTACTTTTATATATTTTCAACCCTCAAACTCCATAGACCTCATGTGTGTCATACCTCTATAAGCCCATAACATTTCCATTTGAGGTAAATAATATACCACAATCCTTAAAACATATAAATCTTCCAGAATACATTGATTACAACAAATATTTTTATTTATGAAATGCTTTCTTGAGAAGAGATACATACAAGAGCCTAAACTTTTCAACAAGTTGTACTTCTTCAATCTATTAGCAGAGAATTTTAGTTGTAAAACAATATATGAAATATAAGTCTTGCTATCACACATTTGATCAGAATAAAAGCTTATAATTCAAAAAGCCTAAAATGAGCGGCCTTAAAATTAATTTGACACAAGAGATAAAAGATGCAATCATGCCAAAGTTAGAATGGAGAAGAACTGATGCATATCCTCCATGACTCATGCTTTTCATGTTAAGTAAACATAGAGGTAGTTATGTAATCCAAAACGATTCAATTTGCCTTCATAAGTTAAGATACAAAAAACCTTGACAAACAAGAGATAATTATATGTGAAGTCATAAAATAACAAATATCATACTTTACAAAAGTTTTGTAGAAATCTAATTTTTTAGATTTCTGTTCACTTCAATTTATTTCATAGTATTTGAAGTTGAGAAGCATCATTTAAAATTTTTGACATCTCTTCTAAATTATTAAGCTCCTTAAGCTTCTATTATTTATCCTACTTAATGAATGTTTGGTCATTCACTACTTATCTAATGGAACAATTTTTTTTTAATACTTTCTCTTACCTTGTTATTAATTTCTCACTCTTAATTACTCATTCATGTTAATTAAGTGTTACAGAAGTTTGGAATGGCAATGCACTTACAGTAATATACATGTTCCTAAGGGCTTTTAAATGGCCATTTTGTTTGAATTTGCTTAGAATATAAGTGAAAGAAAGATATTTTAACTTTTTCTTCTCTTCCCCCCCCCCCTCTCTAACTCATCAACTCATCTCTAGTACGAGATTTTTTTATTTTAAGTCAATGTTGTAATTTATCTTAATCTAAAAGAAATGCATCCATTATGAACCACATTAATCATCAATTCTCAATCATACAAAATGGTTTGACTCCTGTGCACTACATGTATAGATGTTAATTGAAAGCTTTGTATATTTGTTAATACTATTTGATTAATGATTTTCTCATTTCATTTGAGTCACTTTCCACTACTATTAGTTGCTTAATTGGGATATGTTCAAATATATCTGCCTTTATCAACTCATTTTATGCATTTCCTTTTAGTGCTTATGTATCTAGAAAAGATGTAGGCTTTGGCGGTGTATTCCCTTGCACAATAGGGTTAGTTTATTGATTTGGTAGGATCTTCAACACTTCTCTTTTTTTTTGTGTAAAATGTAATTTTATCAATTTAGCTGCTTTAATTTGAAGGAAACCAAGTTGAAGTGGCTCCCCCCAATCGTGATCAGTAGCTCTTTCTAGGCAACACTCCTCTTTATGAATAGGTGGTTTTTTCATTGCATATTTACAACTTTTTATGGCATATAACTAATAAGGCATATTCTTGGAACAAAATTATTGCCCTTTTTTTTTTCTTAGTTTCGTAATCAAAGTTCCAACAAGGTTGAGCATAGCAAAAAGCTATGCCCAAAAGCTTATAGATATGCCAAAAGGAGCTTTGTTGTTCTAGTTGTATAACTAGCTTTCTTCTCTCTCTCTCTCTCTCTCTCTCTCTCTCTCTCTCTCTCTCTCTAATTGGTGTCATTTGATGAAGTAGATTTTGGTTAGTATGTACTAACATTACCTTGTAAATAGGAAATTGTTGGATTTAGCATTGGTCTAGCTACAATCTTTAATTTGAAAATTTAGTGTAGTTGTCAATTTTTTTTAGAAATAAACTCATTCTATTTGCTTTTATAATTTATTACACCCATAATTCTATGTTTTTGTCTCATTTAGCATGTAGGGCAATCAAGCCATAGTAGAAATCCAATTTGCAGATTTTATTTATCCTACATTTGAATAGGAATGCATCCTTTCTCAATGTTATGTTTATAATTGCTTCATGATTGTCCATTGACAAAATGTTTCTAGTAGATTGTCAATGAAATTGCAAAGTTTAGATACTAGAGCAGTAATCAATTTAATTGTGGAGGTACTCCTGTTGTTAGTTTGAAAAGAAAAATCCCTTCTAGTCATTTCATTTTCTCTTTTCATTTTTACATATTGACTTTTACATTTTTCCCTAGGTTTAACAATAAGAGATCTATATGGAATTGTTGGCTATGGTGGGCATCATCATTCATTGTCTTCTAAAGCTTTCTTCTGTCATCTTCCTGGTATTAAGCATGTTTCCAAGATATCTTTTATATTCAGTGTCAGTAACACAACTAAATAAATAATATTCAAAAGCCTGGTCATGATAGCTTTTTTCACCAATTCTTATGTTAGAAACCAAGTGTCCACCTTGTTATGTAGTACTCTTCTCTACATGTACACTTCTTTAATTCTTCTCCCTTTTTTTCTTTTTTAAATGTGATGTGCATAACATGCTTTGTAGCTTGTACATTTTATAATAAGATGGTTTAGCCACTTTTGTCATGGCCGTGGTGATTATATTGAAAATAGACCTTTTTCATATTGAAAAGCTCATAGCTTAGGATAAATTAGATTAACCAAGTTTTATGAAAATTGAGTACCATGAGGTTGAAAGGAGGATATTGGAACTTTTGCATCTCTCTTTTGTCTATGAAATGTTGCTACAAGGGAATATGGCTTATGGGACATTGTTATCTAGTGGTGCATTGATCCGTTAATATTCAATATCTCATAATTGGTCCCTCTATAGTTGGTTATTCCTGGAAGCCCACAACAAGCAATAGGGCTTTCGGTACCTTGCATACGTGATTCAAACCCCATTGTGTTCTTTTAACCAAAGGTATGGTGTTTTTTTTTTTTACCATGTCCTAATGAAGATTTAGCCCTTAACTAATTAAATTTAGGTGGAATCACGAAAATATCTTGGATTCAGTGGCTTTAACATTTAGCAATAAAAAGGTGTTTGTGCTTGACTATGTGTTGCCTCTATCATAAGGAAAGGTATGCTAGTTTTAGATTCATCAAAATTGAGCAATTAGAAGATAATACTCCATTTTATTGTAGTTTAGAAACTTTGATATGGAAGAAAATTTGAAAATTTTGGTAATCAAGTTATTGGAGAAGGCATTGATATTACACTTGTAGGATGGGGAGCTTAGTTATCGATAATGGAACAAGGTTGTCTTAATGCCAAACAGGTTAGTAATTCTCATTGCTGAAAAATTATTCTTTGATGTTTATAGTGGCCAATATTTTATTATTAAATATTAGGAGAAAAATGGTTATTTATAATCAAATAATACAATTAGGTTACTAGTGAGATAATGACTATTTTCTTTGCAACCACTTCTAGAACTATTCTAGAAGCTATATTTTGCCTAGTCAGGAGAAATTTCTAAGTTCCAAATATTTCCAAGTTTAGATAAATTCAAAATTCACATGTAACTAAGTTTGACTTGGTATTTACAAAATATATGAGTTAAGGATTTGATAGTGATCCTTCTTCCTATAAACTCCATTCACACAAGATGACTTTTTAAGAAGGAATTTCTTATGAACTAATGACTTGAAGGCTGTAATTCCTATCCAAAAAACTGTGAGGCTTCTTGCAAGTATAATTTCTCTATACAACATATGCTATGTTAGATCAGTTGATGGAGTTATAGGCAATCTGCAACTTTTCTCTCTAGATTAGTCCTGAAGCTCCGATGTGTGGAGGTTTTGGTGCTGAAAGCTTTGCCTATATTGTTGAAAGTTGTTTCCTAAGGGTAAGTTCCAACCTTTTGCATGTTTCTATTTGCTCAATAGTATATGGGTAGTATGCTTGATTGCAACATTATTCTGTTGATTTTATGCTTTTCCTTTTGATATTTGACTTCTAGTTGCAAATTCTAGAAATTCTAAATTGCTCGTCTTTTAGTTACAACAACTAGGTATCCTAATGGCTAGTCCCCGAGCAATAGAGACACCTTCTAGTGTTGTGGCCTTAAATTTCCTAGAAGCTTAAAAGCACATAAATTTAGCAGAAATAGCCTTTAAAGGGACTAATAACCTCTTTTCTTTCTTGTTGTAATATAAAAAAGTAATAATAAAATTATTTTAAATCTAATAAACGATGTGTAACAAAAGTAGCATGGAAAGAAGTTCGTTGGCCTAAAACTCTAGAAGGGTGGGTTTAATGGACATTCAAATGTAAAATAAGGTAGTAGTTGGAAAAATCTTATGGTCTCTTGTGCATAATGACCCAAACTCATTATGAGTTAAATGGATGATAACAGAAAATTTGAAGGCAAATAATGTATTAGAAATTGAGATGAAAGGATTACTAACTTAGAGTTAAAGGAATATTTTACAAGTAAGAAGTGAACTCACACAACTAGTAATAGGTTTAGAGTACACTATTGCCAAAGGTTATGTAGTATTAAATAAAAGTAAAGAAGATATTGAATAGGAAAAATTAGTATAAAAATGAAAACTACTAAAGTATAATTTTATCTACTGGATCATTTTGAAAGACAAATTATCCATAGTAGATCATGTGATTGTATGGAATATCTTAGTAGACTTATAATGCAACTTTTGCTAACAAGGAAAAGAATCACAAAAAAATTTATTTTTTAAATGCTAGTTCATAAATTACAAATAGAAGGTTTTGTTTGGTATGAATGGCTTAACTAAAAGAATTAAATATTAGAGAGCTAAAATATGTTAGATGGTCAAGACTATCAAAAGTAAGAGTTTTGTAGTGACCCTATCCAATGTATCTTTCAAGGCTATATTATATTACATTTGGAGAAAAATAAATAGAAGAAGATTCAATGATAAAAGTTTAGACAGTTCAACCATTATTGCTAAAATCAAGAAGAACAAAAGAAGAAATATGTCATCTACAAAGAAAGTGAAGTCTATAAATTATAATAATAATTCTTTTAGTGTTAGTCTATAAGTAGAGAAAGTATAGAGAAACCTAATTGGTAAGCAAAAAAAGTCCCCTTAATGGCTAGTCATTGGAGGAAGCCTCTTTCACGAGTTTAATTTATGAGAAAATCCATAAAATACTTGTCTAGTAAGAAAATAAGTATAAGAAAATCTAATGAACATAGACTACACAAGGTATAAGATATTATGTTAGTCTAAACCTTTTAAGTATACTATGTTTGGGTGTGTGTGCTTTCCTATGATTATGTATTCTGTCCATATAGAGGTTTATACATTTTTGTTGAATTTTCACAACATATGATTTATAAACAAGTAGGAAAAAATTGTAAAATTTCAATTTCAGTTTTAATCAATTTCCATATTTCCAACAATCTTTGTTCATTTATAATTACATTAAAAAATCTCACATGTTACCATCCCCACCCTCTAACAATCTCAATATGATAATACTAGTAACTTTCCACCCAAGTGGGATTTGTAATGTTGTCATTTTAAACAAATCTCCAATCTTCTCTAGAGCAAATGTTAATCAAGCATGATCTCCTAGCTAGTACTTAGCATTTATGAACGAAAATTATGGAAATTATGTTGATAAGTACTATTCATATGTCTAGTAATTCTATCTAATCAATTGCTATAGCTGAAACTACAAAGATCTATTTTTCAATTTGTTTAATGCTTTTAAGAAAAAACAAAAGAAGTATAAGTGAAAAATAAAAAATAAAAAAACTAGCTTAACGGTTTGTCATAATTTGAGCTAGGAACATTTTACAACTTACAATAATCATTATTGAATAGCAATTGTTTAATAATGGGTGGGGCCATTGGCATGCACTTGGTAATTATAAGGATGAGGAATTCTATGATCATTGTAATACATTTCCCCATGGATTTTGTAGACATTAGACTTAAGTTTTTCCTTTGAAAATTTTCATTTCCTGTCATCTAAAAAAAGAACTACCTATATAGAGTGGTTTTCTAATCTTTGTTGCAACTATATAGGTTAAAATAATTCTAAATGACATAGCATTTGAACAATATTGCCTTTGGCTAATGTTTTGGCTAAAAAGATATGACTTTACAAGAGTTTTCTATGAAATTAACACTTGACTCCTATAAGAAGTCTAGCATATGAGAAAAAATTATTTTAAAAAAATGTGTGACAAATTGCAATCTAATTCTAACATTGTATTAGTCTTTTGTCTGAAAAGGTTTATATGAATAGATGATAAGAGCATGTAGGAGAAATTACAAGTAAAAGTGACATTTCAAAACATGGAGAGGTTAGGATGTAAGTCTTTATTAATTCATCAAATAGATATAGAAGTAGTTAAAAGGTTAATTAGTGAATCGTTCGGCACAGAAAGGAACTTGGCCACCCCACCATGTGCCGGCTGGTCAAAATTGGCGTTGAAAGACCGCTAGATTGGAATTTGAGAGAGAAGTGGGCTTCCGCCCAATTGCAATGCAATTTTCAATCATCGCCATTTTTACCCCCTCGTACGTTGCACTTTGCATTAGACGACACAGTAGTTTGATTTTTGGGAATGAGATTTTGGCTTAGCCCATATTTTTTATTGTCCTCGCATAACTTTAAAATCATTCATTTTAAAATATCTGATCTAAAGATTTGATTTTAAAAGGCTTTAAGTAGCATTTAGTCTTATTAACGTAATCATTAGAAGGTTTATTCGCAACTAAAGGGCGCGGTAATGAGTAAACTAAGCAGGCAGGGTACAGGGGAACCCTTACTTTTGTTTACCTGAACGTAGGTGTTATAGGACGGCCAGATTTTCTGTGGAGAGGAATCAAGGGTGCAGCTTTTCCAGTGTTGAATCATCGTGCATAATTGCTTTTTTGGGAAAAAACAAACTCAAAAAATTAATTTTTATTTAAGACTAATGTTGGCATGTTGACTCTTTAAACAAACACAAACTGTTTAACACTAGCATTATAGAGATGCACATTTCTCATTTATAGTAGAGAACAAATACTATAGACGCTCCTTAAAATTTCCTTCCACTGAACTCCTTTTTCACAAATCTGAGCTTTTTGAAATATTTTCTGAATATTGTGACAATTCATGCATTGTAAATAGTATTTGAAAATTTAATTCTTTCACAAATACTAGTTTTTATATATAAACTACCCTGCAAATATGTACTTTAGAAATGTGAATAACTCCATATTAATTTAATATTATCCTTTACCTGAATAATCTATGTCAGATTATACAATAGTGTCACTTTTACTATGTAAATGTTTAATTCATACCCATAAAAAGTGCAAGGAATAAACTAAACTCTTATATTACATTTAAAAATTTAATTTTTCTACAAAAATTAGCTAAAATATTTTTTAATATAAAATTACTCCATGAGTCCACACTTTGACTGATATAAAAATCCTACAGGTTCAGCTTAAACATTGAACTGCACCTTCTTGGAAGGTTGGCAATGGAAACCAAGAGGATTTTTTCGGACCGACTTTAAGTCAGACAACATTGGAGACCTCCGTGCACCGGACAACCGTCTCAAACAACGTGTAAAGGAAGGTGGCTAAGATTTTTGCAAGGTCTAAAATGTCTGTTATTTACTTTTACCTTCGTCAATACGTTCAGCCTCACCCCATGTTGGTTACAAATATTTTCTTTTACCTGAAATGGTTGTAGGTCATAAAAACCCGAAAGACGCGCGGAGTTAGCGTTAAAGGGCAACTTGATTGGAATTCAAGATTTTTTCTACTGCTGTGTTTTTCTTTTTCTTTTCTTGTCGAACACGTTCAACCCGCCGGTCACTCTTCCTATTGAGAGGACCCTTCTCTGCCTTTCTTAGTCGCCCACCCATCACTTAGTCCTTTGAGAGCAGAGCAATCCAGAAATTTTATAAGATTGTGCAAGAAGAGGAAAAGAAAAGGGGATTTATAGATTTCAAAGTAAAAGAGTTGACATTCCAATCATGCTTGTTAAAGTAAAGAAAATTATACGATTAAGAGCTTTTTTGTTTCAAAATATAAAATTTTCATAAGAATATAATATCATTTTAAGTAAGATTTAAAGGTTTCCAACCTTTATATTTTTGTAATTCTTGTAATTTTGAGATATGTTTCTATTCTTTTTTTACACTACTCTTTATTAATGTACACTTACATCTTCACCAAAAATAAATAAATAAAGGGATTTGTATAGATTACAACGACACTTGGTGTTTCCGGACTGAGTTCCATGGTATTTTCAATCTGTCAAATTCTACATTTGCTAAATTTGTTGATGAGGTCAAAATATTCAATTAATCCTTATTAGTTATTAGTCAGCATTTAAACATTTAGTGCATTGGAACTGTCCTTAGGAGGTTTTTAGCAAAGATAATAAGTCTTTACAAGGTGAATATACATATGTAGAGCTGTTTGGCAAAGATGCTGAATGTTTTCAAAGTAAATAAATATTTATGTGGACTTAAATAGAGTCTTACTAGAGATTTTCATGTAGTCTTTGAAAAAATAAGAAGCATTTGGTGCTCTTCATGATTGTAGATGTTTCACTCAATCCATGGAAGAAGATGACGATGATACTCGCTTTGAAGAGATGGAACCCGGCAAGACTTGTTGGAAAATGGTCGATTTCAACCTCCTACTTTGGTTGTTATTTATGGGCTAACCCTTTTCTTGTCATGTCATAGTTTTGCAATTTTAAGTTTTTCTTTGGTGCTTGTAAATAAATGTGAGGGAACTTCAATTATATCACATTGGCAAAATAAAATTGATGATTTTTTCCAGTTCTTTTTTTCAAGTTTTCCCCATTTCCATTTTTGGCTTCATGATTTATTGTTGTTTTGTAGTCAATGCACCAAAGAATCTTTTGCCTGCAATGATTTCTTGTCAGGGAATAAAGATGTCAACCATCTTTTCACAATGATTTATAATATGCAAAATGGCTTTGCAGATGAATACAAGAATTATTTCCCAACACATCATTAAGAATGATGATGGAAAGCTATTGCTATATATTGGAGATGAGATAAAATGGTGCCAAATGGGTTCCATGTAAGCTTTGACTAGCCACTCCAGGTGACTAGGTTTCCACTTCATGGAAGGTTGAAACCTTCCTTCAAACATGACAAACGCTAAGCTCAAAACGGAAAATGCGGCAAGATGTTGGTAATGAAAACTTGGGAAAGAACTAAAGGACATTACTATAAAGAAATGTTTTTGGATTTTGTGTACAAAAGAATGTGCGCATGCTTGTATAGTTCTTGAGATTGTAGCATTATATGTTGAATTTGTTCGCCTATTATATGTTCTAATTTAGTTGAATGTAGAATCAGTTTTCATGGTTTTTAATCTCTACTTCACATTCTTCTTGTTCAACCATTTTCATGATTCCAACACTTAAGTGAAGATATCAATTAAATTATCTAACGTTGATGCTTTTCTTATAAATTATTTGAGAGATTAGTAAATATTGTTCTCTTCTTTTGCAATAAAAATAGGTTTTAGATCAAGTAAGAAAGTTTACATAAAGTAGAAAACCTGCTTAAATGATCCTAGTAACTGATCTAGGGAAGAAAGAATTTATGGATTATGATAGATGAAATAAATAGTAGATTGCTTTCATCTAAATAATTTTATGCTCTTTTGTGTGTATAGTGCACTTAAACTTATTTCAATTAAAGTGGTATTTGTATTGTAGAAGGAACAAAAAATTAGAACCTATGAATCTTGTCAATGAAATTCTTAGAAGCGTAGCTAGTTTTTGAACAAATCTTAAGATTGAAATTTGCCCTGCCTTCATATGATTATGATTATGCTTATAAGCATAATAGTACAATCTTGATAATTGTTTTTATTGGATTTGGAACATATGTTAGGTAAATGTAGCCTTTTAGAATTTTCTTCAAGACAGATGTTACATTATAACGATTGTAACATTGTCAATGATCCCATAATGCTAAAGAACATACTAAGCTTTTGTTTATATGATAATGATTTACTAACTCTTAAGTTAACTTTTCGATTGAATAATGAATTTTGTAGCATAGTATCATAGATAAAATCCTCTTTGGATCTCTTATAAGCCTAACTCAAATCTAATAGTTTATGCCTTAAACAAGGGGAAGAAAAAAAAGGTGCATAAGTTAGGATTGTTATTAACCCTTTGTGGTGAAGGGGCATGTTTTCATGTGCATAATAATATCATTTCACAAAGAATGTATTAGGAAATTGGGCTAATTTTAAGGAATTCCACCAACTTTAACATCAACTTTAAGGTTGAATAACAAGCCTAAATTTGAAAGAAAATGTTTGCTATTTGGCTCATAGCTCTTCATGATTCAGTAGCCTAATATTTTGTGGATGGAAATGAATAGATTTTTAGAATTTTATTGTTTCCTTTAATTCTAAATAATACCACTTACCTGTTACAAAAAAATTTCAACTTCAATATTCTAAAATTATTAAGATCTTGGAGCTTGACATGAGGTAAAAAATAAAAAGAATACAAAAACATAAAAGACATAGTTCCAATGAAACAACTCTCATTAAGCCATTAAATATCACCAAATCCTACAACTAAATACACATACAAAATGAAGTAAAAGAGTAATCTCATACATTTGCTTCATAACTCAAGGCATACATAAACAAAAAATACCAAAAACTTGGAGTGATTATCCATAAAATCCAAATTTCTTACCTCCGACGCCATGTTAGTTACCATAAAAAAACAAAACAAATTCAACAAGTGAGACTAGCTTAATTTAAATAGTTTATGCAACAAGGAAAGTGGAATATTGTATCTTGTTATGGACAGTTAAAAATAGTAATGAACCCATTATCATAAATCCTAAAATTGCAAAGAAATGGTCAAAAGTGCTTCTAATGTACAAAAATGTGTTCACATGAATGTGCATAAAATATTTTCACAAGTGTATGCATTTATGTTTAGAATTTGAAAACTAATAAGATGTTGAGAAACTTTATTAATGTTAAAGCTTACTGGTGCTTCTCCATGTGTAGTTTATAACACTATAACAAACATCTTGCCATAGCTAAACCTTTCAATTCCTTTCCCAGAACACAATGACTTAAGAATTTCTCACAATTAACAAATGACCAAAGGTAGTATCATTCTTATATTTTGGATTCGAAAAGAGACACCTAAAGAGAAGATAAATAATACATTCCTCCATCTGTCCTAAACTTGTTTTGCCCTCACAAGTTTTCATTGCACTTTCAAGGCAATTATAGTTGTAATTCTCATTTTCCTGAATGGTATCCAAGCCTATAGAGAATAACATTGGAGTGGAAAAGAAAGGAGTAAGGCCATTGGCATGCACTTTGGTAACTACAAGGATGAGCAATGCCATCGTCACCATTACAGGTTTTTTGATGGATTCCATAGCCATTAGATTTCAAGTTTTCCTTGGGAAGTTCTCCTTTCTTGTGGTCTAATAGAAAAGTTACCTATGTGGAGTGGTTTTGTAATCTTTGTTTTAATTTTATAGCTTGAAATTATTTTAAATGAAATAGCATTTACAATTATTAGCTTAGGATTGTTGGCTTTTCAAAGTGTGATGGTATACTACGAAAGCTGTTTACCCTTCAGTTAATGTTTTGGCTAAAAACCTATGACTTTACAAGAGTTTTCTAAGAAATTAATACTTGACTCCTATAGGAAGTGATATCTCAAAACATGAAGTTTCATAAAAAGAGGATGAATTAAAGAATAAGCAATTGTATTATATCAATTACAAAAAGGTATAGTACATTAATAAAAATGAAATGCCATAAGAACTAGAAATAATTAAATAACATCAAAAGGCAATGAGAAAGGACAAAAGCCCATATTAATAGTAATCAAAGTATCTAGAAAGTTAATTAGTGAAAACAAAGTCAATCATTTTAATCATTTTTACACAAGTTTATAAATGTCCTATAAACCTTCATTCCTTTGAACTACAGTGGACAACTATCGACAACTTCTTTCCAATAAAAAAGTTAGTTGTTTTCTTTTTCATGTTTTAACTTTTGCTTTTCTTAAAGAATACAAATCCTCACTGTCAACATAAACAATGTTGATCATTTGCCTACCAATGGAAGCAAACAATATGTTCAAATGCAAGAGAAGGATTGTGTGACCCCAATAGCAATGCAGAAGAAACCAAAGGGAGCATAGGTAATGACTGAAAAGCTGTGGAAAAGCTTGTTGTAGATTCTTCATAAACACACAACAACAAACTATAAAAACTTCAATTTTAGTTTTAATTGTGTTCCATATTTGAGAAAGTCTTTGGTTATTTATAATTCCATAAAAAAATCCAATAAGGTGCGATCCCCATCCTCCAGAAACCTCTACTATATTACTTGTGACTCATGTAATGTGGGATCGGCAATGTTGTTGCCTTTAACGTATATCCCCTCTTCAAAATAAATTTAAGTCCAACATGATCCCTGGGCTGACACTTTGCATTTATATAAGGAAAACGGTGGTAATTTTGTTGATAAGTACTATTTATATTTCTAGTAATTTTGTCTATTCCATTGTTGTTGTAGAAAATAAATGGGGATCTATTTTTTTTTATTTACTCAACATTTTTAGGAAAACAAAAGAAGTATAAATAAAAGTTGAGAAAATAGTTCAATGATGAATCATAATCTATGCTGGAAATATTTTATAATTGAGAGTAATCATCATTGAACACTAAGATTTAGTGGTGGTTCAATTATGAAAAGTGTTGGAAATATCAAATGATGAGCCATAAAACCTATTTAGATAAAATCTAACAAATCACCTAGTGAACCCAGATAAAAATATCAAGAAGCATAGGAAAAGACTTCTATCTAGTCCAACGTGAAGCAATAACCAAGGATCACAGTCCAACCACCTAGAAGTTAGTGTTGTATTCCCATTCTTAGTTCTCTAAAAGTGTTATTTGTTATTAAATTAATCTATTAATGGAGTTAAGAAGTGTATAAAAGCTTAAACATAGTCAAATTACATCACAAATATTAAATAAGTCACCCTTGGTTTAGTGAAATTTATGGATATGGGTCATTATATTTGACTAGGAATAGTTTTCTATTGATGTTCCCAAACTAACACCCACTCTTACCTTTGTTGTCTATAGCTATACCTATTATTGCAAAGAAATTTATAATAACTTTTAACCAATTAGTAAAGAGGTGCATCAATATGATTTAATTTGGATAGGTAGTATTAGCAAATATAATTTCATTGCATAATAAGTTTGTAAAAATAGACTTTCTACAATAAAAAAAATTGTACAATAGGTGCCTTTAGTTAACTAATATTGTGATTTCTATCAATCCTAAGTAAAAAACAAAAATTATCTCTTTTTTTAAATTTACAAAAGGATTTTTTGGAAGACTATCCTCATTTAAGATAGAATCTAGCATAAGATTGAATGATGAAATAAAGAACTATAATGGATAATCAAAGTAACTACTAGAAAGAATTTAGCTGTAGAACTTCTTAAAAGATCTTTTTTAGCTTGCATTTATTATATATAGGTTGAATAAAATAAAAGATGTTTTAAAAGAAAAATAACTGACATCTTAATTCTATTGGTGAAAGTAATCAAAATTGTACTGGGGAAAGCTTCTTTATTTAAAAATATAAAGTCTTTTCAAGAAAATACTTTACCAAATTTTCCTAGTCCAAGTACATTGAAAAAACAAATGTAACCTATTTTCCAAATGAGAACCATAGAAATTACAATATAGATCTATTGAGAGAAGTCATCCAGATACCACTTTTACTTTAAGAAGTATGTCCATGCATATAAGTTATCTAATAAAGTTATGTTTGTTGATTCCACTTGACCATATCAAGTCATGCTATTTAACCTCTGTATTAGCTTGGCATAATTCTTTATGTCTCTTTACCACAATAAAAAGGTTTAGAGAACATAGATAAGAGAGTTTGCTGTGACTTAAGAAGACCTTTCCAACTTCATGTCATATTTCCTCTGATGTCGAAATGCGTAACTGAAATTCTTCTACATTTAAAACTATAAATCCATCTACTTCATAAAGATGAACTTGGATAATTAACTAGAATCTAAATTGATCGCCCTAGCAAAACCTTATTCTATACTTTAAGATCTAATAGCCCAAGTCTTTCTTCCTTTTTAGGTGAACAAACAACTAGTCAAGTTACCTTGTGAGTTTTGTGATCCATTTTTCAATTTATTTATTGTTCTTGAGAAAAAAAAAAGAAGTATAAGTGAAAAATAAAAAATAAAAAAATAGCTTAATGGTTTGTCTTAATTTGAGCTAGGAACATTTTACAACTTACAATAATCATTATTGAATAGCAATAGCTTAGTAATGGGTAGGGCCATTGGCATGCACTTGGTAATTATAAGGATAAGGAATTCCATCATCATTGTTATACATTTCCTCATGGACTTTGTAGACATTAGACCTACGCTTTTCCTTTGAAAATTCTCATTTCCTGTCATCTAAAAAAAAAACTACCTATATAGAGTGGTTTTCTAATCTTTATTGCAACTATATAGGTTAAAATAATTCTAAATGAACTAGCATTTAAAAAGTATTGGTCTAAAATTGTTGGCTTTTAGAAGTGTGATAGTATACTACTAAAGTTATATTTGCCTTTGGTTAATGTTTTGGCTAAAAAGATATGACTTTACAAGATTTTTCTATGAAATTAACACTTGACTCCTATAAGAAGTCTAGCATATGAAAAAAAATTATTTTAAAAAATGTGTGAAAAATTGCTATTTAATTCTAACATTGTATTAGTATTTTGTTTTAAAAGGTTTATATGAATAGATGATATGAGCATGTAGGAGAAATTACAAGTAAAAGTGACATCTCAAAACTTGGAAAGGAGGTTAGGACAAAAGCCCTTATTAATTCATCAAATAGATATAGAAGTAGTTGAAAGATTAATTAGTGAAAACAAATTGACTTTTGTTCGTTTGAACTCTCAATGATCAAATCAAATTGTACAGTGCACAACTCCTCAGGTAGTAAAAGAGTCAATTGTTTTTTCTTTTCCTTAAGGATATGCCTATTACTGGAAGCAACATGGTTTAAATGTAAGAGAAGTACTACGTGACCAGCAATGTGGAAGAAAAAAAATCGATGGGCACGAAAATCAAACTATAAGAACTTGAGTTTTAGTTTTACTCGAGTTCCATATTTCATACAATCTTTGGTCATTAATAACTTCATAAAAAAACTCCGACACGTTGCCATCCCCAGCCACCTTCTGAACGAATGTTAGTCTAACATGATCCCTAGGTTGGCACTTTGCATTTATGTAAGGTAAATGGTAGTAATTATGTTGATAAGTACTATTCACATGTGTAGTAGTTTTGTCTAATCAATTATTGTTGTTGAAAATGCAAACGGCTCTATTTTCCGGTTGTTTAGTCAAAGCTTTTAGGAAATAGCTTAATGGTTAGTCATTATTTGAACTAAGAATATTTTATAATTGAGAGTAATTATCATTAAAACCCAAAATTTGTGACAAGTCAATTATGAGAAATATTGAAAATAACAAATAATGAACCATTCAGCCTATTTTTTATGAAATTACAAAAATGACCCATTGAACCCGATTAAAAATATCAAGAAGCTTAGTAAGGGATGTCCATCCGAGCCAACAGAAAGCCATAGCTTGTGATCACATTCCTCTCATCTAGAAGTGAGTGTTTTATTTTCATTCTTAGTTGTCTATAAGATTTTTACTTCTATAAAAAATAATTGATTATTGGAATCCATATGTGTACAAAAGCTAAAACATAGTTAAATTGCATCATAGTATTAAAATAGTTGCCCTTGGTTCAACGAAGTTTGAGAATATGTGTAGCATCGTTTGAACAACTTTTTGTTTGGGCTTTTTTTCAATTTTTTATTACGTCAAGTATATTGACCAAAAAGGCCTTGAAATATGTTAAAGTTATAAACTATTAAATTTTAAGTAGGACAGTGTGAGTTGTGAATAGAAGTGAAGACTTTTTATTAAATACTCCATTCTCGCATATTTTTAGTTGGAATGATTTGTTCTTCAAAAGTAACATTTAGTATCTTCTTCTTTCAATCTGAACACAAATAAGTTATAATTTTCACAAAACACCAAGAATTGGTTCTAATTCAATGCTTTGAATTCCACTAGTTGTTTGCTCTCTAATTTTGTTGAATGGGATCATTTTAGAATTTCTACAAAATATTAATTGTATTGATTGTTCAAAACATTGGGTAAGTTTGTAGACATTGCTGTAATTTGATCTCTTTAATATTCATCAAATTGACAGTAGCAAAGTAGTTATTATTATCATTTAAGAGATTAAGAGCTCTTAAAAATCTCAACTTATATGATTGTCTAAGATAGCTAAGTGGTTTATTTCAAAACCAGCAAGGCTTCAGTGATAAATTTTTACTGACTTCTTAAACCTATAACTGAAGTTAGTTTATGAATTTATGGGGTTATTCGTTCATTACCTAGTTGTTTGAGAAGTTAGTATATTATGGTGTCTATACTTTAAAAATTTCTAATTTCAGAATTATGAACCATTTGGAGAGGGGGAAAAAAAAAATTGCATGCGTATTGGGCAAGTAAATGGTGGAACACACAGCCGCGTGAGCATAACGACTACGGCCGTTGGTTTCATGTGGGCCCGTATTGCTGCGTTGCAGTCTGTTGGAATCCTGAACAGTCCACGTAAGAAACGAACAAGAACTGCTTATGGAGTCTCCTCCCTGTCCACACCGATCTCGTCCTCCTCCCACGTGGGAGTTTGACCCCACAGTCCTGGCACATCGTATGTGTTCAAAAATTTATTATTTACTTTTAAGGTTGATTTAAGATTTGAAACATTTTATAATTTGAACAATTTTACAACATCATGCTTAATAATGTGAAATAATATGAAACATTCATTGTTACTAGATTGTTACTAATACTTTATGACAAACTCAACTTAGTCATGTCAATAGAGATATTAGAAAAAACATTTATTTTATAATATCATTTTAAGAAATTTGTTATTTAATTTAAAAGTCATTTTTCAAATTATATAATAATTTTGTTAACAATATAATCTTTATTCTATTCTAACCGTCTTCACGTTTTTTGTATGTTCTTGAATCGTTCGGCACAGAAAGGAACTTGGAATAATCGTTCGGCCGGCTGGTCTTCGCACGATTGCAATGGAATTTTCAATCATCGCCATTTTTACCTCCTCGTACGTTGCACTTTGCATCAGACAACACAGTTGTTTGATTTTTATTGTCCTCCCATAACTTTAAAATCATTCATTTTAAAATATCTGAAAAAATATTTGGTTTTAAAAGTCTTTAAGTAGCATCTAGTCTTATTAACGTAATCGTTAGAAGCTTTATTTGCAACTAAACGGCGTGGTAATGAGTAAACTAAGCAGGCAGAGCACAGGGGAACCCTTACTTTTGTTTACCTGAAAGTAGGTATTATAGGACGGCCAGATTTTCTGTGCATAGGAATCAAGGGTGAAGCTTTTCCTGTGTTGAATCATCGTGCATATTTGCTTTTTTTGGGGGGAAAAAAACTCAGAAAATTAATCTTTATTTAAGGCTAATGTTGTCATGTTGACTCTTTAAACAAACACAAACTGCCTAACACCAGCATTATAGAGATGTACATTTCACGTGTATAGTAATTGCGAGTGGTGGCAGATAGATAGATATTATAGAGCGCTCCTTAAAGTTTCCTTCTACTAAACTCCCCTTTTACGAAGCTGATTTTTTAAAATATTTTCTAAATATTGTGAAAATTCACCCATTGTAAATAGAATTAGAAAATTTAATTCTTTCACAAATACTAGTTCACGGAAAGGGGGACACTTTTATGTATAAACTACTCTGCAAATCTGCATTTTAGCAATGTGAACAATTCAATATTAATTGAATACTATCCTTTACCTGAATAATCTATGTCAGATTGTACAACAGTGTCACTTTTATTTTGTAAATTTTTAATTCATACCCATAAAAAGTGCAAGAAATAGACTAAACTCTTATACTATATTAAAAAACTTAATTTTTCCACAAAAGTTAGCTAAAACTTGTTTTACATAAAATTACTCCATGAGCCAACACCTTGACTGATATAAAGATCCTACAGGGTTCACCTTAAACATTGAACTTCACTTTCCTGGAAGGTTGGCAATGGAAACCAAAAGGATTTTTTTCTGACCGACTTTAAATCAGACAACATTGGAAACCTCGGTGCACCGGACAGCCGTCTCAAACAACATGTGAAGGAAGGTGGCTAAGATTTTTGCAAGGTCTAAAATTGTCTGTTACTTTCTTTTATCTTCGTCAATACGTTCAGCCCCACCTAATGGCTGTAGGTCATAAAAAACCGAAAGACGCGCTATCTATGCTGTCTGGCTCGTGAAAGTTGATTGGAATTCGAGAAAGTTGTCTGGCTCGCTATCTATGCTTTTGACGCTTCAACACCGATCTATAAACAGGACTTCCATTTAATTTCGGTAATCTTTACTGGCAACTTACTGATCAAGATTTTTGCTACTACTGTCTTTTCTTTTCTCTTTTCTTGTCCAACACGTTCAACAAGGCTCTGTGCGAACATGACAGGAGCCCAGTACCCCACCATACGCGGGCAGGTAAAAAAGAAGCACCGACGAACTCGTGATGTTCGTGTGACAATCAGATTGAAATTGGATAGAGGGCTCAGGTGTGAAGTGCTTCTGTGCAATTGCACTGCAGTTATTTACGCAAAAGAAGACGACCGTCTAGGCTTTTAACGACAATGGGCTGCAGGGGTCTGTGTTTGTCGGAAATAACTTTGAACTTTATCTATAGTCTATTCAGACCATCTTTCCTGAACATAATTGGAACCTAGCTTTCCCATGCAAATAAGTCAAAAAGAAGCACCAGCGAATGCGTGAAGTTGGTGTCAAAACCATATTGGAATTTGAAGGAGAGGTTAGGTGTGCAGTGCTTCTGCACAATTGCCCTGCAACTGTATATGTAAAAGAAGACAAGCATCTCCACTTTTCACGTCAATGGGAAAAAGAGTAAAAAAGAAATATGAGTTGACCGAACTTTTCCTATAAATTAATTAAAAATTTCGTTGATCATTTTTCTAAATTTAGGATAATTTGGTGGAAAGTAGAATGAATAGAGAGGTTTCAAAATTCATGCTAAACATTAAGTTATCCTTGCGCAAGGATTTCTGTGTCTGTATCAAATGAACATTGATATTAACTAAAAGAGATAAAACAGGCACTAAAAGTCGTGACTATGAATTCTTCATTTTCCTATGAAGGCATCCACGGCCAAGTTTCCCTCAGTTTGTTAAACAATTTCCTTGGTTCAAATCCCTCACAGGGGCAATTACGCACAAATTTAATATGAACAAATGTCTCATATACTGCAAGAGTGTTGAAAATGTCTTTATTTTTTAGACCAAAGAATGCACGGCCAAGTTTCCCTCTATTTGTTAAAAAATTTTCCTTGGTTCGAATCCATCACAAAGGCAATTGCGGATAGATGCAATATGAACAGAAATCTCATATACTGCAAGTGTATTTTGAAAATTTCTTCATTTTGACCACTTTTTCACATAATTGCTTTCTTCTGAAAGTTATTTTGAGCATTATCATAATTCTTATATGTTAGTTGTATATTAAGATTACTTGAAGGTCATGCTAAACAATGGGTTTTGCTTTCCCAAAAGCGGAAGGTTGCAGGAAGATGAGATTTTGGCTATTGATGCCGTTTAGTTTCCTTGCTTTTTAAGTAAGTTTAATAGTGCTTTATTTATTTAAGTCTTTATTCCTTTGTAACGAAGTTTTGGTAAACTGATTTCTTTTTTCTTGATCATCCAACGTTGATGGACACATCAGAGTTGTCATACCCGTGCTCGAAGGATATACACGGCTCTTTTTTTCCTCCCCCTAACCCTAAAAGGACAAGTTTATGCAAGACATTGTAAACTAACCTTAGCATCGGAGGAGATTTTAATAATAATCTATTTTTATCTACCTTTTGATTGCTTGATAAATATTTACCGTATGGGCACTTACGAACTTTACAAGACAAATTTTTTAATTAATTTTATGTTAATATTGTAAACCTATTTAGATGAAGAATATGATTGTAAAGAGTAAGTTTAAAATCCTCGATCTAAAATGATATGATGTAAACTATAACATTTGTGCTTAGATCCAAGAAAATAATTCATAATCTAAGGGCAAAGGAGGGCTAAAAGGTAATCATAATTTGACCCCTTGTAATTAATGATAACCATTACTCAATCCAATTTAGTAATGAGTTAATTATGAAGCTTCTCACCTGTTACTTAGTGAAACATTATGAACCACTTTTAGTCATTTACATATATAGACTATCAAACAAGTATTATTGTAGTTCAAAAAAAAAAAAAGCTTTACCATCAGGAAATTTACGTAAAATGAAGATGTGATAAAAACAGCTATTAATAGTAAACTTTTGAGAGAGCATTTTGAAATAAATCAATCTTGGATGAAATTAGTACTTTCAACTAACTTTAACCGCAAGAAATTTAGAAATTTACTCTTGTTGAATACTTCTTTCACAATGTTGATTATATAGAAAGCTTTTCTAAAGGTTGAAAATTCTTTTAAAAGTGTTACTCTTGTTGAATACTTTCAAATTAACGCTGGTGGGGATGGATATCATGTTCATTTGGGGCCAACCTCCAATCAGATAGGTAACATTGACCACGTACTGCGTGAAGCCATCATCAACCAACGTTGGAAGGGAGTTAGAGTTTTCACGAGTTCAAATGTGTTTTCTTTTCTTCCATCTTCCTGAATACGCTAAGCGCCGACGTGTTAATCACGCTGTAAGCGTATATGCTTTTACATCCTCTGCCTTCAGAGAAAAGCGCCATCTCAACTTTTGAGCATGGGAAGAGCCAAAGGTAATATTATCAATCTTCGCAACAAATTATACAAACAAAATTCAAGAAAAGAAGCGTCGATGCCTTTTCCACAGAACCTATACCTTCATTGAACTTGCACCAATATGGAGACAGTAAGGGACACGCTTGACAAATCAAACATTGATGATCTTTACAATTTAAGAATCTTTGCTTTTTCTTTACCAAAGGAAAAGAAGTGTCCTTCCTTCGCACTAACAACCAAATTTCCTAATTCAATAATGCCAAAGGTACCAACTTTTATATAAGAGAGTAGGCATTGGCCTAGTGTTGGAACGTATATTATTCCATCCTTCATCTCTAGAAATCTCATTCTTACTGAAATATTCTCCAATGGCATCCGTGGGTACTCCAAGAGCTTCCTCTTCTTCTACTCTTTCATGGATATATGATGTTTTTCTCAACTTTTATGGTGAAGACACGCGCAAAGGATTTATAGACTACCTACATGCTGCTTTTAAGCGAAAAGGAATTTTCACCTTTAGAGATGATGAGAAACTAGAGCAAGGAAAAAATATTTCTATGGAGCTCATAAAAGCAATACAAAACTCACAATATGCAATTGTTGTGATCTCAGAAAGGTATGCGTTCTCTACTTGGTGCTTGAATGAGCTAACTGAGATCATGAAATGCATGACAATGACAGGGCTCATAGTTTTACCAGTTTTCTATTATGTAAATCCTTCTAATGTACATAAGCAAAAAGGGAGTTTTGCAAAAGCTTTTGACAAACATGGTGGAAACCCTAAGATTGATGAAAAGCAAATAAAAATCTGGAAAGCAACTTTGGAAGATGTTAGTAATCTCTCTGGATCTCATGTGGTCAGGTATAATCATCATAAATTGCTAAACTAAACTTGATCAATACTCATATGGGTTGGAATAATGAGTTCTATTGACTTGTGAAATTTTGAATTGTAACAATTTTCAATTTGTTTCTACAATAATTCTAATTTAATATTTTTTTATAGGTGCGAAGCAAACATTGTTGAAGCTATTAGTAAAAAAATACTTAATGGAGTGAAGTTAATGCCCTCAAACACATTTGAGGGATTGGTTGGAATTGATTCTCAAGTCTCAAAACTAATCTCCTTACTTTCTATAGGGTCTAATGATGTTTGTTTCATAAGAATTTGTGGGATGGGAGGTATTGGAAAGACAACTTTGGCAACTGTCATTTATGAACGAGTTTCTTCGAAGTTTGAAGCAAGTTATCTTCTTGTTGACATTAGAGAAGAGATTCAAAAGCATGGTGTATCCCATCTCCAGACACAACTTGTTTGTGAGATCCAATGTGAAAGTGACTTAAAGATATGGAACAAACATACAGGAATTAACATGTTAAAGAGGTCGGTACGTAATAGAAATACTTTCATCATTCTTGATGATGTTGATAACGAAGACTAATTGAAAGTATTAGCAGGGAGTCATGCTTGGTTTGGTAAAGGAAGTAGAATCGTTGTCACAAGTAGGGATCATCATTTGTTAAATAGGTATGTGGATGTGATTTATGAAATGAGTGAATTAAGTGCGGATGAATCTTTAGAGTTATTTTGTTGGAAAGCCTTTAAGAAGGACCATCCTGAAGAGAATTATGTGACATTGTCTAAGGACATTGTGCATTGTGCTTAAGGCCTTCCATTAGCTATTGAAATTTTTGGATCTTATTTATTTGGTAGGAAGATAGAAGCATGGAAAGCAACCTTAAAACAATTGAAGGCAACTCTAAAGGAGGACATTTTGGATAAACTTCAAATAAGTTATGAAGGATTGGAGGATTCTCAAAAAAGATTATTTTTAGATATTACATGTATGTTTAATGGACAATATGACAATAAATTAGAATGTCTTAATGACTATTTTGCTATCGATATTAAAGTCCTTAAAGACAAATGTCTTATAAAGGGCTCAAGTAAAACATTTTGGATGCATGATTTATTAAAGAAAATGGGTCAAAAAATAGTCCATTGTGAATGTCCAAATGATCCTGGTTGGCGTAGTAGGCTATGGTTTTATGAAGATATTATCTATGTGTTGAAGTATGGTAAGGTAAGTGAATTAGTCTATATCTAACTTGAAAAAGTATGTTACATACCAGTTTCTTCAAGTACCTATGAAATATTTTTATTATACTAATTTTAGAATTCTTTGTTTATAGGGAACTAATGCAATTGAAGCTATTGATTTAAACCTCTCACAACACAATCAGGAGGAGCTACTAAATCTTGAAGAATTTTCAAAAATGAAAAAATTGAGAATGCTTGTGATTCATCAAGTGGTGAGATGGCAAGGAGATCCTTCAAATTTTATACTAAGTAATGAGTTACGTTATTTAAAATGGCATGGATATCCTTTGGAAAATTTGCCAACTGATTTTCGAGTAAGCAATCTTTTTGTGTTTGAAATGCCGTACAATTGTATCAAACAATTTGGGAAATGGAAGGTAAGATTTTAGTTTTAGTAAATGCATCTTCATCTTCTCCTTTTCTTTCATCCTATACATCTTAAATTCAATTTATGTATCTACTAACTTATTTTTGTTTCATACTTCTTCTTTCCTTTCATATTCCTCACACACTTTTTGATTGATTGATATATTATCTTTACCTTTTTCATTATCTATGATAGGTATTTGACAAATTGCAACACATAAACATGAGTTTCTCACATAACTTGTTTGAAATACCAGATTTTAGTGGAATCCCAAACCTTGGAGAGCTAGACCTTCAACATTGTACAAACTTGTCCAAGGTCCACTCATCCCTTGGATTTATGAAACAACATAAGCAATTGGATTTGGAAGGTTGCTAATGTCTTCAAAGTTTCCCTGAGAAGATTAGTCTAGGCTCCCTTACCTATTTTAATCTTGTTGGCTGTTCAAGACTCACAAAATTTCCAAATATTGTTGGCAATATGACATCTTTAGAGTTTCTTAATTTGGTTGGGACTAACATTAAGATGTTGCCATCGTCATTTCATAGATTATCATCGATTCAATGTTTAAATTTATGTGGTTGCTTAAGGAATAGTACCCTTATTCAAAAGGAAGATGGTTTAAGCATCATTGAAGGTTACATTGTTAGTGCTTACTCCTTCAGTGATCCATAACATGGCTTGATTAAAGGCTTCATTGCAACAAGTGTGTTTGGCAAGTTTTGGGAGAAGAAGAGAGGTTACTCTTACAATAGAATTATAGTTTCAGATATTGAAGCTAGAGGGTTAAATCTATCTAGTCTTTGACATCCTATTTTTTTCTTAGGCTTTAGCTCTTTAAAAGCATTAGATTTGAGTTTTCTCAATTTGTCAGATATTGATATTCCTGATAGATTTAGTTGTTCATCTTCAATCGAGTCATTAAATATTTTTGGAAACAAATTTACAACAATACCAGTTAGTGTTTCTAAACTTCCCAACCTTATTGATCTTCACTTGAGTTGTTGTACCAAACTTCAAACATCATCAGAGCCTTTGTTGTCTTGTATGAGCACTCTAAGGGTGCTAAATATGAGTTATTGTGATTTATCAAATGAAATGAACCTTGAAAGTCTTAATTGCTTATCCAAGCTTCATACTTTAAGTTTGATAGGAAATAAATTCAGGAGAACATTTGATTTGGTTCAACTCACCTTTCTTCGTAAACTCTACTTGAACAATTGTACTCAACTTCAAGCAATACCAAAATTACCATTGAACTTAACTTGGTTGGAGTTAAAAAATTGTCCATCGCTGGATATTTGTGATGTTGAAGATGTTGGACCTTTCATTTATACTTGCATTTTTTTGATCGTCCACGTTGATCATGATGGCAAACCTTGTATGATGTTAAGGAAATCTTCATGTCTACAAGCTGGTGGTGATTTAGCGTTAGATAGAGGCATTGTAAGTCTCTTCCTTTTTCCTTTATTGTTTGAGATCAACAAAAGTTTTTGTTGTGTCATAGATTAGAATATTGCAGTTGATGGCTTGTTCTTTTTGGTTTTTATTGTACAGGATGACTGCAGTCTCATTTTAGGCTGTGTCACTATCTGAAATTCCAGACTGGTTCAACAAGAGAATATGTAATTCCTTTAATGTTGGAGGGAGAAGTGACTTCGGTGGATTTGCTCTGTTACTGCATTATCAAGGCCGTGAGCCTGACACTTTTCAAGGAGAAAGAGAAAAGCGAAAGTTAGATGAGCATTGGAATTCAAAATACAAAATATTTGATGATAACAATAATGCTCCTCCCTCCTTTCTTTGTCATATTCAGATCAAACGATTTGGTTTGAAGGCATCCTTAATCCTTTCTGCCCCCGAAATCCCTTCCTCTGGGCCAAATGCCTTTTTGGCGTAATACGTCCAACCTGGTTCTACAAATTTTGCAATAACTATGACTTTGTGCTTAAGGAAAAGATCGGGGTTGATTTTTCAATTGAATCATGCAACCTGAATGTGGAGGTGGAGTGTTGGGCGCGTGATATACATTGCAATTCGTCAGATTGTGGGGAAGGTTATGCAGGTTGCAAGGATTCTGCAAATCGCGAGGGTTGTGTAAAGTGCCTAGGTTGTGCAAATTGCATGAATTGTTTAAATTCCGGGGGTGTTGCATATTGCGATGGACATTTGGGATTTGCTGAGGCTATAAGTGACATGTCAGCTAATGCTTTGGATTCTAAAACTGTTCTCGGATTACTCCTTAGAAGTTGCTTGGTTGTTGGAAGGGAGGGGGTGTAGCTTGATGGAAATTACTCTTCAGTACACAGGCCTTCGTGTGGAGAAGAGTAATTCATAGATAGTGGTGTAGAAGATACTGCCCCGACTCGTCAGACACCACAAGCTGCAGCTTGGTTTTTGTCGAAGAAGCGAAGAAAACGATGCCCTCTTTGTGTGTTCTCCTTCCGCTGTCAGATCCTTGTCACTCTTAAACCCTCTCTGCTCTCTTGTAAAGGGATTCCAAGGATCATCAATTAAGACACGTACACTAATACAAGTATGTAGAGTGGTTCAGTCTTAAAAAGGTACTCTATTTTCACTTTGGGACAGCTATTTCTTGTCTAGTGGCTTACAAAAGAAGCACAAGTTTCACCATTCAAAACCAGTTTTTCCGATGGACATTTGGGAAAATTCTGTCTTTTGGTTTTATATCTGGGTTGTTCATTTGGGGGATTGCCCTATCTCTATTTATACAGTTTTTCCGAGGAGTGAAGAAAAATCTTTGTACTGGTAGCCAATGCTGGTAGAGAAGGCTTGTCTCTTCCCTGTTATTATTTCAAGTGGGTTTTGGGGCCCCGTCTCTGTTCTTCAATGGTTCTGGTTGGAGCTTTGGTGGTTGACACTGTAGCTTCTTAGATTCGCCTGAAGGCGGAAACGCGGGATCCTGAGCATCTGATGTGTACGTGTTGTGTGACTGGGTGTTTCTGCCGTTGATGTTTTCAATTATCAATACTATTTTCAATGAATTGTTTTTCTTTTCTTTTGGGCTGCAGAGAAATTGATTGAGCAAGCAGATGCCCACTTTTAAGATACCAAACCAGTGAGACTCACAGTGGCTTCTTGCTAAGGTAAAGGACTTAGCCAATTGTCTTGAACTCATGGTTTCATTCTTGACAGCAATTGCGACCTTTTTCGCCTCCTTAGTCCATTATTCACCGTGAAAACCAAAGTCTGGGGCGTTAATTGGTTTTAGGACATATTTTCCAGCTGGTTTTTTGTTATTAACTCAATCATTCTGTGGGCTCCGTCTTCTACAATTCTGTTGAAGGAATCTGAAGGATGTTCCATTGGCGTGTTCTCCTCCATGCCGATTCTTGTTCTCATTTTCACACCAGACTCGCTACTCTCGGACACTCTCTGCCTACAGGTCACTTTTCATACCAATGGGATCCTTCTCTACTTTCCTTTGTTACTCACTCATCTCTTAGTCCTTTGATAATAAAGTAAATTGCATTATAGGCAACTATGTGAGATTCAGGAAAGAAGATTGACATAAATGTTATTTGCAATAATATTTTCCCACATTATAGACACAAAATAAAGTCAAAATTTAGGAGATGATCCTCACTGTGAATAACATTCTGTTCCTGCAATTATACTACAGTCTAGTGCAAATTTGTCATGGTTTGTAGGAGAGAAATGTGAGAATGTTTTACAAGCTCCTCATCGATAATGTTGTGGAACTACTTCCAGTTGTTTACACTTCAACCGCTTGTGAGTCTTGCCAGAAAAACATTAGCATTTTCAGGTATACCAGGGCCTTACACAATTGCTTGAAAGAGGAGTATGCTTGCTGGAGGCATTTGTCTTGTAATCTGATGCATAAAACATTGGAGCGGATAATGAATGAGTATTCATTTTTAAGGGGAAGATTCTTGAAGTTTTGGAGAATTTGCAAGAAAGGAGTGTCCAAGTTATTGTCGTGACTAATGGTGAGCATATATTAAGGTTAGGGGATTTCGGTTGCAAAGTATGGCATTTCTGATTCAGAATGTTAGTTTGTTTAATATGAATCATTGATTGAATTTATAATCTCTTTCAGCTCCTTGACATGATCATTTCAAGGAATATGGATTCTTGTTGGAAAACTTTCTTTATATATGGCATTAGGAGTTTGTCCTTCAGCAGTAAGCACTCTCCTAACTACTCCCATTGGTTTGCTTGAGTTTAATGTACTTTCTTCCCATGTTCCTTTAGTTTGTCATTCACAGTGAGGATCGTGTACTAGATGTTGATTATTATGTGTCTATGATATGGCAAAATATTACTATAAGTAATAGTTATATCAATCTTCTTTACTAAATCTCACATTGTTGCCAATAATACAATTTCCTTTATCATAAATTGTTTATGTGTGGGCACTTAGTATTGATGGACTAAGTTTTATGGTATTTTTAGCCTCCCAACTTTTACATTGGCCAAATGTGTTGATGATGTCAAAATGTTTTCTTAAACGTTATTGGTTATTGGTCAACATTTAAACCTTTAATCGACTGAAAGTATCTTTAGGAGATTTTTAGCAAAGATGCTAAGTTTTCTCAAGGTGATAAATATTTTTTAACCATTGTTGGGCAAACACATCTTTTATTTTCAAAGACAATAAGTATTTATGGCGGCATAAATTTTGTCTGAATAACTTCACCAAAAATTTGCTTGATGTTCTTGAAGAAAATGATGCATTTTTGCTTTTCATGACTGCAGATGTTACAAATGATCCATAGAAGAAGATAACAACAATGCTTGATTCTAGAGGCAGAAATTGGCAAGAATCTTGTTAGAGGCAGGTTAGTTTGGACCTCTTGCTTTAATTGTTATTTATAGGCTGACCCTTTCTTTGTCACCTCATATAGTGTTGTTGTTTTAGGTTTTCTTTTGAGGGTTGTACTTGTGGCCGTGAAATAAACTTGCTAGTTTCTCCATTTTGATCTTCTACTTCATGATTTCCTATTGTCTAGCAGTCAACAAATCAAGAAATCTTTCAACTCTAGTAGCTACTTGTGAGCAATTGAAGAAGTCAACCATCTTTTTTGGATGGTTTAGAAGATGTGAAACCACTTTCGTGATGATAACCTAAATGGGATGGCAGTGAATGTAAGAATTGTTCCCTTAAAACCTCACTAGAAATGTTGTGCCGGAGGATGATGTTCAACAGAGTAATCTCAACATTTTTTAATTATGGATGATAATGGAAAGCCATTGCTATCGATTGGAAATTATATGACATGATGCAACATGGGTGCCATGTAAGCTTTGAACACCCATTTTAAGTGCCTGGGTTTCCACTTTAAGGAAGGTTGAAACGTTTCGCAGATCTGACAAAAGCAAAGCGCAAAATGGAAAGGCAGCAACGATCCATGGAAAGCAAGATGCTAGCAGTGAAAGCTTGGGAAAGAACTGAAGGAGGTTAGAACCTTCTGGTTAAACAACTGAGGACGAAAGGTATAGGAATGTATAGGCTTGTATAGTTCTTCAAAAATAAGCATTATACGTTGAATTTTTCTTGCTATAGGACTTTTTGATTCAGCTGAATATAGAAGCAATTTTATACTCAATCCCCATCTCGGAAGTGCTAAAAAGAGGATGATTTTTTCTTTTGATGTATTGCAACATGTCATTTATCATATGATGTTTTGTATAATATAACAAAATGATGGATTGCATTGATATGCAAGAATGTCTTTCCATAACCTTGGATAATCTTCCCAATGCAAAGGAGTGGGCCTAGTGGATAATCCTTCTATTGACAAGCGTTTGATTTTATTGGTTGCTTTCTTGTTTAACGAGAAGTAAAGCAACCATCAAAGACCAGGATTATTAATGGACTTCATATTACATTAGATAGCCAATTTCTCATCTCACCCAGCTATTATCATGATCTATTAGGTGGAATACTTCTAGAGTATCTTGGTTGCTTATCTTCACTTAAAATTTTAAGTTTGGTTAGGAATAAATTTAGAAGAATACCTACTTTGGGTTAAATTTGCTTCCTTTAAATACTTAACTTGAGCAACTGTACTCAATTTGAAGCATTACCAAAGTTACCATTGTGGTTAAGATATTTGGAGTTAATTAATTGTAAATCATTAGATACTTTTTGCATTAAACATTTTGATTATTTCCTAGCTGTCCACATTGATCATGTTGGCAAACCCTACATGATTCTAAATTATTCTTCGCATCAATGTGATGATGGTTCAGTATTTAAAATGGAGGTGAGTCTCTTTGTTTCTTTTTATTGTTTAAAATTAACAAAAGTTATTGTTATGTTACAAATTATAATATTGCATTTAACAGATTTTTCTTGCTGGTTTTAATTGTATTCAGAGGCCTTTTTGCGTGAAGGGCTGTGCGTTGGTACATGGAATTCCAAAGTGGTTTAGTCAGAGGATCAGCGGTTCCTTTGGAGCAATGGAAAGTTGCTTCCAATGGTTAGATGATGACTGGGAGGGATGTGTTCTGTTAATTATTTATCAAGTCCATAAGCCTAGCATTTTTCACGGAGAAAGAAAAAGCCCAAATTTGGATGGCCACGGGAATTCAAATTACAAAATATTTGACGGCAAGAATTCTACTCTTCTTGCATTTCTTTGCCATTTTCAGGACAATGAACTTGGTAGAAATTAATCAAGTTAAGCTTTCTCGCTCTTTTTTGTTTATTTAATTTTGTTTTTTGTTAATTTTGTTTTTGAAATGTCAAATTATGATCACAAGAGAAAAGATTAGATGCAGATGAATAATGCTGAATAGCGTCTCAATATTGGAGTACATTTGAATAGAAATTTCTGTTCTCGTACAGTCGTTCCTTTTTATCGTCAAGCGATCCAGTGGGCATCGCATTGGCAGACCGTACTGGGTTTCCTGCGCGCCGCCTCAGCTCCTGAGTCGAAATGATCGACCGGCCACTGCAACACTTTCCTTTTGTAAATATCCAGACGTTCTATATAATCTTGCTGTTGTAATCGTTTGATTCAAGCTTGTCAATCTCTTCTCATGTGTATTGTCTGTCGCTTTTCCGATTGCAGTGCACTTGGAAGAAGATGTTCACAGATTGCTGGCTCAGATTTTGTCGAAGCAAAGAGAACGATGCTCGGTTTGGCGGTTCTCTTCCTTGCCAACAACGGGGGCCTCTTTTCTCTTTTGTCCATCAGTCAACATGAAAAGCAAATTTGGTGGTGATACTTGGTTTTAGAACGCATTTACCAGGTGATTTACCTTTATTAACTCGGTCCTTGTGCTTAATTTAGTTAAGTTAATTTCAGAAGGGACAACAAAACACTAAAGAGGAAAACATATAAAGAAGTTTAGTTAGATCAAGTTATTGGTCTTGCTTCTTCCTCTTTGTTTTGATGATTATCTAAACCTTTTCCTTGTTTTCTTTTCTTTGTCATTGCATTTGCCACTTTAACTTTCTTGGTTGATGAGATTTGAACATTGATATGCTATGCAAGATTGTCTTGTAAGAAATTTTGTTTCATAGTATGATGAAGTTCACTAAGCGGAAAAGGTAAAAATATAAATGTGATTCATTGAATTATGTTTGGATGAGATTAGATAATTATCTCTTACCTTTGGGTTTTTGTAATTGAGAGTCATAAACTATTCAGTCCTTTTGTTGATCAAAATGGTGTATAACTACTCTACTTTTCTTTTGAACTAGTTGTAATAAGCTATGAATAACAATGAAGCTAACGAAGCCTGATTTTTTGTCAGTGGTAACAAGCCAAGTGAGTACTAATTAGTGTCAACTTTTGAAGATATCTTGAATGAAAGATGCAATTTTGATTGCCAAATTAATGATCTCTAAGTGATTAATTAAGCACAAAGTACACAATGGTTTCTTTTTTAGGCAATCTTTCATATAATGCCCAGTGAGTAACAATAATTCAGGTTGAAGTGAAACTTTGTCAAGGTTTACATAGTGAGTAATTGGAGTTTTAATATTGGAACATTTGGCTTGATCTTTATTTCATTGTAAACTCTCGAAAGCTTTAGCTAGTTATTCAAAAACTTGAGTCTTCTTTTTGATCTGCTAGGGCTTATGAGTAGGCCAATGAACCTTAACAAGCTCTTTCTTTGTACTATCTTTAGCATATTGCAAATTTTTTAGGATGAGCCTCTTTTGTCGTAAATATCTGAAGGAGTGTTTATGTTATTCTAGCAATCTCTCTAGATTGTCATGGTGTTTCTGAAAAATATGATGCAGTGTTTATATCAAGATCTACTATAATCATCCCTAGTGTTTACAGCAATTCCTTCCTTGACTGCAAGTGTGTGCCATGGGGATATCAGAGGAGGAAATGAGGAAAGTGCTCACTCTTAGACACTAAACCTGGCAGGACTTTGGTGGCTGCTTGCCAGGAATTTGCAATATGTGCAAAGGCTTTGCATATGGTATCTTAAACGGCAATGTCGCAAATGTAAGGACAATTTTCCCAACCTCACTGGAAAGGTTACGAGGAAGGGATAATGTTCAACCAATAGTCCAGCGGAAAAGGAAGAGGATGGAGGAGCCTTGTTTTGAGAACAAAAGCATGCTCTGGTACCGGTAGCCATGCTTTTGAATGTTTGTGCCTTTATTTGTCGAATTACATGACCATTGGAGACTCTGCTGCGTCACACTGATGCAACCTTTATGCACTTCAATAGAGATTGTAATAGCAAACCACAAGCATTGGATGGGATAGTAAACTTCAAGCTTTTACTCTCATGCTTAAACTCTTTAGGAGCATTAAATCTAAGTTATTGCAGTTTATTGGATGGAATAATCTTGATGATCTTAGTTGCTTATTCTCATTTAAAATTTTAAGTCTATCTGAAAACAAAATTTATGAGAATACCAAACTTGACCCAACTTTTCCCGCTTTTTCTGAACTTTATTTTAATGATTGCATTGAGCTTTAGGCACTGCCAACGTTATCATAAAGTTTCAAGGAATTGCGTCAATGAAATTGTCAATCTAAGGGATTCCCTTTTTTAAAAAGAAAAATCTTGGAATGGAGGAAATCTTGCGGACCAGTGATTGCTTGTTTGTGGTTTACTATTGTTTTCAGAGGCAGAACTTACGAAGCCGTAAATCTGCATTCACGGAGTCCATCTATTGCATCTATCGGGAGCCTATCTCCCTTTAAACATAAATGAATCGCATTGTTGAATTAAGAAAAGTTGCTGTGTGAAAGCTTGAAGTTCTGCGGGTCTCTTATTTCTTTTCTTGTTTTCTACTTAACAGGCTATAGGATTGTTATAATGGTAGGTCCTGCACTGGCATGTCGTTTCCAAGATTAGTTTAACCGAAGAATCATTAGCTTCTTTGAAACGATTGAATGGTGTATGCAATTGAATTGGCTTCATGGCGTGGTTGTGCTCTGTTAAGTCCATGACCATGACACTTGTACAAGAGAAAGAAATAAAAGCCGAAAGGTCGATGAGTATGGGATTTTAAATCCTGAAATGCCGGCTGGAATCCTACTCTTCCCACTTTCTTTGTCGACTTCAAAATAGTAATGCTCTTCCTTGCCACTTCTGTCTCGTTCCCATGCCTGAATCTCACCATTCTCGAATCCTTTCTGTTGTGTCACCTGGCTGTCACTGTTGATGCTGATGGCAAGTTCCTCTGCTCTCCTTGGTCCGTCTCTCACCATTTTTTAAGTCCTTAAATGCAAGCCATATTGAAGTTTTATATGACCGTGAAAGGGCAATGTTCAAGAGAAATCATAGAAGTGGATGTTTTCAGTTATAAATCAGTAGTATTTTCAAATTTGTTTTTTGACTGCAAGTGTTACACTATTGAGAAATCTGTTGGGTTTAAACTTACTTAGCCCAAATAAGAAGGAAAAGTCCAAAAGGTAAGAGGCCTACGAAGACTATTCATCATCCCCTTCTCCCTTCTCCTTCCTCGAAGATGCAAATGTGTAGAAAGCACCGGAAAAAACTAGAATCTTCAGTCCACCAGAAAATTATCTTTTGACACCGGGAAAAGATCTCTGACATCAAGCTTTTTCCAAAACCACAAGCTTAAAGTCCATATCTGCTGAAGAACAAGGAAGCACCGACCTTATGAAGCTATAAATACCATGCAGCACATGGAGGAGCAGTACTGTAGAGAGAGAAAACAGTGAAGCCAGAGAGTGAACGGAGTCCTCTAGTCAGAGTTCTCCAAGAACGGCAGTTCCAAGTTGTTTCCCTTTGTTGCTCAAACTGTGAGTGTTTCTCTTTTCCCTCAAGTGTTGTTGTATGTGTTCGTTCGTGCTTGTGTATTCAAGAGATTTCAACTCTCTTGAATTTCCCTTGGTTGTGTCTCTATGTAATCTTACTTGGTTGTATAAAAGGAAGAATTTCGTTTTCCATTTAAAGGCGTTTTTCAGTGTCCAACTTTCTGCCTACCACATGTTCGACGTTTTGCCTCAACCAACCTTACCTCCTCATCTCCCCAATTTTCTTACATACCTTTGTTCCTTTTCCCTCCCATATCGAAAACCCAACAAAATCAACAGCAGAAGACAGAGAAATGCTTACTTTTGAGATATCAAACCCGGCAAGATCCAGTGGCTGCGTGTTTAGAGAAATAAAGAAGCCAATCGTCTTGACTGAATTATGTACAATGTGGGAAGGCTATGGAGGTGGTAGTGGTGGAATGCGTGGACAGTTTCTGAATGCTTATATGTTTGTTGTTGACGTACATGAACGACTATCCACATCTGCGATGATACTTTCAATGCAGTAGAGCGGGCCTTGGTGGAAAGGCTCAATCAACCTTAGCAGATGGAGGAAATAGATAGGGTGTCTTTTGGTCAAAAAACATAGACCTTTAATGGTTAGATGGAGAATTCTAATTCAAAGTAGCATTGATCTGACTTTGGCAAACGTAAAGTAAGTTTCCCAGTTCCTAATTCTCCATGGTTTTCGAAACCATTGTCAAGCCAATTTCTTCAAAAACAAGATAGAAACCTAAAAAGTGGCGAGTATTAAAAAGCTGGAAAATTTATCATGTTCATTGAAATTAAAATAAAAAGTGGTGACTATTAAAAAGCTGGACGCCATTTGGGGCATCTTGTTGTCTTAGGCGACTTATCATGTTCCGTTCTTGTGGGCCCGTGGTCTGTAGACAGAATTTGTGTGTGATTTTTGTTGTTTAAGCTAGAAGTTTGACTGGGAGCTATAGATTTTCTCGGTTTATCTGTTGTTTATGGGGCGAATAGCTAATTTTTGGGGCTTTCGGTTGTCAGGCAGCCGATTTGGTTCTTTGGCTTTGATATGGAGTGATCCGATTGACTGGTTGGAAGGAGGGGAAAAACTGTGAAGATGTTTTTGGGGCAAATCAGGAGTATCACAAAGTGATAACAGCCGACGAGTGGAGGAAATTTTCTAATGTATTGCCTTGAGTAAACTGTACAACATAATGTGTTTAAATACAAGCCTAGGGTGAGACATATATGGAAAACTACATAATGAAAAATATTTACATTAATTTTCCTATATACTAATAACCAAATATAAATCTTCTGGTATCTTCCATAACACTCCCCCTCAAGCCGGAGATTTGAACAAGTCAAATACTCCGAGCTTGGAGAGAAGATGTCAATGTTGTCGGTTGCAAAGCGCTTTAATGAATAAGTCTGCAGGTTGTTCTTTTGTTGAGACATGGCTCGTTGTGATGATGCCTTGCTGCAATTTTTCTCTCACATAATGACAGTCAACTTCAATGTGCTTTGTTCTTTCATGAAAAATGGGATTGGCTGCGATTTTCTCTGCTGCTTCATTATCACAGAATAATCTAGCAGGTTGGCGAAGATAGAAACCAAAATCCTTTAGAAGTCCCATGATCTATACTATTTCACATGTAGTGACCTGCATGGCTCGATACTCTGCCTCAGCGGAGGATAAGGAGACAGTTGGTTGCTTCTTTGAGCGCCAAGATATTAATGAATCGCCAAGCATTATGCAAAAACCGGTGGTTGATCTTCGAGTCATTGGACAAGTGCTATAATCGGAATCACAGTAAGCTTTGAGCTCTAGCTTGGATGATGATGGAAACATGAGGCCAAGACCCGACAACTCTTTAGATACTTGATCACCTTCATGGCGGCCTCCATGTGTGACTGCTTCGGTGCATGCATAAACTGACTAAGTAGTTGTACTGAAAAAGTAATGTCAGGTCTGGTGAGTGTCAAGTAGATCAGACGCCTAACCAATCTCTGATAAGATAAAGGATCCTCGAGTGGTGGATCATGGATATCCTCGGGTGAGCTAGTGTCATACTTAGTACTAGTAAATTTCTTGTTCTGCTCCATGGGAATGATGGAAGGTTTTGAGCCTGCCAATCCCGCTTCGGAGATGAGCTCCAAGGTATACTTCTGCTGGCTGAGGGAGATGCCATGTGGAAAGCAAGCAATCTCTATTCCCAAGAAAAATTTTGACTGTCCAAGGTCCTTCATGGAAAAAGTGGAATTCAAGTAACTTTTAAGAGTGGATATGGTAGTTGAGTCATTCCCTGTAATCAGAATATCATCAACATAGATAAGTAAAGCCACAAAAGAACTGCCTTGAGATTTGGTGAAGAGAGAATAATCATGCCATGACTGGTGGAAGCCATAGTTGCGAAGAGCAGCCGTAAACTTAGCATTCCACTGGCGGGAGGCTTGCTTTAAACCGTATAAGGATTTTTGCAATCGACAGACAAGTCCCTCCCCCTGATTGCGAAATCTGGGGGAAGCTCCATGTAGACTTCCTCAGACAGGTCACCGTGAAGAAAAGAACATCCATCTGAAAGAGAGGCCAATGATGAACAGCAGCAATGGTGACAAGAAGACGAACAGTGACATGCTTGGCAGTGGGGGAGAAGGTGTCTTGGTAGTCAAAACCTTCACGCTGACTATAACCTTTTGCAACTAAGCAAGCTTTATAGCGTTCGACGGAACCATTAGCACGGTACTTGACCTTATACACCCATTTACAACCAACAGGATGCCGATTAGGGGGCAAAGGAACCACATCCCAAGTGTGATTCGCCTCAAGAGCAGCAAGTTCACTATCCATGGCTGCAACCCAATTGGGGTCGTGAACGGCTTCGTGAAAATAATAGGGCTCGAGAATGGCAAAAATAGAGGCAATAAAGTGTTGGTAATGAGGTTGGCAATGATCAAGGGAAAGGTAGTTGGAGATAGGATAAAGGGAAGTCTGAGAGGAAGAAGGAAAGGTGGGACATAGATAATCAGTACTCCAAATGGGGGGCTTGGTGGGGCGACCAGAACGCCGGGGTTCAGGGGGGGAAGGCTAATGTCAGAGGCCAAATGGGAGGGAGAGGGAAGAGAATCAGAGGATGAAGAAGGATAAGAGGAAACATCACCAGGGGAAGGAGGGTTGTCCAGAGGCAGGTCAGGAGGGGCAGGGTCATCAACCGGGAAGGTAGAGGGAGAATAGGATTCCTCAGGAGGGAGGATGCGGCGTGAAGGGGCAACAGAGCTGACAGGGGACGGTGAAGAAACCTGCAAAGCAAAAAGGAAAATATCCTCGCAAAAAATAATATCACGACTAACAAAAAATTTGTTAGTGGCAGGATCAAAAAGCTGGTAGCCTTTCTGATAAGGCGGGTAACCCATGAAAACACAAGGTAGGGCTCGATGACTAAATTTGTCAGAAACGCCTAAAATGGTGGCGTAGCATTGACAACCAAAAACACGAAGATGATCAAGGATAGGAGGGCGACCGAAAAGACGCTCATAGGGGGTGAGACCACCTAAAGGTGCAGAGGGAAGACGGTTAATGAGATAGGTGGCGGTTAAGATGCATTCACCCCAAAAGCGAGGTGGTAGGTGAGCTTGGAAAAGAAGAGCTCGAGCAACGTCCAACAAGTGACGATGTTTATGCTTGACGACACCGTTCTGTTGAGGGGTGCGAACACAGGAACTCTCATGTAAAATGCCATGAGAACGAAGAAAGGAAGAACATTCAGAAGAAAAAAATTCGGTGCCATTATCAGAACGGAGGCGTTTGATAGTGACACCAAATTGAGTTTGAACCATGGATAAAAAGGCTTGAATTTTGGAAAGAACTTAACTTTTAAAATGGAGAAGATATGTCCAAGTGGCACGAGAAAAATCATCAACAATGGTGAGAAAATATCGTGCCCCATCATAGGTGTGGTGACGATGAGGACCCCAGACATCCATGTGGACAAAGTCAAAAGTAGAGGAGGTGGCGGAGGTGCTGATGGGAAAAGGGGCACGGGTTTGTTTGGCCAAAGGACAAACGTCACAAGAAAAATTTGGGGGGTAGGAAATTGTGTGGCCGTGCACAAAAAAAGATTTAAGAGAGGAGTGACCCAGGCGTTTGTGCCAAAGAAAATAATCATTATTATTAAAGCTTAAATTGCAAGCAGGGGATTGCTTAGCATTACAAGAAGCGTTCGAAAATGAAGACAAATAACGAGAAAAAACAGAATTAAAATGCTTAGGAATAACAGAACATAAAAAATAGAGTCCCCCTTCAGCCTTGTCGAGCCCGATCAACGCCCCAGTCAAACGGTCCTGGAAAACACAAAAAGTGTCAAAGAAAAGAGCCATACAATTGTTATCTCGGGTTAGTTTGCGAATAGATAATAAATTGTGCCGAAATTTGGGTGCAAATAAAACATGCTTGAGATGCAAATGAGGATTGGGGCGGAAATGTCCAATGTGAGTAACAGGACTGCGGGTTTGGTCAGATAATCGAATGGAAAGCGGCGAAGCACATGGATAGTAAGAATCTAATAGGCGTAAATCACAAGTAACACGGTCACTAGCCCCAGAGTCAATTATCCAATTAGAAGTAAAATGAGAGGAAGGAGAAAATGTACCTGAAAAATTGGCACTTGGATCCGTGGGCCCCATTTGATTGAGGAGGGTCATAAGTTTTTGCTGTTGATCGGTGGATAAATTGAGACCCGTAGGACCACCATAAACACTTCCTGGGCTAGGGGAGACTGGGCTTATAGGGCCCATGCCAGGAGAAGAAGGGAAAAAACCACTAAAGGAAGCAGGGCCGTGAGATGCCCCAACATAAGCGGGTTTCGAAAATTGAGGGCCAAAACCCATATAGGGAGGTCCAAATCCAGAGCTGGGCTGAGTGGGAGGTGGCCCATCTATGGCGGTTTGGTGGGCTGCAGGCCCGCGGCGACCAGTTGGGCGACGCCCAGAATTGGGCTGCTTGGGGCGCCTGCCTAAAGGTGGGCCAACTAAGAGATAGCAGGTCTCTTTAGTGTGGCCCACCTTATGGCAATGAGCGCATGTGGGCCTGATGGGGGGGGCCGGCACAGGGGAGCTCGAGTCATGCAGGGAGCCCAGAATGGAGCCCGACAGAGAGGTGCTTGAGCCGCCAGCAGGGACGAGAGACCAGGTGGCGGAGCCACCACCGGCAAGTTGACGGATGCTGGCAAAACCCGAGGCATCACCGGAAGGAGCGCTGGAGGCACGTTGCTGGATTTCGTGCTTGGACATGGCATAGATGCGCTCCAAGGAAGGGAGCGAGTCACGGCTAAGGACCGATGAGCGCAGGGACTGAAATTCGTCGGGGAGGCCGAGAAGAAACTTCATCGACCGAGCTTCGTCCTCCTGCGCTTGAAGGCGGTCGTTGATCTTGCAGGTGGACAGGCCGCAGGAACATCGAACGGGGGCCAGATGAGCATCAAGGGCGCCCCAAAGGTCCTTCAGGCGGACGAAATAGCGGGTGAGGTCTCGCTGGTGCAGCCGCTGGGGAGATGGAGGTCATTGATGGCCTTCTGAAGGCCGAATCGCTGGGTGCTGGTGACCTTGTCGAAGGATTCACGAAGCACGGCCCAGATTTGCGCGACAGTGGGGAGTCGGGAGACAAGGCCTTCCAATTCGGGTTCAACCGAGTTCACGAGCCATGTTTTCACGGCAACATGGCACTGGGCCCAGCACTTAGCATCGTCGCCGGAATCGTCGGGCTAGGGAAGATCGCCAGTGAGAAATCCGAGTTTGTTGCGGGCGAGGAAGACCGTCTGAACCTGTTCCGCCCACAGATGATAGTTCGATTCACCGCTCAAGCAACGGGAAACGATGCTTCCCGCCTGTAAATCAACGGCAGTCAAATGGTAGGGATCACTGATGGAGCCAGCAGGGGCGGCGACGGAGGTGATTGGGGTGGATGCAGCCATGGTGACGGCGGCTAGGGTTTGGATGGCAATTTGGTGAATCGAAAAGGGGCTAAGGGCAAAAAGGGTAATGTGGCAGTAAAAAAAAACGACGGCGAGGGTTTCTAGAGGAGGGTATGACAGTAAATAACTAGGTGATTATAGAGGGGGGAAAAAAACGGCTAGTGAAAAAAAACGGCAATTACCTCACACACTCGTTTGAAGGCTGATCGTAGCGGAAGCGAAAAAGAATCTCAGGATCTAACCTAAGCTCTTGGATACCATATCACAAAGTGATAACAGCCGACGAGTGGAGGAAATTTTCTAATGTATTGCCTTGAGTAAACTGTACAACATAATGTTTTTAAATACAAGCCTAGGGTGAGACATATATGGAAAACTACATAATGGAAAATATTTACATTAATTTTCCTATATACTAATAACCAAATATAAATCTTCTGGTATCTTCCATAACAAGGAGCCCGGCTGGGTTTCTCGGCATGCCGTGAGGCAGCGGAGCAAAGTCGACGGGGGCAGATCCACGGGGTTTTTCAAGACCTACCTCGAGAGCCAATCTCATCATTCCGCAAGTGTGTCTTTAGTTGCTAATTCTTTGGGTGATCTAGTCCAGAGACAGTTTGAAAAAAACCGTAGTCTTCTCACCGCTGTAGTCTCTTTTAAAGACTGCTCGTCTAGTGGCTTACATTGAAGCCGCAGAACGAGGAAAAAAGCCAAAGATCCTTGGTTTGGTTCGGATTGGGTTTTGCAAACCAATAGGCTGTCACTAGGTCCCGATCTCAGCTTGTTCCATCTGCCTATCCTGAATATTATCCGATGGCCTCTTCCTTTACTTCTTCAACTCCTAATTTTTCATACAACGTTTTTCTCAATTTCTGTGGCGACGACACCCTCGATGGTTTTGTATACCGTCTAAGTCATGCTTTTAAGCAGAAAGGGATTACCTACTTCATGGACGACCAAATTAAGAAAGGAAAAAGTATTCCTCTGAACTCTTGAGAGCAATACAACAATCTCAAAACTGTTATCTCGAAGAATTACATTTTTTTCCAAGTGGAGCTTGGAAGAGTTAAGGAAGATTTTGAAATATAGAACAAAGACTAGGCTGAAAATTTTACCTATTTTCTACTTTGTCAAACCATCTGATGTACAAAAATAATAAGGTAGTTTTGAATAAGCATCCTACACAAAAAGTGAACTCTGAAAAGCATACATAAGTGTTGATAACTGCTTTGGATATAGTGGGTTATATTGTTGGATGGCATATAAGAAATAGGTATAGTCATTATTGTTGGAGAACTTTATTATACTTGGATTATTAGATGTGAATCATTGTCATAAGAAATAGAATTTATATTTTGGGAGAAGTATATTTGTACAACTAAGAATTCTTGTTTTTATAGTACTGCTTTTCTTTTTCGATATATAAATTAGTACATTACAAATTGGCCTATGTTGCTCTCGGTCTATATACTCTGGTAAATAACAAAAACTTTTTTTTTCTTAGTTTCTCTTTCTTTTGCATCTCACTTTGTGTCAATTATAATTTGGTACCCTAGACTTTGGTCTACTCTCTCATGATGGATTGGTATTATAAATTTTATTTACCTTTTTGAGAATGTTTCGACCTCTTCTTTTTTTTTTCCCCCCCTTTTTTAAAGTAAAAATGAATCAACAGCTGTGGAAAAGATTTGTCAAAAGATACTTGATGATTTGACAAAGAGCTCCTCAAACATACCCATGGGATTTGATCGCCAAGTTGATAGCTCATCAAACGTATCCATGGGTTTGGATGGCCCATCAAACATATGCATGGGATATGATGGTCAAATTGATAGCTCATCAAATATATCCATGGGATTTGATGATCAAATTGATAGCTCATCAAACATATCCATGGGATTCGATCGTCAAGTTGAGGAAAGGATCTCCTTGCTGAAATTGAATGATTATATGCTGTAGCCATTTGTCGAAATGATGAGTTTGGTACCTGGATGCGCCAAGGCATGGGAGTCCATTCTTATAAAGTAGGGTAAGGGGTGTTGCGGGTGTTGAAGAAATATTGTTAATTTTATTAATAAAAGGCCTTCAGGCATGGGACTCCATCCTTATGGGGTAGGACAATAGATGCGTTGAAATGTGTTCAAGATCAGGTAGAAGCAGATCTTAAGATAGAATCAACTTTAAAGTAGTGATGGATTGGAGGATTTGTGAAAGAAATTATTTTTCAAATATTGCATATTTGTTGATGGAAGACATGTACGTAGGCGTGGCATGGAGACTGTCATGTATCCTCAAGTCTCTGGATGTAATAGATTGTTTTGTGTATTCCGTTTCTAAGAGAAATCAGTAGCTGAAGCTAAAGAGGATTCTAATTGGAATACCAAACCCGAGGAGATTCCATGGCTTCTGGCTCCGAGAAATGAAGAAGCCAAACTATCTTAACCGCATGGTTTACAACGTGCGATAGGGCATCGGCAGAAGGGCACAATTGATAGCGGCAATAGATAGACTCTATCTATGTTCACTTTTATAGTATTCGGATGTGAGGTTCAAAGGGCGGTTTCCAATTTTGAACCGACTCCTGCATCACTGCATGGCAAGCCAGCTACATGCTTTCAGAGCTCCGCCCGACAGACTGCCTTTGTCGTGAAATCTGAGTACTGCAACACTGGATGGATGACCGATTCTTGAGCAGCACGGCCCCTCTTCTTCTTTTGTCTTCTTTGTAATCCTAGTTCTATATAAACACTTCATATATTTGTAAATCTTATCATGCGATTCATTTTCTATTATATTAATTGTGACTCTCTAAATAAAATAAAAAATTTTAGAAAACAAATTTTTGCTAGTGTAAACCAATGTGACATACCACATAATTTTACTGCAATCATATATGCTTTTGCATCACCAACTTATGGAAAAGAAATATGTCAACTTTTGACATCAAATGACCAAAAAATAATATGAACTGAACTTATTTCTCGGACAAACTACTTTAAAATTTCATTGATCGTTCTGTTATGATAACTTACATGAAAGTGGACTTATGAAATGCGGTCTTAGAACAACTGGATTGAAGAAAATATCTTGGATAAATTTTGCTTATTAGACAAGCAAACTAATGTCAGAAAAGAAGAGACGATGAATCTCCAAATACAGTGTCTCAAAGAACCAAAAGGACCCTAACTCTGTTTCGTATACAAGGAAAAGATAAACGGCCGGCTGTCTCACGCCTATAGACGTTGCTGTTACAAGCTTACACGGAAAAGCCTATCGCGGACCATAAAGTTCAACATTTCTATTTCAAATGAAATACTATGGATCACTTATAACTGGCTACATGTATAGGCTATGATAAAAGAATTGAGTTAGATATGTGATGAGACTAATATTAACATAGAAAATAAATTTTACCATTTGAAAACTATCAGGAGAGCATTTTGAAATACTTAACTTTGCATTAAATTGCTATGGTCACTTCAAGCCATCCACGACCATCATCATTAGACAAACCCGTGTTTGGGTGCCGGTGAACAATCCTTATACCCTCTATTAGTAATGTGTTTCTCCTTCTTATGCAGATAAGGAGGACAACGACCAAAACGGGATTACATATGTTAAATATGTAACAAAATTAAATCTTGTTGCAACCTCTTCCAATCTGGGCGGTTCCATTGATTAATATTTGACTTGATGGTTGTACTATTTTTTTCTTTTCTTGTTCCGATATTCTAGGGTTTTAATTTAGTATTGTTTGTGTTTATCTTTTACTCGGTGCTATTATTTAATTGAAATGAATTTGAAGTAACGCTAAAGGTAACAACTTTAGGCAGCATAATTAAAATTGATAGGAGATTCCATAGAAAATTACGTTTTTACCTTTTCTACTTGACAACTTGATAGAGTTTAATTTATTGACACAAATTTTTTATAATATTAGTTTGCATAATTCAATTGTTTACATAGAAGTTATCAATATATAAGTTAGTACTTATAATTTTTTTTTTCATAATCATCATATATAATTCTTTTTTTCTTTTTTTTGAAAGGTTAAATATTATATATCACCATAAAAAGAAAAATACAAATTGTTTAGTTATAACATTTTTATTTAGGTTCAAATATTGCATTGGGCAAATTCCAAATCTTTTGCAAGAACTTATTATAATTTATAAGCTTTACTCCTTGGTAAATGAAATCTTGCCTCTCACATTTTTTTTATTTTAACAATAATGATCGACCTATCTATACCTTTACCATTGAATTTGCTTCTATATCTTTTCTTCCAAATAGCCTTGAAGGATATACAAAGTAGGTTGCTACAAAACTTTTACTTTTAATAGCTTTGATCATATAACATATTTTAGCTCTCTATTGTTCAATTAGTTGAGTTAAGCCATTCATACCTAATAAAGCCTTTCAAATGTAATTTGTGAACTTATAGCTAAAAAATAATTTTTTTTTCTTCTTCTTGTTGGTGAAGTGGCATTGCAGGTCCACTTAGTTATTCCATACAACCACATGATTTGTTGTGATTAGTTTGTGTTTCAAAATAATATATCATATAAAATTATGTTTTGGTACTCTTTTTTTCCGTAGCAGTTTTCTCCATTTAGTTTATTCTCTACTCTCTCTTAATGTTGTATAACTTTTGACAATAATATATTTAGATCTTATCACTATTAACACAAGTTCATTTCTTACTTGTAAAATATTCTTCTAGCTCCAAGCTAGTGATCATTTCATCCAAATGATTCTTTTTCAACTTATACTCTTAGATAACTATTAGACCTAAAATTTAAAGCTAGTGTTTAAAAGGAAAAAATCAATGCATAAACATTGATCCAACTAGGATTTTTCCATTCCCTAATTTCTTAAGAACATTTCAAGTTTGTGTTTGCTATGTAACAGTCAAACTAGATCATGGATATATTTAGTCTATATTTGTTGTGATAGCCAAATTGGAATTTGGGGGAGGGGTCAAGCGTGTATGCTATAGCACAATTGCTTCGCAATTATATATGTAAAGAAGAGAAACGTTTCTGCTTTTGACGTCAGTGGGGGGAAAAGAGGAAAAAGCAATATGAACTTAATGAACTTGTCCTACAAACTACTTATAAATTTATGATAACCTTATAGGAAAGTGGAATAAATAAAGAGGCTTTGAGATTCATGCTAAATACTAAAATATGGTTATCCAAGGATTTTGTCGTCTATATCAAATGAACATTGATATTATTTAAAAGAGCATGATTGTGCAGAACTAAAAGTCATATTATCCATTTTTCACTTTCTTGCTAAGGCATGCACGACCAAGTTTTCCCTCGGTTTGCTGAAAGTATATCCTTGGTTTTGAATCCATCACGAAGACAATTACACACAAGTGCAATTCGAAAAGAAGTTTTATACTGCAAGTGCATTGGAAATTTTTTCGTCTTCACTACTTTTTCACAGTTGATTTTTTGAAAGTTGTTTTCAACATTGTCATGATTTATGTACTTTAGTTGATATTAAGATCACTTGAAGGTTAGTGTTGCTTTATGTAAAAAAGAAAAAAAAAAAAAGAAAATGGAACCTACCGAGCTTTCTACATAAAGTACTCTTATTTTGAACTGACAACCTCAAGAGAAAGGAAGCATCTCAACTTTTGATGCAAATGGATGCAAAAGCACTATAAATAGAACTTACGTGTTACTTAGAAGTCTCATAAATTACTCATATGCTTATACCATTGCATGGTTTCTTACTTTCAAACGAAGGCATGTGTAACCATCTTCATCCTTGGTTCACTTAGGATATTCTATAAATGCTCTATTTCATTTTTTTTTTCAATTGTAAATACTGTAACCCAACCCAATCTTTCAAAATCTATATAATAAAATTTCTTACAAATAGGGAAATAATTCTTTCCAAAAGCTTAAATGGAACAAGATCAAGTTCTGTTAGTGTTATTTATGTACTTTTAAATAGTTGAGAAACTCATCTCTTAAATCATTACATTTGTTATGTGGGAGACATCAATATGATTACTTGATAATGGAAGATTAATAGTTTAAAACAGATTTTAGTATTGATGAGTAAAATATGAAAGATTATTTTCTGATTAGGAAACAAAATTAATTCAAGAGTGTTTTTATTCAAATATTTTCTTTTTATCCCAACCAAAAAAAAAACAAAAAAGCACCTTTACTTTTCCACTCTTTCTGATAAAATTATTTCAAATAATTCATCTAAATATTTTTAATTTGTAATTGTGATATTTTAATAAAATTAGACACATTTAAATATTGATGTAGATAAGGTTTTACCATTTATAAATTCCTGGGAATGTATCAATTTTAGTCTATCATATAAAAGTCTAATTTGATTATTGTAATATCCAATCTAATTTTGGATGCAAATGTTTGTTCTCCCAAAGTAAACCATTTTATAAGATTGAGAGGAAAATTAAAAACTTTATATGGGCAAGTAATTTAGAAAATCATAAAACTAGTAAAGTTGCTTGTCAAATTATTTGCTCATCTAAAAAGGGAGGAGGACTTGGGTTACTTGACCTTAAAGTATGGAATAAGGTTTTATTAGGATGGTTGCTTTGGAATTTTATCAATTATCTAGGTTCATCATTATGGAGTAAATGGATTTATAATACTAAATCTAAGAGAGCTTTAGTTATGAATTTTGGCATTAAAAGAAATATGAAATAGGGTTTTAGAGGTCTTCTCAAGTTACGAAAAATTGTTATACTTATACTCTCCAAATCATCTTATTATTAAAAAGAGACATATAAGGAATTGTGCCAAGTTAAAATTAAATTTGAATAGCATGACTTGATATGCTTAAGTAAAATTAGCTAATACAATTTTGTTAAATAGCTCATATGTAGAAATATACTTTCTACAGTAAAAGTAATATTTCAATGGCTCCCTTAAATTAGCTTGTATTATAATTTTTATGGTTTGTAAGTTGAAAGCAGATCATATTTATTTATTTTTAGAATACTTGGACTGGACAAATTTGAAGAAGTATTTGCCTCATCATTTATGGCCATTTAGGAAGTAATTTCATTAAATGATACCTCATATAGATAATTTAAATAGGAAGATGTAATTTTACCTTGGATTTTTTAGATGTAGCTCATAATTTTTCACTCTTAGTACAAGGCATTAAGCCCGTGTCAAGGGAGCTAAGGACTTGTCTCTAAGTAGATACAGGTTCTAGACAAATTTGGTTTACAACTTGTACCATATACTAGGACCAGTAGAAAGTATGATGTTTGAAGGTGAGAGTAACTGACTCTTCACTCACGTTTCTCACATAGAAGGCCCTAACAAGATGATTAAGTCAAACTAATACATGAGTGGACAAAAGAATGAATGAACAAAGGAAAGAGGATGTAAGGGAAGACGTTGGAGTGAGGTTATTTATTTATTTATTTTTTGTAGGGGAGGGGTAAATCAGGAAAGAGGAGACGGGAATCTGAGGAGAAGAGTTTGCGAGGGCAAAAGAAAAGGAGGGTCGGCTGGTATCTGGTGAAATCGGGGTGAGGGTAAGGAAACAGGGAGGGCCGAATGAGGGGTTGGGGACGCCGGAGGGAGGGGATTTTGGAGAAAAACGTTGCACCTGAGCCGTCACCGGCTGACGGTTGTGAAGGCTCCGACGGTGGTGACTTCTTGGGAGTAGGAGCAGTGGCAGTTTGGGGGCAAAAATTTTCGGCGCTGGTCTCTGGTGAGATAGGCGGCGGCAGCCCTTTACGAGAACGGGGCAGAGGTTGTCGGCGCTTATCAAAGGAAACGTTTTTCGCGTTTTCCTCAAGGAGGTTCTTTAATACGTGGGTCAATGCTTTTGTTTTTCCTTTCTGAAATATTGCTTTAAACATTTTTTTACGTGCTTTACGTAGTTAATTTTTTATAGCAACAACTACTTTTTTTCACGTACTTTGTTTAGATATTAAAATTACTTGAAGGTCACGCTAAACAAAGAGTTCGGCTTTTCTGAATCGGTAAGTTAGGGGTGTCTTGTAGCCTTCCAACTCTATAAAAGCCTAGTCAAGCATAGCAAAGCTAATGTCAAACCTTTCATAATTGCATTAGAATTATATTTACTTTTATTCCCCACTTCAAAAGGAAAGCACTCCTTTTGACATCAATATATTTAAAATAATATGAATACAACTTACTTTTCTTGTAAGTTAGTATGAAATTTTAAAGTAAGTTTTATAAAATTTTCCTTGCATTGATGCTTCTAAAAGATTACTTCTTCATAAATTCAATTCCTTTTAAAGATGTTATGATAATTTACTTCTTTAATAGGTATCAGATCCTTCAAGTTTACCCTAGCAAAAGAATTCTGCTTTTGTAAAGTAGTAAGGGCCTAGTACACAATGCAATATGAATAGAAATTCTGCTTATAGCAAAAGTCCTAGAAATTTCACCTACTAATCACATTTTCACTAATTTGAATCTATTAAAACATCACATTTGTTGATTCTAGCTTTCCAAAAGCATTTCCACTTTTACGCACCACAATGCACACAGTGTAAAGATCGTAAAGTTGATTCTTTTAAAAATGTTGTGATGTTTCACTCTTTTTAAAGGTGTCTAAGACTTTTCCAAGGTGTAAAATATCTTTTAATTTCTTTTATCTTCCTGAATTGGTTCAGCCCCAACACATGGTCGCAGGTCACATGGCCGTAGGTCATAAGAGGCAAACTGAAAGACGTGCAGAGCTGGCGTCAAGGACAGCTTGATTGGAATTCGAGAAAGTGGCCTGGCGTGCCGATCTTTGCTTTCGACGTTTCAACACCGGTTGGTGAACAAGACCTATCTGCCTGTGACTTTGATTTAATTCCGGCAATTTTTTTATCAATTAACAGTAAATTCCACCCTTATGAAGTGGCGAGAATGAATATCAGATCTTATTACTTCTTTTGCCTGTCTGTCACTTAATTCTTCCAGAAATATTCTCCGATGGCGTTCGTGGGTGCTCCAGGGGCTTCCTGTTCTTCTACCATCCTTGCTACCCCGTCATGGATATATGATGTTTTTCTTAGTTTTCATGGTGAAGATACTCGCAAAGGTTTTGTAGACCATTTGTATGCTGCTTTGAAGCGAAAAGGAATTATCACCTTCAGAGATGACAAGAAACTAAAGCCAGGGGAACATATTGCTAAAGAGCTCTTTGAAGCAATAGAAAAATCTCGATATGCAATTGTTGTAATCTCAAGGAGGTATGCTTTCTCCAAATGGTGTTTGATTGAGTTAACTAAGATCCTAAAATGCAGGGAAATGACTGGAATTATAGTTTTGCCTGTGTTTTATTATGTGGACCCCTCTCATGTACGAAAACAACAAGGGAGTTTTGCAGAAGTTTTTTCCAAACATAACCAAAACACTGAAGTTGATGAAGAGCAGAGGAAAATGTGGACAGCAGCTTTGAAAGACATTGGCAACTTGACTGGATGGCATATAGACAATAGGTATAACTATAGTAAACTATTATGCCAAACTTTGTCTTTGCTCTATGCATTAGGATGATGAGTTTTATTTACTTGTAAAACTGACTTGAGTAGCTTTTAATTTATTTTTATAATGATTCTAATTTAATCTCTTTTTATAGGCATGAAGCAACCATTATTGAAGACATTAGTCGAAAGATACTAGATGAAATGAATCACACATCCTCAAACATTTTTGAAGGCTTGGTTGGAATCAGCTCCCAAGCTTCTAAATTAATCTCTTTACTTTCCATAGGGTCTAGTAATGTTCGTTTTATAGGGATTTGTGGTATGGGAGGAATTGGTAAAACAACTTTAGCAAAAGTTGTTTATGATCAAGTTTCTTCTCACTTTGAAGCAAGCTGTTTTGTTGCTCACATCAGAGAAGAGACTCACATAGAACTTCTACAAACACAACTTATTTGTGAAATCTTGCAAGAGAGGGAGTTAAAGGTATGGAATATCTACATAGGAATTGACATTATGAAAAGGAGAATGCGTAATAGAAATATTTTCATGGTTCTTGATGATGTGGATACAGAAAAGAAATTAAAAGCATTAGTTGGGAGTCATGTTTGGTTTGGTGAAGGAAGTAGAGTTATTATAACAAGTAGAGATCGCCATTTGTTGGAGAGGTTTGTGGATGAAATTTATGAGATTAGGGAGTTAAGTGAAGATGAATCTTTAGAACTCTTTAGCTGGAATGCATTTAAAAAGGACCATCCTGAAGAGGGCTATGTGGAATTGTCTAAGGATGTTGTGCATTTTGCTCAAGGTCTTCCTTTAGCTATTGAAGTTTTTGGAGCTTATTTATTTGGTAGAACAATGAATGAATGGAAAAGTGCCCATGAGCAACTAAAGGCAAACTTAAAGGCAGATATATTGGACATACTCAAAATAAGTTTTGATGGATTAGAAGATCCGCAAAAAGAATTATTTTTAGATATTGCATGTTTGTTTGATGAAAATTATTTTAGGGATTACAATATATTGGAATGTCTTCAAGATCATTTGGCTATTGATGTTAAGATTCTTCAAGACAAATGTCTCATAAAAAAGTTTCATGCAACATACCATATGCATAATTTGTTAAAGAAAATGGGTCAACAAATAGTCAATCGTGAATGTCCAAGTAATCCTGGTAGACGTAGTAGATTGTGGTGCTATGAAGATATAGTGAATGTATTGAAGAATAATACTGTAAGTAAATTAATCTACATTTAACTTAAAAAAGTATATTAGATACCATTTTTCAAAGTATTTATTAAATATTTTTATAAGACTAATTTAAGGATTCTTTGTTTACAGGGAACATATAAAATTGAAGCTATTGTTTTAGATCTATCACTTCACAAAGGAGAGCAACTAAATCTTGAAGGATTTTCAAAAATGATGAGATTGAGAATGCTTTTAATTCGAAATGATCAATCTTATCATGAGTTTCATGCTTTAGAATGGAATGGAAAACTTTCAAAATTCATGTTAAGTAATGAGTTACGCTATTTGGAATGGGATGGGTACCCTTTGGAAAACTTGCCAATCAATTTTCAAGCAAACAAACTTGTTAAGCTGAAAATGCCTTACAATTGTATCAAACAATTGAATGGATGGAAGGTAAGATTATAGTGTATTCAAATATGTCTCTATTTTTTTTCTTTTCCTTTGTTTTATACCTTTATATTTTAGTTTGTATATCTATTAATCTATTTGTTAATTACAGAATTTTGTCAAATTAAAATCCATTGACATGAGTTACTCACGTAACTTGATTGAGATACCAGACTTCAGTGAATTGTCAAACCTTGTTGAGTTAGATCTTCAATATTGTAGAAGTTTGTCTACAGTCCACTCGTCTATTGGCAATTTGAAACAGCTTAAGAAATTGGATATGGAAGGTTGTGATTCTCTTAACAAACTTCCAAATGAGATCAACCTTGAGTCTCTTGAATATCTTAATCTTGCTGGTTGTTTAAGACTTGAGAAGTTTCCAAATGTTGGTGGTAATATGGAATCCTTAGAGTTTCTTGATTTGATCGGGACAACCATTAAAGAGTTTCCACCATCATTTAAAGGTTTGTCATCTCTTAAATATTTCAATTTATGTGGTAGCATGAGTCATAGAATACGTTTGGAAAGAGCTGAATATCTTCAACACAAACCTGATCAATTTTTAGAATATGACCCTTCAAGACAACCCACGTCTACCAAATTAATGAGTGAAATATATGCTAGTGGTAGTGGTAATCATATTGGTTTTTTGCATTTCCTTGATGTTTTCTCTAGTCTTAGCTCTATGAAAAGACTAGATATTAGTTATCGTAACCTATCAGATGGAATTATTCCTTATGAACTTTGTTATTTAACATCACTTGAGTATTTAGATTTGTCTGGGAATAAGTTGACAACAATACCTTTTAGCATCTACCTACTTCCCAAACTTCAGTTTCTTTACCTTAGAAGTTGTACCAGCCTTAGAACATTACCAAAACCCTTATCTTCACAATTAAGTTGTTTAGAGTTGCTACATTTGGGTTATTGTAAGATGGCAGATGGAGTAATCCCCGATGATTTGAGTTGCTTCTCTTCACTTAAGCGTTTAGATCTATGCAACAACAAAGTTAAGAGATTGCCAAATTTGATCCAACTTTCTCAACTTCGGAATCTTTGCTTGGAAGATTGTACAAAACTTGAAGCATTGCCAAAACTACCTTTAAGCTTAAGAAGCTTATGGATTCGCGGTTGTGTGTCATTGAAAACTCCTTGGGTTGAAATGTATGAAGGGTTGAATAGTAATTACCCTATTGGTGTCGTTCGGTTTGATTATGATGGCAGACCTCACCCAATCCTCCAAGGACCTTCATATCCACAGATTTCTTTATCATCTGATGGGATGTCCATAGTGAGCCTCTTTCTTTCCTCTTGTAGTGATACTAAAGCACTGAAGTTAGTGTTGTATCATATATGAAAATAATGCATCTTACACCTCACTCTTCTTGGCTTTTATTGTGCAGCTTAAACGTGCTTACATTGTTGCTCCTGCATCAGTATCTAAAATACCTGAGTGGTTCAACCAGAGAATCACTGGTTCTTTTGGAACAATTGAAAGTTGTTGCAACCTAAGGAATCGGTGGGAGCATTGGGGTGGATATGCTTTGTTAGTTCTTTATCGACTTAAGCCTAACTCTTTTCAAGAAAAAATGAAAAAGCAAAAGGTCAATGAGAATGGTAAGTCAAATTATGGAATATTTGATGGCATCAATCCTGTTCTTCCCCACTTTCTTTGTCATTTTCAACTCAATAAAGCTGAAGCAAAATATTCCTTTCTCCTTTCTGCCCCTGAAACACCTTCCGTTGGGCTAAATGCATTTTGTACACACATACCCTCTCAATGTTTCAAAGGGATATGGAAATTAGAAAACACGAGCACCAGCATTGAAGCCTCAATTGAATCATTCAACTTGAATGTGGAGACTGAGTGTGGGATGCGTGTAGTAAACGAAAATGATCTTCCGGTGCTATCTAAGGTTATAAGTGACATTTCTCCATGTGCTTTGAATATTGAAACTTGTAAAAATTTACTTGAAAGTGACTTGCCTAGTTGACGGCTCCAAGTGGGAAGATTAATTGCCTGAAGATTAAAACTTGTAAAGATTTACTTGAAAGTGACTGCCTAGTCGACGGCTTCAAGCGGGAAGATGAATTGTCAGAAGATTGGAACTTGTAAACCTTTGCTTGAAAGTGACTTGAAAAGATCTGCTTTGAATATTGAAATTTGTAAAGATTTACTTAAAAGTGACTTGTCTAGTCGACGGCTTCAAGTGGGAAGATGAATTGTCCAAAGATTGAAACTTGGTAAACGTGTGCTTAATGGTGACAGCCTAGACGTCTTAAAGTGGGAAGATGAATTGCCCGAGGGACCGGATTGAGGGGTTCACTTCCAAAAATGATATATAGGTCTTATATACTTGTAGGAGGAGGTCGATTCTTTGGTTTCCTTTTATTATAACTGTGACACTGCACAGGTATGGGCTCCGTCTAATGCACTGGTATGGTGATATAGAACACTGTTGATTTGACTCGTCAATTGTGTCACACTGTGAAAAGAACAATCACTGTGGGATAACTGGTTTCAGAAATGGTTTATCAGGCGATTTGGTTGCTATCAACAAATTCGTTTTGCCTAATTTCTGGCTTAGCATCTTTGTTTTTTGTAATGGGTTTTATTCCCCAACTTCTCATTTAGAAGAAGATGGCTACAAATCGAAATGCGCCTCCGTGCAGACTGAATAGTTCGTAGATGGATAAGATGCTACTTTGATTACTCAAAACCCGGCTCAAGTTTTATGGAAGGGAAGAGAACAATGGTCTGTTCGTGTGTTGTCCTCGCAGCTAATTGTTTCTCGTGTCCATGCCAAATGCTCTCTACTTTGTCACCTGGCTGTCAGTCGTGATACCGACAGTGAGTTCCTCTCCTTTCCTTGATCCGTTTTTCAGCATTGAAGGTCTTTAAATGTAGGCCATCCTGAAAGCTTATATGATGATCGTGGAAGGGCCATGTTCAGGAGAAATCACAGACTCCAATGCATGCTTGGTCAGAGAAATGAAGAAGCCAATCATCTTGACAGCGTGGTGTACAATGCGGGCAAAGGCTTTGGAGGTGGTTGCTCAAATGTCACAGTGGTGAATGTAAGAACAGTTTCTCAACGCTTCACTGAAATTTTATTTGATTGTGGAAGGGGCCATGGGAGAGAGCGAACATAAGTGTATGTTCGCAGTCATCAGTAGCATTTTCAATGATTGTTTGTAGATTGTGGGTGTTACACTTTGGAGACTTTAGTAGTAATAGATAAAGAGGATGCTCACTTTTGAGATACCAAACCCAGCGACACAAGAGTGGCTTCCTGCTCAAAAGCCAAAGATCTTGATGACCGCATGGCTTACAACGTGTGAATGTATCTCAAATGGCACAAAGAAAAGATAAGGTGCTTTTGTTTGGTCCAACTAGCTAGCACTGCAAAATGGAGCCCAAGCTTTCTAGAAGCAAACAGAGTAATCCTTTATTTGCATGTTCTCTTCCTTATAGCTTCTCAATCTTTTAACTTTTATATATGCTAAATGTATTGTTGAGGTCAAAATATTTTGTCAAATCTTATTAACTACGTGGCATTGAAATATTCAATGAGCTAAAATTATAATGAGAGATTTCCAGCAAAGATGCTATATTTTTCTCAAGTGAATAAGCATTTGTTAAAAGTTATTCGGCAAAGATGCCATCTATTTTCAAATTCAATAAATTCTTATTAAGATGATTTTGTACCAATAACCTAGACTAAGATTTCTACAGTTCCTAAAAAAGCATGATGCACTGTGTCACGGTCAGAATCGGAGCTCCCAAACATTGGGTATATCGACTCAAACGAAGGATCCATAGCTTTCTCAAGGTTGCCAAACTCCATAGATAAACACACTTACACACACCAATTCAACATACAACACACACGACATACACAATCCGCATCAGAGTGGACACGGCACACCCACATCATAATGGAAATGGCACATCTGCATCTTCAAGGGGACACAGCACTGAGTTTCTCTCTAGCCAAAGGGCTTCAAGGTTTTCACATAAACAGTCTCCGGATTCCATGAGCCTTCATCCCCAATTTACAGTCAGTCACAATTACAAGCTTTACCCCTTTAAGTACAAGCTAACAAGGGTCTAATAAGTAAAAGTACCAACAAGAGCCCACGTAGGAGCCAAGGATCTAATAGTTCATTATATAATTTTACTATCAAAAGACCAGGACTTTTAGGCATGCGACAACTCCTTCCCCCTTAAATAGAGACCTTGCCCACAAGGTCAAATTTTGAATACCCCAAACGAAATTGCTCCACCAACACCCAAGCAGCATCCAGCATGTAAAAGCTTCTCTCAACACCAACACATCCTCTCGCTTTTTGTCTTTTTAAGGTTTTCTTTTCAAGAGTAGCTTCTTGTCACTGCCTTTAATAACCACTCTAACTTAGTCACCTTTTTGTGAGCATCGTTTGTTTTGGATTGAAATACTTGGATCAAGCCTTCTCGTTCACTGCTGCGATGATGATTTGCATTTGCGTGATCCTCATGCTCAACACATTTTTCCATAGCAATTTTCAAATCCTTCAAGAGCAACTTCTCTTCCAAAAATATTTTTTAACTTCTTGAGGATTTCCATAGGTAAAGTGCCCTCCAACAGATTATTCCCCGCAAAAAATCTTGTCGCAAACTCCAGAGCTTCCTTTCCTGTTGTTACTTTCGTCACTTCCCCCTTTACAACCAAAAGTTTTGCTTCTTGAGTTTTTATTGCAGCCCTAACCAATTCCCTTATGTTTAGTTCCGGTTGCAACTTCAATTTGATCTTTACCCCTTAATCCTTGCATCAAATTGAGAAACTCAAGTGTATCACTACCACAACCATTATGAACATACCTTAAAATCAGAGGTTTTTCAAAAACCAGATCCTTGGCAGCCATTTTATCAACCAATAGCTGCGCAATCTCAACCTTCCCATTAATCCTCCATATGCACTTTGACCGCACCAAGGATTCTTTTTTGTCTTTCACCCTTTTACATCGAAGAGAATTCCAAAACATGCCAAATTCCATCCACTCAATGGAAGCACCAATAGGTCCTACAAGAGCCACCATTAAAGCAACCATCATAGCAAAAGTTTCTTTCCCATGAAAAGTAAGAACTCCCCATTGACGGTGATACGGAATAAAAGTACTACAAACAATTAAGTTCTCCCCCATTCCATGCTTTACAACAAACCCATGAACTTCTCTTCTTAAACTTAGAGTTCTAAGTTCAACACACCCAGGCAGAATTGACGACAACTTCACCCCATTGGGTCTCACCTCATTTAGCACCATTTTACGAAATTTCTCCATATCTTCTGATCTTGTTGGCCATTTAGATTTCTTTTCTGAGGTAACTTCCAGTAACCCCTCATCATCAAAAGATGCATCACGTAACTGCCGTACAACTGAAAAATTACATTCAACAAGAAGCACCCCGGTAGAATCATTCGTAACATGAACTATATCTACAGCCCTTGCATTAGGTGTCCATAACTTGGCATTCACCACATTACAGCGAAGGTCTACTAGAACCGCACAAGCTTCTGACAGTAAGCAAGGCCTATCAATGCCACTAATGCAGAAAAGTACAACTGAAAAGGCGATAACATCAGCTGCAGTCTTGCTATTTCTGTAGATTCTGAAAATCCGTTGGTTTGCCACATAACAAAGCAACTCATAGAATTGTAATGGAACCAAATAATCAACTTCAAATTTCCATGACGTATTGAAACTTACAAAATTTTTGGCGCTAGAGCCAACTTGCACTACACGGCCTTCACCTCTCTTTGGGTTTGGTTTCATGTCTTCACTCCTTTTGATTTTCTCCCTTTTTGATGACTCCGAACCAACCCCTTTTTCAACCCCATTGAATTCTTTTTCAAGTGCAATCAAGGCTTCCTTTTCCATTTCTTCTTCTCTCTCCACATGGTCCCAATTCCGTTTGGACCTTTCTTCTTCTCTTTCCTCTCTCCTGGACTTTTCTTCCTCTCTCTCCCCTATTTTTATTTTCCTATTTTTCAGTTTAGACGAAGAAGCAACAAAGTCATGTTTGGAGTTACTTACCGGCGGTTTCTTCCTTAAAGAGGTTAGAACCAATCGCTCGCCGGCTTCCTTTAACTCCTGCATCTCTTTTTCTTCATCGAACTCTGGTGGTCTTCCACAGTGTGATATCTCTTGGCCTATCGGTAAACTACAATGATGCCTTGAAGGATCTTCATAGTCAACCTTGTAATGGGTTTCAAAAAAGAAATAGTCTTTTTGGAATGAACAACCTTGTAATGGGTTTCAAAAAAGAAATAGTCTTTTTGGAATGAATCCATCGACTCTTCATCAAATTCTGGGGGTCTTCCCCGATGTCTTATCTCATAACCCAGTAATGATCTTCCATCCAAAAAGTCATTGCCACGGTCCACTTCTCCCACCATTTTGGCCGGGACAACCATGACGTGCCTATGGGTAGCAACGGCGTTAGCCGTGGATTCAATGACAACCCAACACTCACATTCCGTTGTCCTCCTCATAACTAGATTTGGTACTAAACAAGCTTCTCCCATCAGCTCCTCTAAACTGTCACCATGCGGGGCATTAAGATCCCCATGATGTGAATTTCCATATGAAATGAAGGAAGCAAGAAACTCATTTTCCTCAACGAAATTCTCTCTGATTTTGCTGGATACAGCAAGGTTTCTCAACACACTGGCAGCAAATGCCTGTGAATCGGGTGTGACAGCTTGGCAATTCTCCAATAACGATGAAACCCCCCCACAAGAAACAATCGCTCTAGCGTTTTTTCTTCGAAAAGGTCAGTGCTTGGAGGGCAACACAAACTTTCTCTTTCACAAACCCCTTTCCCGAATCCAGAACTCGAAGTACTTGATGCAAAAGCAACAAACGCTCAGCGATCAGCATAGGTTTGCTCCTTTCCACTAATGAATTCCTCAAGATCACAGCAACAGCTTTCTCTGATGAAGGCTCGCAGCCTGGCAAATCCACACTTTTAGGATCTGATTTCTTTAGATCGGCTTCTACTAAGCCTAGTTCCTTATGGATCTGAGCTGCCTCTGCAGTTTTTTCCAATGAAGCCTCTACTTCCGGTGAAGTTCTCTTTGTAGCGTGGGATCTTCGCTTTCTTTGGTAATGACAGCTTTTCCAGCGACTAGCCATCCGAACTTTCAGTCGCCTTTCCCTGTAGAACAAGACAACCCTATACTCCGGTGGTCTTCCTCGGTGGAGCACCGTGCAACCCATTAACGAGCTCCCATCCAAAAACTGCTTGCTAAGACTCCCTACTAGCAAATCCTTGCCTCCTAGACCTGTCTCCACTTCCAAAGACGTCTTCCAATCTGACCGATCTAATTTTTTTTGGTCTGTCTCACCAGTTTCCTGGTTGATATCGGAAGCTTTTTCCATTTCTTCAAAAGCCTCCTTAGTTAGCCGATAGTTCTCCTCTTTTTGCTGGCATTGCATCTCCTGAAACTTCTCCTCTTCTTGCTGGCGTAGCATCTCCTGAAACTGACGCTCTCTCTCCACCTCACGCTTTCTCTGTTCCGTCCTAAACTCCTCACCAATCTTGCACATTTCTTCTTCCAGTGTGATCAAGGTTCCCTTGTCAAGCCCCGAAATCCATTTTTGCATTCTGGCCATAAACGACTCCAACGTCTGATTCCAACTCTTCTCCGTTTCCTCGTGAGTGACCCGCGCAGACAAACAACCTGGCTTTGATACCAAATTGTCACGGTCAGAATCGGAGCTCCCAAACATTGGGTACATCGACTCAAACGAAGGATCCATAGCTTTCTCAAGGTTGCCAAACTCCATAGATAAACACACTTACACACACCAATTCAACATACAACACACACGACATACACAATCCGCATCAGAGTGGACACGGCACACCCACATCATAATGGAAATGGCACATCTGCATCTTCAAGGGGACACAGCACCGAGTTTCTCTCTAGCCAAAGGGCTTCAAGGTTTTCACATAAACAATCTCCGGATTACATGAGCCTTCATCCCCAATTTACAGTCAGTCACAATTACAAGCTTTACCCCTTTAAGTACAAGCTAACAAGGGTCTAATAAGTAAAAGTATCAACAAGAGCCCACGTAGGAGCCAAGAATCTAATAGTTCATTATATAATTTTACTATCAAAAGACCAGGACTTTTAAGCATGCGACACACTGTTTGCATCAATATCTACGACAATCACCATTACTACTTTTAGTGATTCTTCCTTGATTGTAGGTCTTGCATCATGTGACCATTAATGGAAGAAGATGAGGACAATAATTACTTTTGGAGAGACAGAATGGGGCAAGAATTTGTTGACTATGTGGTAAGCAAAATGAAGAAGTCAATCTCATCTACATGGCTTAAATATCTGCAAAGGGTGTCTGGATAATGACTTAAATAGTTCGATGTTTAGTGTATAAACTGTTTCATAGCATGACTGTGGAAATGCTATCTGGAAGATGATATTGAACCTCACTGAATCTCAAGCCGGCTCCCACTCATTAGAGCCGAAAATCATGTTCCAAGTACCTAGAAGCTAGTGCTGCATTCTTGTTCTTATTTCTTTCTATAACTATTACTTGGGTTTAAATAATTGATTATTGAGTTTCATATTTGGGTAAAAAACTTAAACATTGTCAAATTAAATCTTAGTATTAAATTAGTTAATCTTGATTCAATGACTTATGGACATGGATAACATCGTTTGAACAACTTTTGTTTGCCTCATATGTTTTTTTTCTATTTCCATAATGTTATAACACCAAAAATGGCTTTTTCCTGATCTTGAAATATGTTAAAGGCCATCAAATTTTAAATAAGGCAATATTTTCTGTTCATAGATATGAAGACATTTCATTAAATATGCCATTTTCACTTATTTTTAATTGCAGTTAATTGTTATTCTAGTTAACATTTACTTTCTTTCTTCTTTCAATGTAGACACAAACATTATAATTTCCTACAAAACAACTAGATTTTATTCTAATATAATGCTTCAAATTCCACTAGTTTCTTGCTTTATAACTTCTCTTGTTTCAAATCTTTAAAAGAAATAGATTTGAGTTATCATGTTCTTAATTTTTTATCACAAAAATCAAGTTCTTAAATTTATTAGGGAGCAAATTAACAACAATGTTGGATAGCATCTATCAGTTTTCCAACCATCATGTGTTCTATTGAGAAATCGTAATAGTAACCTTTAAGCATTGTCAAAACCTTTACTCTTTAAGAACTTTAAACTTAAGTTATTGTTGTCCATTGGATTGAGTAATCTTGATGATCTTAACTAGTCATCCTCACTTAAATTTTTAAGTCTATTTGAAAATCAATTTATAGAATACCAAACTTGACCCAACTTTCCTCTTTTTTTAATATTTTATTTGAATGATTGCACCGAGCTTCAAGGATTGCCAATGTTATAATTAAGTTTCAAGGAATTGAGTCTAAGAAATTGTCTATCTGTGGAGTTTTATTAATTTTTATTTATTTATTTACCTTGGAAAGCAGGAATATTGGGGACCATGTTTATCTGTGGAATGCACTTTTGTGGCTGAATATTGTTTTTCGAGCCAGACCTTACGAGGCCGTACATCTGCTTTCACGAAGTCCGTTGATTGCATCCATTGTGAGTCTCTCTCCCTTTCAACATACATGTATCGCATTGTTGAATTAAGAAAAGTTGCTGTGTGAAAGCTTAAAGTACTGAAAGTCACATATTTCTATTCCTGGTTTTTATTTAACTGGTTATAGGATTGATACCATGGTAGGTCCTGCACTGGCATTTGGAATCCCAGATTGGTATAACCAAAGAGTCATCCGTTTCGTTGGAAAAAGTTAATGGCGTATGCAATTGGATTGGCTTCCTGGAGTGGTTGTACTCTGTTAAGTCCATGACCATGACACTTGTCACACAGACAGAGAGAGAGAGAGGCGCCGAAAGGTCGATGAGTATGGAATTTTAAATCCTGGAATGCTACTCTTCCTACTTTCTTTGTCAACTTCAAGTAGTAATGCTCTTCCTTGCTACTCCTGTCTTCTTTCCATTCCTGACCCTCACCGTTCTCGAATCCTCTCTGCTGTGTCACCTGGCTGTCACTCTTGACGCGGACGGCGAGTTCACCTGCTCTCTCTGGTTCATCTCTGATCATTAAAGGTTCTTAAACGCAGGTCATCCTGAATCATATATGCCCTTGGAAGGGCCATGTTCAAGGGAAATCACAGAAGTGGATGTTTTCAGTGATAAATCAGCAGTATTTTCAAAGATTATTTTTTGGCTGCATGTGTCACACAATGGAGAAATCAATAACAGATGATAAAAACGGATGCTGATTTTTGAGATATACTGTCGTGGTTGATTGCCCGGAGAAATAAAAAAGCCAAACATCTAGACCGCTCCATGTATAATGTGCGCAAAAGCTCTAGGTGTAGTAGCTCAAATGGTGCAGTGGCAAATATAAGAACAGTTTTCCCAATGTTTCAGTGGAATTGTTATGTGGTTGTTAACTGTGATAATCCTTGCAATGCAGCAGAGTAGGCTGTGGCGGAGGCTAAATCCAACTTAGCAGATAGAGGAAATATGTAGAGTGTTTGTTTGGTCCAACGGATTCATGTTCACTTTTACGGCTTTACGTCCTAGCATGTCAAAAGCTTAAAAACCTCTTTTCTCTATGTAGAAGTTAATCTCGAGTCTTTTCCATCCCCTGGCATACAGATATGACAAACATGCAAACCAGCTGTAAAATTTCCAACATAATACCTTACGCAACAGATTTTGAGGGCGAGTGGAAGATGCCATTCCCACCCTTCAAAAATCAGACTACTATACTGATTGTGTCTCTCTGAACAAACATTGTGAACATCACTTACTTTCCCTTCAAACTAGTCAGAAATTCCATTGATCACTCTTCTAAATTTGTGATAACTCACGGGAAATTGGAATCAATGAAGATACTTCAACATTCACACTAACAGGAGACATGCTTGACGTAGTGATTTTTGGTTCTATATAGCAAACAATTGGTTTATGAGAGTACAATTACGCTGCCTTTGGATGAACCTAATCCCAATGATCGTTAGAAAGGATTCTAAACTTTAGTTGTAGTCTTTTAGAATTATCTTTTCTAAAAACCCCTAGACATTAATATAAATTTAGGCAAAGGTACAATTGGAAACAAAGATTTCAAATATTAGGCTAGATGGAAATGGAAGATCTAAAATTGTTCACGTTAAAGTGTTCATTCATGCTTGAGCATGAAAATTATGTTGATAACTTTTTTATTAAACTCTTGAAATAATAATATCTGGGATTTAGTATTTGATCACACAAGTGTACGCACCACCTACAATGGACTTTACAATGAAAGAGCCAATGCATGGAGTCAATTTAGGTTATACAAGAAAAAATAAATATGTTTATGTAATGAATTGATGAAGGAAAAAAAGTTTATTTGTGATTGTGATGGACAGGATCATAATTTGTCATTGTGGATTAGGAAGTGGTGTATTTGATGATGAGTGATGATTGAAGTGGTGACGTATTACACTATATTGCTAGAGGGATAAAAAAGAGGTGAATATAATCATATCATGTCACTATGGACCTAGAGAGTTTGTATTTGACGATGGGATATGGTTCAATTGATGATGTGTCACACGTTGCATCGGGAAAAATAAAACGATAGAAACATTGGAATTTGAGGGAGGGGAAGTTGTCGTGGCCCTCTAATGTGAAGCCTGCCATGCTTTAAATATATATGATTTTGGCCTCTCCGCCAAGAAAAGAAACAACCTAAAACAAGACTAATATGTGTAATCTGCCATTCAGAGTTCCGTAACATTGAGCTCTAGGAAAAAATATGTGTAATCTAATTAAACTAAAACTAAATAACAACAACTTTCCTTTGAAATGAAGTTCCGTCGATATCCCTTCCTTGAAGTCTTCAGCATTGACTGTTCAAATAGAGTCCCGTGACATTGGGTTTGAAAATAAAATATATAATAATATGTCTAATCCCATTAAAGTAAAAACTAAATGGCTAGCTGTTGAAAATTTGAAGAACAAACAAGGAAACTTTACACAACAAAGAGATTATGACATTCTAATTACTTTCTTAAATTTTCATGGATCTTTATACAACAAAGAAGCTAAAAAGTTGGTAACAAGTGTCACAAATTTGAAGAACAGAAACAATTAAAGAGATCACATATCTATGAGTTTGAATTTAGACATATTTTTTATCCCTATGTACAAGTATCGAGATGACTCATATCGTATTTAATGTAACCAATGTTCTGAACTCTGCTTTTGACGCCACAACCACTGTATATAAACAGCGGCAGAAATGGAAACACAAATTTCTTTCCAGCCAACTCACTTTTCAATCAGTAGACCTCGTACTTTGTAGGTTGCTTCCTCAAAAGAAAAGCCTAAAATTTCGGTGGTGCAATATCAAGGTGTAACCTTCCCATGATTGCACTACAATTATATCCACTTTTTCCTGCTCTTTCTCCTATTTGAAGCTACTTAGTAATTTCAATGACACTTCGAAGTTACTCATAAACAAGGAAACGTACTTGACCAGGTGGATTTTTGGTTTATACAAAAAATTAATTTCCAAGTCTGTAGTTTTACTTCTCTTAAGAATTATGTGTTCTAATTGAAGGTTTCTAAGATTATCTTCTCAAAAAACGACATATAGGTAGATATAAACTTAACCAAAACTAAAATTGGTTATTACATCTAAGGAGGAATTCTATGTATTAAAATTGTCAAAATATTGAGGGCTCATTTTAATTGTATAATGGTTTAGGTGGTTTAAGCATTTTGCAAGTGTGTTGGAAACATAAGTCTTGCCCGTCTAAGTTAGGATGTGCGGTTATTTGTGAATTTATGTTTATTATTATTATTAACTTTATATTATGTATTATATGTTTTCTTTTGAAATTTTTGAGAGTGGAAAAAAAATGTAGAGTTAAGATATGAATTTTTCAGTTTGAAATAAATAAGATTGATAGTTACTTTGTTATGCACTTTTAATTGCAAATTATAACCATTCGTCAAGAAACATCAAAAATTATTTACTTAATTATAAAATTAACTAGTCTTAAAACACTTTCTAAGGTGGATCAGCAGCAAATTATTTACTAACAATAACTTTAAAATCGTTTATTAAAAAATGTTTTATCTAAATATGTGTTTAAAATTCTTGTTAACGTGATCATTAAAAGTTTTATTTGCAACTCAAGGACGAGATAAGTATTGTACATCACAAGGAAAAAAGGACAAGGTAATAATTGGGGGCAGTCGCCGATAAAGTAAACTAAGCGTCCATGCACCAGAGATGCTAGCTTTTGTTTGCCGAGAAGTAGGTGTTATAGGACAGCCAGATTTTCCGTGGAGGGGAATTAGGTATACATCTTTTCCACCGTGAATCGTCAAGCATGTTTGCCATTGGAAGGAAATACCTAACCCAGAATACTAATTGTATTTAAGCCTGATGTTGGCACGTTGACTCTTTGAACAAATCCCAAAGGACAAAAACAGGAGACGAGAACCCTTTCGGCCTTTGACGCCAAAGGATAAAAAAGCAATATGAACGAACCAACTTATCCCGTGAATCGTTCTTTTAAATTTATAGGAAGGTAATTGAAAGTTAAATGAACGAAGTTGCTTACAAATGTTAGCTAAATAATGAAATATGTTACGGCAGGTGGATGTGTTAATATTAAAATTGAAATAAAGTTCTTTTGTATTGTTAAAGTATAAATTTGTAAAATAATTTTATATAAAAAATATCTCCTTTTTAAAAAAAAACTGTAAAATATGCTATTAGAGAGTTTGATCTTGCTTACTACAACTATAAATGAAAATAAAAAAATCTATATAATGAAAATAACACTGTAACATAGTTTAGATTGTATTATTGTGATGATGAAGAATGTTAAAATTGGTATGAAGTTGTCTTACGTGTTTAATAGATGAACTTCTAGAATAATTTATATATAAGAAATGTCTCTTTCTTTTGAATTAATTTAGTTAAAAAGAGTAACTTGTAATAGTATATGCCAAGGTATTGGTGTGGAGGAGCAATTGTACTGCTGTTGGACGACCCTCGTTTCCGTGTTTGCTTGAAATGATTTTGAATTAAGTTGTAATATTTTAAGACTTTCTTCTCAAATAAAGACCTGTATATGAAAAGATATTTACTGAAGTTGTGATTAGTTTTCACATTCTTGATAGGGATCTCAAGTAATAGAACTTCGCAATGAATATGATTGATGGTCATACGGGATAGAAAAACAAATGTGATTATGTACTGAATTGATGCAGAAAAGGTTTATTTTCAGTAAAGTTGCATTTGGATTAGCACGGCGTCATTTTCCTTTAAGCCCCACTATTCAATCAATGTCACCATCTTTTCTCCTTTTTTTTTTTTAAAAAAAAAATCACAGATGAGGAATAGGATATCTTCCATTATCATAATATATAGCATCTCTCTTTTTTTTTTAAATCGTTCCCATACTTGAGTTGGAGATCAGTTATCATCCTCACAAATTCTGTCACAAGTTTAACAAAACAATCGAACATAAAAAGCAATTTCCCTATAATTTTTTACTTAAAATTAATGCAAAATTCAATCTGCATAAGATTCGTGGCTTTCATGCCCCTGCTTGGGTAAATGACATGGCCATCCTACACAGCCTAAGCCCAAGCCTAAATACTCATTAGTGACAATGTGGCCCAATCTATACAAGCCTAAGTCTAATCAAAAGAAGCTTGAGAAGGTTGACCAAAGTAATTGGGAAGCAAGTAGTTGGCAATTGAGATCAACCAATTGGCAATTGGGGAGCTAGTAGTTGGCTACATTTATGATTATGGTTGCCTTAGTTCTTTATAAATAGCTAGTCCCATTGTGTAATGGAGTCTTGAGTTGTGAGATTTAAGTGTAAGCTTTAGCTTTCTTTCTAAGTTTTGTATATTTTCGCTTTATCGCAAGAGTGGTGAACTTTATTGCTTTCTATCTTTTTGGAGTTACTTCCAATAAAGTGGTGAGTGTTTATCTTTGAATTCTAAGGTAGTGAGTTATTTATATCCTTAGTTTTCAAAGAAAATTTTATACTTTTACTTTCTTCCTCTTCGTCTAGAGTCAAGTTTGGTAATCAGAGCGTAGGTTCAATGGCTAGTCATAGTTATCATGCTTGTCATCTTGAAGTCCCTAAGGTGAATGAAGTAGACCAATGTGAGATGGAAATGGATGAAATGAGGAGACAAATTGGAGAACTCCAAGAAAAGTTGGCGCGTTTTTGAACATGAGAATGTTATAATTATTGTTCCAGATTTGACAAAACCATCATTCCAAAGTTAGAGAGGATAAGAATCCTTTCTATTGATCTACTTAAAAAGACTCTAATGATAGTACTCTGCCACATCCTTGTCATCTTTGGCAATATCTTTTTCAATATCCTGATGTCAAAGTTAAAATTCTAGAATTTGAAGAAAGAATGGAGCCAGATGGATTCCTAGATTAGCCTCATACAGTTGAATGAGCATTTGCCAGCAAAGATTATTATGAAGAACAAAAGGTAAAACTGATTGCCTTGAAACTAAGAAAATATGCATCATTGTGGTGGGAAAATTTATAGAGACAAAGTTTGAGAAGAAAGAAGGAAAATTAAAACTTGGGAGAAAAACAAGAGAAAGCTAAATCAAAGGTTCCTCCTAAACAACTATAGAATGGAGGTTTTTCTCAAGCTCCAAAATATGAAGCATATGAACTTATTTGTTGAAGATTACACTATGAAATTCAAGCACCTTATGTTATAGTATGATGTGATAGAGCTTGAAAAACAAACAATTGCTCAATATTTGGCAAGTTTACAAGCAGAAATTAGGGATGAAGTTCGTTTGTAGCAATATTACTCATTCAATGATGTATGAAAGCTTGCTCAGACTATAAAGAAATAAACGGGAGCTTGTGGACTACAAGCTGATGTCAAAAGAAGGTGCTACAACATAGGAAGGTCCAACAAGTATAAAGTCAACCTCACCAATGAAACCTATGGAGTCTAGAAGTTCCTTTAAGGGTGAAGGCTTTAAACAAGCTAAGCCTTTTAATGTAGATTCTTATAAATGTTTCAAATGTGAAGGCTATGGACATATATCCTCTTACTATCCCAATCAAAAGATTATTGCTCTTGTTGAAAAAGATGTCCTAGAAGAATCTAATTGAGCCACTACAAAAAGTGAAGAAGAAATGGTGTATGCAAATGAATTAGAAGCCCTAATCATTTAAAGAACTTTGAACTTGAATCCAACCAAAGAAGATGATTGGCATAGGGAGAATATCTTCCATACTCAATGTACCTCTCATGGCAAAGTATAAAATATCATTATTGATGGAAGGAGTTGCACAAATGTTATAGCCTAAAAAATAATGAGAAAGTTGCAATTAAAGATAGAAGATCATCCACGCCTATAAAAGTTACAACGGTTCTACCAAGGAAATGTGGTAAAAGTTGATAAGCATTCCCTAATTTCCTTTTCAATTGGGAAAAACTATAAGGATAGTGCTTAGTGTGATGTGGTGCCAATGGATGCATGTCACTACTTTTGGGAAGGCCTTGGCAATATGATCGAAAAAACTTGCATGATGGGTATAAAAGTATTTATTCATTTCATAAGGATGGAAATCATATTGTGTCAACTCCTCTCAAGTTAGATAATACATTCACACCATCAAGCAAGAAGGGCAATTTTACACTTTCTACAACTTAAATGAAGCATACAATTCAAAAAGGTGAAGTGGTTTATGTTCTTATGATTATGGAATCAAATTCTGAGGTTCAACCTAAGCCATATCCTTTATTTCAACCCCTCATCAAGGAGTTTGAAGATGTTATTCCAAATGAAATTCCTCCTAGACTTCTAGCAACTAGGTATATTCAACATTGCATTGATCTAGTGCCAAGAGCCTTTCTCCCTAATAAAGCTATTTATCACGTGAACCTGAGTAGCAGAAAGAGCTACAAAGGCAAGTGGATGAGCTCCTATCCAAAAAACTGATTTGAGAAAGCATGGGCCCTTGTGTTGTCCCAGCTTGGTTGGTACCAAAGAAGGATGGATCATGACGTATATTTGTTGATAGTAAAGCAATCAACTAGATTACTATCAAATACAAGTTTTTAATTCCTCAGTTGGATGATTTACTTGACCAATAACATGGTGCTATTGTCTTCTCCAAAATTAACTGAAGAAGCAATTATCATCAGATCAGGAGGATAACTAAAGATGAATGGAAGATTTCATTCAAAACTTAAAATAAACTTTATGAATGGATGATAATGCCTTTTGGACTTTCTAATATTCCAAGCACATTCATGCATCTTATAACTCACATATTTAAACCATTTATGAGGAAATTTGTTGTAGTTTATTTTAATGACATACTAATCTTTAGGAAGTTTGAAGATCAACATCTAAATCATTTAAGGCAAGTCTTTTCAACCTTGCGGGGTCAGAAACTATATGCCAACTTAAAGAAATGTCAATTCTTTACTAAGAATATTGTATTCTTGGGATATGTTGCTTTTGATGCAAAAGTCAAGGTAAATCCTAGGAAAATTAAGGCCATTATGAGTTGACCAGTATTTTAGTCAATTCATGACATACAAAGATTCCATGGCTTGTTGCAATGGTTGCTCTAACCACAAAATGCTTAAAGGGTGATTTGTTCTAATGGATAGAGGCAACCCAAAAAAGCTATGATCTTATTAAAGAAAGAATAGTATCTACTCCTATCCTATCACTTTTTGATTTTGAGAAGCTTTTTGAATTGGAATGTGATGTCTTAAATGTGGGAATTGGTGTTATTCTTAGCTACAAAGGTAAATCCATTGCCTTTTTCAATGAAAAGCTCAATGAAAATTATAGGAAGTATCCAACTTATGATAAGGAATTCTATGTAATTGTTTGAGCTTTTGATCATTGGTAGCATTATCTACTGCCGAAAGAGTTTATTCTCTTTATTGATCATAAAGCTCTCAAGTATCTTAACGGCCAACAAAAACTAAACAGTCATCATGTTAAGTGTGAAGAATCTTTACAATCCTATTCATTCTTTGTTAAGCATAAGGCTAGGAAGCATAATTGAGTTGCTAATGTCTTAAATAGAAGACCTTGCTTATTGACTACCTTAGGAGGTCAAGTGTTAGGCTTTAAGGTTGTCAAAGAACTATACCCAAGTGATACTAATTTTGTTTAATATGGAAGGCAACTTCAAAAGGTGGCCATGATCACTTCCATTTGCAAAAGGGGTACCTATTCAAAAATAATTAGCTATGCATCCCTCAATGTTCGTTGTAGCTCATTATTATTAAAGAGGCACATGGAGGAGGCCTTGCTGAGCACTTTGGTAAAGACAAGACACTAGCCTCAGTATAAGAACAATTTTATTAGCCCAAGATGAAAAAGGATATGCAGCAATTATTGGTTAGTTGCTTGGTATGCCATAAAGCAAAAGCCATGGGCAAAATATAGGATTATATACTCCCCTCCCTATTCCCTACTTCCCTTGGGAAGATGTGGGCTTGGATTTCACTTTGGGATTGCCTTAAACTCAGAGAAATAAAGATTCAATTCTAGTAGTGGTAGATAGGTTTTCAAAGATAACACACTTCATTGCTCACAACAAAAGTAATAATGCATCTCATATTACAAAGTTGTATTTCAAAGAAATTGTAAGGCTTCATGGTATTCTGAAAACCATGGTGTTTGATCAAGATTCGAAGTTTTTAAGCCATTTCTAGAGACCAATGTGGCAAAAGCTTGATTTGCAACTTTAGTTTAGCATAACATGCCACTCTCAAACTAATAGTCAAACCAAGGTCGTTAATAAAATTTTGGAAAATATCTTAAGGAGCCTTGTAAAGTGAAACATTTATCAATGAGATTTACTCTTACCACATGCTAAGTTTGCTTATAACCACTCTATAAATCAACTTATCGATTGTACCCCTTTGAAGCAGTCAATAGAAAAAATCTAGTGACTCTTTTGGATTTAGTGTCATTACCATCAATACACCAATTTAATGGTGATGTAGAAGAATGGTCAAGGTTCCTTAAAAGGCTACATGAGCATATCTGTGACAAGATTGAAGGGCAAAATTAGAAGTATCAGGTGCAAGCTAATAAACGTTGTTGGTTTGCTATGTTTAAAAAAGGTAATTTGGTGTGGATACATTTACGTAAAGGACGATTTCCACCAAGGAGGTATGCAAAGCTTCCACTCTAGGCTAAAAGACCATTTAATATTTTAAAGAAGATTGGTGACAATGCTTAGAAAGTGGAGCTTCCAAGTGAGTATGGAGTTTTAGATATTTTCAACATAATAGACTAATGTCCCTACTATAGTGAATTAGACTTAAGGATGAATCATTTCTAATTAGGGGAGCATGATACAACCATCCTACACAGCCTAAGCCCAATCCCAAATACTCCCTACACAACCTAAGCCTAAGCCTAAATAATCCCTACACAACCTAAGCCTAAGCCTAGGCCCAAATACTCATTAGTGGTAACATGGCCTAACTTATACAAGCCTATTCACCACTGTGTTGCTAAGGTCTATCGTGGGAACCCTTGGTCTCTTCTCCTTCTAGCGTCGCTTTTGTCGCTAGATCCAGCCACGCCGATGCTAGTTTAATAAATGAAATGTGCTAGAGCGTCTGATTTCACCTAATTACTAGGTACAAATGTTAATCAATTATGCTTGCAAGATTGATTTTATACATGTGATGGCAGAATTTCCTAACTTATTCACTATCCTATGTCTAGGTATAACGAATCTATTTAATTCATTAACTTACTGTATTTCTACCCATGAATTAAATGAACTAAGTGCATTAAGATATGTGAATATTCCAGTTTGCACCTAAAACCTCACAAATCATATGATATAGTTCTATTCATATTAATCTATTATTGCATATTACATGAAACAACTACATATCATCATCGTTCAAACTCAAATATGCAAATTAGGTCATCTAAGTCATAGCTAATCACTTAAATGTATTAAACGCCCTAACATTCAACTTCACATTCATAAAATATCTCATAATATATAAATGATCATATCATTCATACATCATAATTAAGTTCTCTCTTAGCTCTAACACAATAAATTAAAATAACATATTTACACAAACAAGAACAGTACAGGAAATTAAACAACACATTTTGTAAATTAAAAACATTAAGCTATCACCAAAAATGTCTTCAAATCACAAAAAAACTGCACAAATCTACACATCAAGGGGAGAGGAAGTTCTGTCTAAAAAATGGGACAAAACGAGGAACACACGCGCCATCATGCGCTTTCGCATGCACCACCACACGCTAATGACATGCACTGCCATCCGGCCACCACATACCGCTATTGCTCTTCACAGGAAATGTTAAAAAAGGTAGAGGAGACTTCCTGGAGTGCCGATTTGCTGCAAAACAAATGTGCAAATCTGCAACAAGAATGCATAGACCTGATGGAAATAGGCTTAGATGGCGTTCGCCATTCTTCACTAGGAAACTACAGTGAAACCACTCGAATATGCTACAGATATGCTGAAAATTGCCCAAAGATGTCAAAGCTACTCCTTCCCTATTGGAACTAACTGAGAGCTACCGAAAATGTGTTAAAAATTCAAAAAATGGGATCTAGACGGCATTCGCATGTTCCAAATTCCTTTTGGCCGAAAGACCCAACAAATTCCAAGCAGAAGAGATTGGTTAGCGGTTGCACAACTGGTCTCTCTTTTCTCTCTCTTGGTCCCCGCTTTCTTTCTTGTATCAGTCAACTTTCACACGACTGCCCCACCTTTGTATTGTGACCACTCTTTCTCTCTCTTCCTTCTTATAAGAACCCACTTTCCTCTTCTTTCCACACAAGCCAAGGCCCACGACCATCACCCAACATTTTCTTATGCGCTGCTCGACAAAAACTCAAAGCTTTCTCTTTCTCCTCTATTACTTGATAAAAGCCTCCTTTTTCTCAAGTAACTTGACAATGCCTAACCTTAGTGTTTCTTCTGTTTGACTTTAATTTTTGTCATTTTCCTCCATGATAATTCACATGCACCTTCATCAATTCACTCCTTTCTCTCTCTTCTACATAGGGTCCCACGAGTTTCCTCTTTTTTCTATCTTTTTCCTCTTCCCCTTCCTTCTCACGTATGAATGGTGAACATTGATCACCTTTTTTTCATGATTTATTGCCTCTATTTCTTCTTTTTCTCCTATTTTGGATTTGCTGTATAAAATAACAAAATATAATTAAATATAATTAAATATAAATAAAATTTAATAAAAACTATATTAAATATTACCTAAAATACTACTAATAACTCTATAAAATATAGAGTTATTAGTTACCTTAGTTCTTTATAAATAGCTAGTCCCATTATATAATGGAGTCATAAGTTGTGAGATTTAAGTGTAAACTTTGAACTCCCTTTCTAAGTTTTGTATCTCTTTGCTTTGTGGCAAGAGTGGTGAACTTTATTGCACTGTATCTTTTTGGAGTTACTTTTAATAGAGTTATGAATGTTTATCCTTGAATTCTAAAGTTGTGAGTTATCTGTATCCTTATTTTTCAAGGATAATTTATTTGTATTCTTAAATTCTAAGGTAATGAGTTATTTGTATCCATAGTTCTCAAAGATAATTTTATCCTTTTATTCTTCCTCTTTGTCCAGTATCAGTAAATCATAGATACATCTTTTTTTTTTTTTAAGCTTGGAGAAATTGGTAACCTCAAATGTGAACATCATGCCTATTAATAGCAATTCATAGAAAGTGATGGAAATAATCATAATTTATGGCTGAAAATTTAGAGAGGGATGTATTTAAAGGTAGGTTATGGCTAAATTAGTAACCTATTAAACTTTACATTAGGAGGAATAAAAAGTGATGGATAGGATCGTAATTTATGATTTTAGATTTAGAGAGTGCTGTATTTGAAGATGAAGTAGTGATGAAAGAGTGGTGTATTTGAAAAGTCATGATTGAAGTGGTGACGTTTTTACATTTTGTTACTAAAGAGATAAAAAGGTGATTAATATGAACATGTCATGTGACTATGAAACTAGAGTGTTTGTGTCTTTGAATATGGGATATGGTTGAATTGATAATGCGTCATACTTTACACTAGAAAGATAAAATGATAGAAACATTGGAATTTGAGGAATGGGAAGGTCAAATGACCATCTAATGTTAAGCCTTTCATGTTTCAAATGTATCTGATTTTTGCGTCACCACCCCCTCTCCCCATCAAGGAAAGAAAGAACCTAATACAAGACTAAGGCATCTGTAATCTTATTAAACTAAAGCTAAATGACATGAACTTTTCTTTAATATGTAGATCCATCAATAGTTCTTCATTAAAGTCTTTAGTATTGACTGTTCGAGTAGAGTCTTAGGAGATTGGGCTTGAAATAAAAATATATAAAAATATGTCTAGTTCCATTAAAATAAAAACTAAATGAGTGTTGAAAATTTGAAGAACAAACAAGGAAACTTTATGATGTCCTAATTACTATCTTTAATCTTCATAGATCGTTAAATAGCAAAGAAGTTGAAAAGTTTGCAGTAAGTGTCACAAATCTAAAGAATGGACAAACAATTAAAGAGATCATGTATCCAAGAGTTTGAACTTAGTCATATATTCTTTGTCCCTTTGTACAAGTGTTGAGATGACTCAACCGATAATTAATGCAACTAATACTCTAATCTATACCTTTGACACCCTAGCTCTCTCTATAAATAATGGCAAGAATGGAATCACGTAGATTTTTTTCCTACCAACGTGCTTATGAATTAGTAGACCTTGAACTTCGTCAATAGCATTGTGAAAAAAAAAAGCCTAAAATTTCATGCTACAAAACCAACGTGTAACCTTCCCGTGATTGACTAAAAACAGAAAGCCAAGATAGTGATTCTCTATAGTCTTCCATCTATAACTGAGATGATTTCTCAATAAATAATGTTATTACTTTCGAATTTTTTCACATTTATAGTGCCGAGCAATTTTCAGTCATAGTCTTTTTAATCTCCTTGTGTGCTGCACTTTGCATTGTAGTTTGATTTTTAAAGACAAGATTTTGGCTTAACTAATGTCTTTTATTGTCTTCCCATAACTTTAAAATCATTTATTCAGAAATGTCTGATATGTTGGTGTGTGTTTAAAAGTCTTGTTAATGTAATCAGTAAAAGATTTATTTGCAACTAAAGGACGAGGTAACAATTGATGGCAATCGCCAACAACATTGAGTAAACTAATCGCACCAGAGACGCTAGCTTTTATTCATATGGAGGTAGGTATTATAGGACGGCCATATTTTATGTGGAAAGGAATTAGGTGTGCAGCTTTTCACCATGAATCGTCTAGCATGTTTGCTTTTGGACAATGGAAAGATCTAACTTAGAAACTAATTGCATTTAAGACTAATGTTGACACCTTGCTCTTTTAAACAACTCATTATTTAAGTACCTTTTCCCCTTTAACTTCTAATTAATAGGAACTCAACTAGATTGAAATGAAGGGAGGGGCTAGGCATGCTGTGCTTATGAACTACAATTATATCCTAAAAGAAGGGAACCTAACTTCAGAAAAAAAGAACCTTATCGGCCTCCGATGTGAGAAGACAAAAAACAATACGAAGGAACGAACTTCTTTCATAACTCGCTCTTTTAAACTTGTAGTAACTTAGTGGAAAATGAAATAAATGAATTTACTTCCAAATTTATGCTACATAATGAAAGAAATTAGTGTTAGCTTAACTTTGTATTAGGCTTACTTAGGTGGGCTATATTAAGTTGGTCCATGTGTTCTAAAATATGAGCTGGCTAATGTGGGCCATGGCTAACCAAATAGATTGTGATGAGTAGGCGTATTGGGTTGCATATAAGATTAACGCTAGGTTTTATCCTCTAGATTATAGTATAAATTCATTTTATTCTTAGGGTTACATACAATTACTTTTACAAAAAGACATAACATTAGGTTTTCTCATCAAGCTAGTGATTCTTATGAGAATAAAGGATATTCACCTAAGCTCGGATTTCAATTCGCATTATTGGGTTTGTAATGCTAAAGTGGGTCACCTAGATTTGAGTCTAACAAGACTAGACCTAGGTTAGGCTGGTTTGACCCATTTGGGTTGAGCTAACTTAGCCCATAAAAGTTAATGGGTTAGGCCCATTCAAGTCTAAGGGTTAGGCCCATTTAGGTTAATAGGTCTAGCCCATTCGGGTCAACAGGTCCGGCACATTTGGATCCATGGGTCCACCCATTTAGGTCCACTCAATCTGGCCTATTTTGGCCCATCGGGTCAAATGGGTCAAGCTAACTCGATCAAATGAGTCAACCTAACCCGGTCAAATGGGCCAGCCCGACTCGATCAACTGTCAACCTTACATGGTCAACAGTTAATGGTCAAAAGTCAACCAATTGACCAGAAAGTTTGTAATGGCACGTGAGAATGCGTGGATGGTCCAAATTAAACACGGTTTGAACTAGTGTGTGTATTTTTTAATAACAAACATTTTGATATGTTATTTGATATGTTTTGAATATCTTCTTAGTTACTTTTTGATTCTTTAAATTTGTAGCATGTGAGTTGAAACATTATTTTTCTTCTAATATGCCTTAATGTTGTTGTTTGGTGAAATTCTACATGCAAGTGTACATGTTGAACAAGTAATATAATGATGAGTACAAATATTGTCCCATGAAGACTGGTGTTTACTAAACCAATTAATTACTAATGGTAAACAACTCTTAGAATTTATCTAGCCAACCAAAATGATAAATTATGAATTTAATAACTAAATTTAATCTAAACTTGACAAATGGAATGTGCTAGAGCTTCCAATTTTGCCTAATTATCCAGTACAAATGTTGATCATTTATGCTTGCAAGATTGATTCTACTCATGTGATGGCGGAATTTCCTAACTTATTCACTATCCTATGTCTAGGTATAACGAACATACCTAGCTCATTAATTCATTATGAATCTGCATATGAATTAAATGAACTAAGTGCATTAAGATATGTGAATATTCCTGTTTAAACCTAAGCCACACAAATCATATGGGATATGTCTATCCATATCAATCTATGGTTGTATATTACAAGAAGCAACTACATGTTATTTCCTGTCAGTCTCTAATATGCAAATCAAGTCATCTAAGTGGTAGCTAATCACCTAAAAGCATTAAACTCCATAACATGCAACTTTATATTCATAAAATATCTCACAAAACATAAATAATCATAACATTCATACTTTATAATTAAGTTCCATCATAGCTCTAACACACTAAACTAAAACAACATATTTAAATAAACTAAATCAGTGTAAAAACGTGAACAAAATATTCTGGAATTTAAAAACATTAAAGCTGTCACCAAATGTCTTCAAATCACAAAATAAATTGCACAAATCTACACATCACAGGGTGAAGAAGAAGCTGTCTCAAGAACGGAAGAAAAATGAGCTGAAATGTGCCGTCATGTGCTTTTGCACGCGCCTCCACGGGTCAGTGACATGCGCCACTATCGTCCACTGCCGGTCTTCATAGAAACTTCTAGAAATGTAGATCAGGATGCCTAGGTTGCAAATCTGTAAAAATATCATGCAAATCTGCCATAGAAACACGTAGATCTAGCGGAATGGATAAAATTGACGTTCGTACTTCTTCGCCAGAAACCACTGTAAACCGCCATGAAACTAGTACAAAAAGGCCAAAAATCTCTCTAGGAATTCAAATTTGCTTTCAAATCATCAGAAAGCCCCTAAAGTTGGCCAAAAAAGGCACTTTAAACGCTGGTGATGGGTTTTCGTTGGAAAAGACAATGGCAGTCGACTGTCACATGACTGCTGCAATCTTTGCTAGACCCGTGTTGTCGCACACGGCCAAGTCCTAGTGAGTTCCCACACCTCTCTCTAGTCACCACTCTCCTCTGTTTCTCTCTCTTTTTGTTCTATAAGCTCAAAACCCGATTATCCACCGTCGACAATACACGACCTTCCTCTCTTTTATTAGTCAGCTTCCAAAACCCAATAGGTCATGATTTGTGCTGTCAATAAAAGCACATAACTCTTTTCTTTTTTTCATTTATCTTCTATTTTAGGTTTGTTGCATAAAATAACAAAAAAATATATAAATACAATTAAATATAAATATAATTTAATAAAAATTATATTAAATATAACCTAAAATAATAACAATAACTCTATATAAAATAGAGTTATTAGTTGTTCAAACAATTAGTTTGTTGAGATATTGATATATTATATTTTGGTTTAAACACATACTTTATATGCTATTACGGTATATATAGATATAGCATGCATTTTAGTTAATTAATTTAATGTGTTGATTTTTATTCTAATGAGTACATAAGATATATCCCACAATATGAAATAATCCAATTAGGTTGTGACTACCAAAGTGGCACAGCTTAATTGTGTTCAAAAGATATTTTTCTCATGTAAATGGGGATGTCTCTAATTTTAATGGACAATTATACTTTCAAAAGAGGTGATTGTTCATTAGAACATAGAAGATTGCATAGTTGAAATACATGCGTTTAGATTAATTGGATTAGTCTATACACCTAAAGGTGGTAGATTATGAAAATTAAAACATTCTTATGGCCTTTACTATGCCGAGATTTTACAATTACTTGTTATGTATTATGCCTAAAGGTGTTTACATGATAGAGTTTGTGAATCTCTAAGTTTGTAATCATGTGACTGAATTTATGTTGGCTCACTTTCAATCACTTTTCCCATCAATAGCCAATTGATAACTATTGAGACTCTTATGGGTACGAACTTTAAAAGATGGAAAGAAGATGTTATATTCGCTATGGAAATGACAAATGTTAATTTTACCTTCACTATAGAAATGCTAGCTGCTCTCACTGTTGGGAGTACTGATAAGTAAAAGAAGGCATTTGAGGCATGGACAAAGAGCAATTGTATTTGTTTATTATCAATGAAGAGGTTAATTATGGATCATCTCAAAAATGGGTTACCTATGGATGGTACAACTTAAGCATTTATAAAAATTGTAGAAAACAAGTATTGTGTCTCTTCTAATGCTGAAATTAGGTATTTTCTTCAAGGCCTTTATGGCATGAGGTATGATGGTGCTGATGATGTAAGAGATTACATTATTAGAATAGTTGATTACCAAACCAAGCTTATGACATTAGGAGTTGCATTCCTTGATGCTTGTGTTGTCCATCATGCCTTAAATTCACTTTCTCTTGAATTTGAAATTATCAAGACCGCCTATAATAATTAGGAAGAGAGCTGGTCTTTTAATGATCTAATGCTAAAGTGGTAGCTGAAAAAGAGAAGTTGAAGTGAGATAAATTGCATATGGTTATGTATTCACCCAATTCAAGTGTGAGTAAGGAAAGAAAAGCAGCTTTGCAAAGTCATCTAAGTACTCCTTCAACCTTTAAAAATGTGCATTCATTTGGTAATAAAGTTAGGGTTAAGAAAACACTTTTCAAGATAGAGAGTGACCCTTGTTTCTTTTGTAAGAAGAAAGGTTACATGAAGAAGTAGAGTAACAAATACAAAGCTTGGCTTTTAAAGCGCAAGCCTACAGGTAATAGTTCTTTGGTTTTTGTTTGTGAATCTAATTTATCTGTAGCCCCATTAAGTTCTTAGTGGCTTAATATTGGTGCAACTAGTCATGTTGCTTTTACCATTCAAGGGTTTAGAAATAAACAGAGACCAAGTAAAGATGAACTATGGCTTATGGTTTGGAATAATACTAGAGTCCCTATAGACTTTATGGGAGACATTATTTTAGCACTTGATTCTAGTTTTAAAATATTGTTAAAGAACACTTTCTATGTATTGTTTTTTAGATGAAATTTAATTTTAGTTTCTATTTTGGACATGGATGTTTATGCTTTTGAAATAAATAATTCCATGATTACTTTATTTTATAATTCAAATCAAGTTGGATCTTGTGTTTTATCATATGGTTTATATCAATTAAGTTTATATCCCTATAACGTCTACAATATTGAAAAGGTTGTTCCCAAAAGGTCTACCTAAAGAGCAATCATATATGTTGTGGCATAAAAGGCTTGGTTACATCTCTAGAGAGAGGGTGGAAAGATTGATAAAGTCTAACATTCTTCTTTCTCTTAAAGATGATCTAGAGACATGTGTTGATTGTTGTAGGGATAAAATGATCAAGATAAAGAAAAAGTTTGCTAGTTGCAGTTATGATCTCTTGGAGATCATTCACACTAATATCAGTGGATCCTATATAACAACCTTGTGTAGAAATGCATATTTTATTAGATTTATAGATGATTTTTCCCATTATGGTTACTTGTTCCTGATTAAGGAAAAGTTTGAGTCTCTTGATAAATTTAAGATTTTCAAGACTAAAGTTGAAAAACAATTAGGAAAAATAATCAAGGTTATTAGTTCAGATAGAGGGGGAGAATATTATGACAAATATGGGGATGCTGGATAGCTTAAAGGCCAATTTGCTAAATATTTAGAAGACTTTGGAACTGTTGCTCAATTTACAATGCTAAGGAGTCCTAAACAAAATGGTGTAGTTGAAAGACATAACAGGACTCTTATGGATATGGTGAGAAGTATGGTCAGTAAAACCGATTTACTTGATTTCTTATAGGGAGAAGCTTTGAAAACAGTTCTTTATATACTCAATCGAGTACCTATGAAAGTTGTCCCTATTTACACTGCTTGAATTGTGGACTGGTCGTTTACCTAGTTTAAATCATTTAAAAGTTTGGAGTTTTCCTGCAAAAGTAAGGTTATATAGTCCAACTCTAGGTAAGTTGGATTCAAGGACTTCCTGACGTTATTTTGTTTTTTATCCTGATCATTCCAAGGGATATTATTTTTATAACCCTTCTATAGGAACTAGAATTGTAGAATCTTAAACTGTAAAATTTTTGGAGCTTGATGTAGCAAAAAAGGTTGGTAGTACTCCTCTAACTATTAAGGATGAAAATGAAATTGGTACATCTATTACAATCTTTTTATCTACTCAAGCAATAGAATTACCTATTGTACCAACAGTAAGGGCTTCTGAGCATTCATCATTTGTTACAAATCTAGCTGTGGATTAACAAGTGCATAATCAAGATCCTAAACCTATACTTAGAAGGCCAACAAAAGAAAGAAGATCTGCAATTCATCCACATTATTTAGTTTATTTAGGAGAACATTATTATGATATAGGAATTATGAAGGATCTAATAACTTATATAGAAGCAATATTGGGTTCTTAAGCGAAGTTGTAGTTAAATGCAATACAAGATGAAATGAAATTAATGAAACATAATGATGTCTAGAACTCATTGAGTTACCCCATGGTTGTAAACCTGTTGGTTGTAAATGGGTATATAAGACCAAAAAGAGTTCTACTAGGAAAGTTGAAAGGTTTAAAGCTAGGTTAGTAGCAAAAGGTTTTACATAGAAAGAAGGTATCGATTATAATGAAACTTTTTCTCCAGTCTTTTCTAAAGATTCCTTTAGAATTATAATGACTATAGTAGCTCATTTTGATATGGAATTACACCAAATAGATGTTACATTGCTTTTCTTAATGGGACTCTAGATGAAATAGTGTATATGAAATAGCTTGAAAGTTTTGAAATGATAGGAGGAGAAAAACTTGTTTGTAGACTTAAGAAGTCTATTTATGGATTAAAAAAGTCTATTTGCAGACTTAGACAGTGGTACTTAAATTTTGATAGTTTTATCAATTCATGTGGTTTTGTGAAGAATAAAGTAGATCGTTATATCTACACCAAGATTAGTAGCAGTACTCTGATCTTTTTTTATCCTTTATGTGGATGATATTTTGCTTACAAGTAATAATCATAAGTTACTTCATGAGACTAAAGAATTATTGTAAACTTAATTTGATATAAAGGATCTTAAGGAAGAAACTTATGTTTTAGGTATTGAAATTCAAAGGAACCGTTCTCAGCGATTATTGAAGCTTTCTCAAAAGGCATATATAGGTTGAATTCTTGAATGGTATAACATAGAAGATTGTAAAGGAGGTAAGGTTCCTATCTTGAAAAGTGATAAATTAAACAAAGAACAATGCCTTAAGACAAAGGAAGAGAAAGCTTTAATAAAGGATATACCATAAGCGAGTGCACTTGGTAATATTATGTATGCTCAGGTTTGTACACAACCTGACATAACTTTTATAACAAGACTTCTTGGTAGATATCAATCGAATCCTAGACAAGAACATTGGGTCGCTATTAAGAAAGTCTTGTGATACTTAAAGAGAACAAAAGAAGAAGAACTAGAGCTTATTGGGTATACAAATTCAGATTTTGTTGAATGTAAAGACGATTGGAAGTCTATATTAGGATACGTGTTTATGATGGTAGGAGGAGCCATTTCATAGAAAAGCTTAAAACAAACATTGATGACATCTTCATCCATGCATTCTAAATTTATGGCATGCTATGAAGCATCCATTCAAGCTGTTTGGCGAAAGAACCTTAAAAAATAATTAAAAGACTTTAGTTTTGTTGATAGACTAATCTAGTTATACTGTAATAATAGAGCCGTAGTATTATTTATTAACAATAACAAAAGTCTAGGAAGATCTAAACATATAGATATAAAGTACTTAATCATAAAGGAAAAGGTTAAGGAAGGTGAAATTTTAGTAAAATTGATTGGTACAGTTGATTTGATTGCTAATCCACTTACTAAAAGTCTAAACTTTTGTGTTTATGAAAGACATGTCAATAGCATGGGCTTAGAGGCATCATAGGATGCTTGTGTATAGTGGGAGTTTTTAATCTTCTATTTAAAGACTTGAGACAAATGTAAACCTTAAGCGTTGGCTAGAACTATTTAGCCATAAAGATATCTTGTAACATATAAAGTAAAGTTCAAGTTATAAAGTGCAAGATATGTCAAAGGTTCATTGGAACCATAAAGTATATTCTCTGATGACATTCTGTTATCGAAGGAGAAAGAATTAGACTAACAATAGTAATAACACATACAAATATTGTTGAAGTGTTTTATAGTTGCCACATCACCATATTCATCTGTATTAATGAGATTGAGAACTTTGTGGTCATGATTAATGCTATATCACTTAATAGGTATTGTTACTGATGTGATTTAGAGTTTGAGATCTTCTATGGTAGGATTCTAGTTAAGAACTGTTTCTGGATCAATGTAAAGGTGTGCATAATTTCAATTTAATATAGCCCAAATGAGAGAATGTTAGTTTAATTTTGTATTAGGTTTACTTAGGTGGGTGATAACTCTATTTTTATAGAGTTACTTTATCTATTTTAGGCAATAAATAACTTTAATAATTGTGAGAAAACATTTAAACTCATCTTTATTTACCTAAATTTATCTTGTTTATGTAACACAAGGAGGCAAGGAGAAAAGGAATGAACATGGAGAACCTGATGCTTATTGTGTGGCAAAATCGTAATATCAAGATTAAGAGAGTCAAGATGGATTTGGGCTTTGGATGATTGTTATTAGATTTTTTATTGTTGTTGAGTTTTCTAAATAAATAGAAAACCCAGTCATGTTAGAAATTCAAGTCCCATTAATTTAGGAGTTCAAAACCCAATTGTTTTAGGTCTTTAAAACCCAATTCTATTATGATAGGAGATAGGTCTAAACCTAAACCCTTATTAAGAGAAGAGAAAAGGCAAAAGGAAGAGGAAGAGGAAATTGAGCACAATTCAAGAAAGAGGCCAAGAATTTAAGGTTTTCTTGAAGAGAAGACAAAAAGGGTGACAAACTTCTTATTCTTAGATTCAAAATGCCTTCTTTATTTCTTATTATTATTCTTCCTCATTATTTCTTTATGTTTTAGTTTATTTTTGTTAGAGCTATGATGTAACCTAATTATGATGGTATAAATTTTATGATTGTTATGTTTTACAAGATATTTTATTTATGTAAAGTTACATATTACTATGTTTAATGCTTTTAAGTTATTAGCTACCACTTAAATGATTTGATTTGCATATTTGAGACTGATAGAAGATGATATGCAGTTGCTTATTGTAATGTGTAACCATAAATTAAATATGGATAGACATATATTATATTGTTTGTGTGGCTTTTGATGTAAACTGGGAATGTTCATAAATCCTAAGGCATTTGCTCTGTTTCAATTCACATATAGAGATATAGTGAGTTAATGAACTAAATAGGTTTGCTATACCTAGACATAGAATAGTAAATAAATTAGGAGATTCCACCATCACATAAATATTATCCCTTTTGCAAGCATACATAATCTACATTAATACCTCATAGTTATGGTTAAATCAGACACTCTAACATGTTTCGCATATTTAGTTTTATTAAATTTAGTTGATTAGTCTATCATCTATCAATTTGGTTTGTTAGATAAATTCTAGGAATTGTTTACCAATAGTAATTAGTTGGCTTAATAATCACCAATCTCTGTGGGATGATATCTTTCTTATCATTATATTATTTGTTCGACATGTTCACTTGCATTTAAAATTTCACCGAACAGTGGGCAATATTAAGTTGGTCCATGAGTTCTAAAATATGGACTGGTTGATGTAGGCCGTGGCTAACAAATAAGATCGCGATGAGTGAGCTTATTGGATTGCAAATAAGGTCAAGGCTAGGTCTTATCCTTTAGCTCGTAGTATAAATTCATGTTATTTGTAGGGTTATATATAGTTACTTTTACAAAAAAATGCAACCCAAGTTTCTCTCATCAAGCTAGTGATTCTTATGAGAATAAAGGATATTCACCTAAGCTCGGATTCCAATTCGCATTACTAGGTTTACAACATAAAAAAAATGGATCGCAAGAATGATATGTTTCTAACTATTCTCTTTATGGTTATTGGTAATTCAAAATTGTCAAAATAATGTTTTAGATTTGTCTACATAGATCCTATAAGGTTTATTTTATAATATTTAGGCCAAGTGGATCGTGTTAGTGTTAACATTAAAATTAATATAGAATTATCTCATACTACTAAAGTATAAACTTGTAAAGTAATTTATGTATAAGACATATCTCCCTATTTTGAAACTTTAGGATATAGTATCAAAAAGTTTGGTCTCCTTTAATATATCGATAAATATAAATAAAAAATCTATATAGTGAAAAAGTTTGAATTTGATTATTGTAATGAGAGAATATGTCAAAATTGTTATGAAGTTGTCCTATATTTTTAATATATGAACATCTAGAATGATTTATATGTAAAAATGTGTCTTTCCTTTGAATTAATTTTAGCAAAATAGTAGCTTGTAATAATAAATATCAAGGTTCTGGAATGAAGGACTGCAATTGTACAGCTTTTGGATGACCTTGGTTTCCGTGCTTGCTGGAAAGGATTTTGAATTAAGTTGTAATCTTTTAAGACTTTCTTCTTAAATAAAGATTTGATTGTGAACATATTTTTACAGAAGTTGTGTTTAGTTTCCACACACTTGACAAGGATCGTAAGTAATAGAACTTTGGAATGCACAAGATTGATGGCCATACGGGATTGAAAAGAAATATATTTATGTAATGAATTGATGCAGAAAAGGTTTATTTTAAGCATTAGCACAGGATTAATGTCCATTGAGCCCCAAAATTCAATCAATGTCACAATTTATGTCAAAATAAATAGTATATAGCATAATATGTAGCATTGTTTTTTAAACGTTACCATACTTGTGTTGGAGATATGTTATTATCTTTACAAGTTATGAGGTGTGGTAAAACAAACAACATAAAAAGCAATTTCACTGTAATTTTATGCTTGAAATCAATGCAAAATTTAATCTGCATAAGATCCATAGCTTTCATGCCCCGCTTGGTTGAATCATTGATACATCTACTTTTATGCTTAGGAAAATTGGCAACCTCAAATGTTAACATCATGCCTATCAATAGTCAAAAAGAATCCTTGTGTGTCAATTACGTAAGAGAAAAATGAATTGGAAATCAACATCTAACAACTTGAAAATTTAGGCCCAACAAAACATTGGAATCAGATCAAGTAATTTTAGTAATATGTAAAAAGTTACTTTATAGTTCAATAGAAATGCGTAGGAAGTGATGGACATAATTATAATTTGTGACTGAAAGTTTGGAGAGTTATGTATTTAAAGTTAGGTTATGGCTGAATTAAGGACTTATTAAGTTGTGCATCAAGAGGAATAAAAAGTGATGGATAAAATCATAATTTGTGATTATGGATTTTGAAAGTAGTGTACTTGAAGATGATTCATGATCGAAGTAATGATGTATTACATTTTGTTACCAAAGGAATAAAAAGGTGATGAATATGATTATTTTGTGTGACTATGGACCTAAAGATTTTTTATCTTTGAAGATGGTCCATGGTTGAATTAATGATCTATCTTTTAAGATGGTCCATTGGAATTTAAGAGATGGGAAGGTGCGGTGGCCATCTAATGTGGAGCTTGGGCATGCTTTAAACGTATCTAATTTTTCCTCCCTACAAACAAAAGAAACAACCTAACACATGGCTAACAATATGGAATCCAATTAGAAGGTTTATATTTTAATGCATGAAGAGTTCCGCGACACTGAGCTTTAGAATAAAGTATGTATAATCTGATTATATGAAAATGAAATGACAAGAACTTGCCTTTGAAATGAAGTTCAGTCAATAACTCCTCCTTGAAATCTCCATCAAAGACTGTTCAAAGAAAGTTGAGCGACATTGGTCTTAAAAATAAAAATATATAATAATATGTCTAATCCCATTGAAATAAAAATTAAATGAGGAAACTTTATGCGATAAAGAGATTATGTTGTCCTAATTACTTTCTTTAATCTTCATAGATCTTTAAATAACAAAGAAGTTGAAGAATGTCACAAGTTTGAAAAAGGACACACAATTAAAGAGATCATGTATTCATGAATTGGAACTTAGACATATATTGTGTGAAAGTTGGACTTGTTGATGGGTGGATTTTGAAGAGAGACTTTAATTGTTATGGTTTTACTATGGTTAATGGCCTCATTATTGAGGAGGAGCTTTAATGTAAGAAGCCCTTGTTAATGCGTAGATGCCTAGAGAAAGACATAACCTAGGATAGGTTTAACCTAGAAGAAATTGTAGTAGAAGTGTCTAAAGTGGTTTAACCTAAGAAAAACATAGTCAAAGAAAAGGTAAAGATGGAATAGTTGATAAGAACTTATGTTGAAGTGAGTTTTTTTTACCGGTTCTTTATCAAAACATTGTTGTAATAAAATTTGAAGAGAGTCTACTCAGTCTTTCTTATCCAATGACTATAACTATAGAAATTGAAGAGAGTTTTTTCAATCTTTTTATTTCTAAACATTATTATTATGTAGTTGAAGTATATTAAGAGTTTTTCCATACTTTTCTATTATGTATGGATGTTGCACCAATTATTCTAAGGGGCAGGTTGTTAGGATTGGTAAGATCATTAGATTAAAAGGTATGATTATAATATCCTTTTACAATATAGGGTATGCATGTAATTGTAGAAACTTAAGTTTCTCCATTAATAGATAAACTATAATGATACATAGTAGGCAAGCCATTTCAATGAGAGAGCATCATTTAGGGCTTGCTAGTTGTTTGAGAAAGCCTTTTTTTTATGGATTTGAAATAATGAGAGAATTCATAAGATGTTTGTTTATTGAGAAGAGAAGAAAGGGAAAATAAAGTGAGGAGATATTAAAAAGGACTTAAGACATTTTGTTAATCCAAATTTTTAAATTTATTGTACTTGGATACATGTCTTCCTATGATTATGTGTTCAATACATATGTGGGTGCTACTATTTGTTGAATTTTTTTAACAGAAAGTTAGGTTGTCTTGCATTGATAAGTCATTGTTCATGAATAGCCAATGAGCTTGAAGGAATATCTTTCTTGAGCAATTTGCAATTTTTGTGTGTCCTTTTTTGTGAGCAATTGGAGGTGATTGGCCTAAACCAATTGGAATTTTTTGAAGCACTAGGTTAAGTATCATCTTTTTCCTTTTTCCATTGTTTTTATTGTCTTATGTTTAATTGACCCATAATTTTTTTTTCATTGGTTCTTATATTTGCATTGGAGGAGGTATTATAAGAATTTTCCATTTTCACATACCTTTGGCTTTTCAATTTTTAAAACCTATATTGAAGGATTTTTCAAGACCATACATGCTTTACAATACAATGCATGTAATGAAAAGACTTGGTATGAGTTATCATAGTCTTTTTAGTTGTTTAGTCTTCTTTAATATTTTCTTTAGTCTAAAAAGATTGATATGAGTTATCATAACCTATCATATGCAACTATTGCTTATGAGCTTTGTCATTTTTGCTATTTACTAATCACCTAAGTATTTAGATTGACTTAGGAATAAGTTAAGGACAATTGCCTTAAGTATCTACCAACTTCCCAACCCTATGTTGCTTTAGTCAAGAAGTTCTACCAGTCTTAAAACACTCCCAAACCTTCATATTTACGATTAAGTTGTTTAGAAGTGCTATATTTGTGTTATTGTAACTTGGTAAATGGAGTAATCCCTAGTGATTTTAGTTCCTTCTCTTCACTTAAGCATTTAGATTGATATGGTAACAAATTTATGAGATTGTTAAATTTTATCCAAATTTTAAGGTGTTGCTAGAATTACCATAAGGCATAAAAAGCTTAAATATTCCCAATTGTCTATTGTTGAAAATTTCTTAGCTTGAAGAAGTTGGAGGGTTTGAGTAGTGATAGGGACATTGATATTGTCTATTTTGATAGATCCTATCAACTATTCCAACAACCATCAAATCCATAAATTGGTTTACTATCCAATGTGAAATGGAAGTTAGTTGTGTCATAGATCAAAATACTACATTTTACATCTTGTTCTTCTAAATTTTTATTTTGTAGAATGTAGTTGTTGGAAATGTTGGCCTTATCTCATTATCTAGAATCCTAGATTAGTTTAACTAAAGAACTATAAGTTCTTTTAGAACAATTGAAAGTTGCTTTCAAGTCAAGAATCTTTGAAAGTAACTCATGGAAATACGGGGATGGATTTTTTTCTATTAATTCTTTATTGACATAAGCCTAATACTTTCAACAAAAGACAAAAAAAAAAAAAAACAAAAAGTGGATGAGCGTGGAAGGTCAAAGTATGAATATTTGATGACAAAAATTTTACTCTTCCCTACTTTCTTTGTTTTGAATTCAATAAAGCTAGTGCACAAAAAATTGTTTCTCCTTTGGCCCTTAAAGTACCTCCATTCAGGCCAAATGCATTTTGGGTGCACATTCTGTTTCAAAGTTTCCAAGGAAGATGCTGGATATAGGATTAGAAAACAACAAGACTAGCATTGTGGCTTCAATTGAATCATTGAACTTGAATGCGGATACTTATAAAGATTTCATGGGGATGATCTTCCATACCTAGCTAGGGTTATAAGTGAAATTTCCACATGCTTTGGATTTTGATACTTGTAAAGATTTACTTGATTGTGGTTCCATGGTATGGTGCTTCAAGTGGGAAGATTAATTGTTAAAGGATTGGATTGATTGGCTTTTCTTCTAGAACTAGTTCAAGTCTTGTATACTTATAGGATAAGGTCAATTGTTTGGTTTTCTTTGTTATTTATTATTTTATTATTAATTGCTCCTTGGAACGTGAAATTTAGGAGAATATATTAAATGTGAGCACTAAATTTTGAATACTAGAAAAATTATGTCTACAATTATATCAAAGCAATGCCTGAGCTGTAACGAAAATCAAGATTTGACGACAATGGTGTTTAAAGGGGTGTTGGATAAAGCCTTTTAGTTCTCCTTTATAGTTAACATTTATTGTAAGGAAGAGAGATTGGGTTGGAAAAAAGTTAAAACAATGAAAACAAACTAACATTTGTTGTTGAAACATAAAATTGGTAGCCAACAATAAAGTAATGGGGAATAGACTAAACTTCGTGTGAGTTATAACTCTTGTGCAAAAATGTTTTCCCATGTAGAGTTGTATTTGGTATCTTTTCACTTGGCAATTGTGCTGGTATATGATATTGATTTTCATAAAGTAATTCAAAGACTAAACTTTACTTTTTTACGCTTTCTTGTTGTTTTATTTTTCTACATCTTTCTTGTGGAATAAGCATGTGTGAAGAATAAGACAAAGGTTAGGTAGAGCAAAAGATGAGGCTTGGGGAAAGGCTTATGTGAAGGGGAATCTGTTAACCTTCAAACTTTCTCCAATACTTTGATTAAATATCTTAGATCCCAACACGACTAGAAAAATTCAAGAAAAGAAGTCTAAAAACAAAAGAGATAGTTCCATTCATGGGACATTCTAATTTGTAAACAACTCCCAATACCAAATATAGATAATAAATACAAAAGTAAAAAGTACTCCTATCTATTTATTTCATAACTCAAGGCATACATAAACAAAGAAAAGGCCTAAATTATCCATAAAATGTAACTTTCTTGATTGTGATGCATGTGAGTTACCTTGAAACTACCAAAACAAATTCAACAACTAAGACAAGCTTAATTTACACAAATTATGTAACAAGTAAGTGGGAAATAAGGTATCTTGTGGTGGGTAATAAAAATTGGTAATGAAGCCATTATCACAATACTAAAATTGTAGAGAAACATTTAGAAGTTCTTTCTAACTTATAAAAATGGGTTCACATGAATGTGTATGAAATCTTTCCACTAATGTGTATATTTGCATTCATAAGGAGACAACTAATAAGAGATTAGGAACCATTTATCAACATCAAAGCTTCTTAATGGTAGATGTAGATGTATAATGCTTCTCCAAGTGCCATTAAAAACACTTCAACAAACATCTTGCCAAAGCTAAATCTCTTTGTTTCATTTCAGCAAAACAATGAATTCTACGCATGACCCAAGCTTTCACAAGATCAATACACTCATGATTCTTGTATTTTGGATTCTTATGGAGACACTTAAAGAAAAGAGAAGCAATACATCTCTCCATCTCTTCAAATATTGATTTTCCTTTACTACTTTCCACTATACTATCAAGGTAATGAAGGTTGTAATTCCCATTTTGTTTAATGGTGTTAAACTTTGTAGGAAATAACATGGAAGTGGAAAAGAAAGGGTAAGAATCATTGGCATGTACTTTGGTTGTTATGATGATGAGCAACTCCATCATCACTTTAGTAGATTTTGTAGCCATCTAAATTAAGCTTTTCCTTTAGAAATTCTCCTTTCTCATCATCTAATAGAAAAATTAACTATATGGACCAGTTCTTTAATTTTTGTTGCAATTATATGACTTGAAATTATTCTAAATGAAACATCACTTAAAAATATTAATTTCATGATCATTGGCCTTTGGAAGTGTGATATCATACCATTAAAGTTGCTTTAACCTTTCATTAATGTTTTCGCTAAGGAGATGTGACTATATAGGATTTTTCTAAGAAAATTAATACTTGTCTCCTATAGGAAGTCTAACATAGGAGAAAAAAATCAATTCAATTTTAACAATGTATTTATCCTTTACATCCCATCAAATTCTATATCATTAAATGTTATTCGCATTTATGATTGAATTACGAATAGAAATGGAATCTCAAAACATGGCATTTCATATAATGAAAAATGAATTAATGAATAAGTAATTTTATTATACCTATTATGAAGGGATATAGTAAATGGACAAAAATGAAATGCCTTGGGAACTACAAACAATTAAATAACATCAAGAGGCAAGGAGATAGGAAAAAATCCCTTATTAATTCATTAAATGGTTAAACAAAAAATTGGAAAGTTAATAACAATGGTATTAAAGGTGGGGTAGGATAGAGCCTTTAGTTCTCCTTTACACTCAATGTTTATTGCAAGGAAGAGAGATTGGATTGGAAAAACGTGAGAACAAACTAACATTTATCATTGAAATCTCTTTGTTGTAATGCAGAATATATTGAAAGGAGGAAATGCTTCACATGATTGAATAGGGTTTATAGTTGGTGACTTAAGCAATTTAAAAGGCCACCTTCATGCTTCAATTGATTCATAAGGGCTGAATGTGGGTTATGGGAAATAAGCGAAGATGATCTTTTAGAGTAGTCTAAGCCTATAACTAACATAGCTTCACACGAATTAGATTTAGAAATTTTTTAGAATTGCTCTTTTATTGTCTTTGGTCTTAATGTCTCAAGTCCTATTGAATAAGATATTATGTTGAAGCATGTGGATTTCTTCCACTGTGGTCAAATTAATGCTTTTGTATACGGCTGTGCACAACTATGGTCTTTGCCTTTTATATCGCATTGGGAAGGTTAATCCAATTAAACAAGAAGTTGCCCCAATTTGTATTTCTAAGAGACAATGGAATAAAAAAAGGACGGTGCTAGGTATTAAGGAAGGTTAACTCATTCATGTTAATAAGTATATTTTGTCCTTAAAACTAATTTGTAAGATAAGATGATTACTTTATATATAAAAGATTTTCTAGTAAGTTAGTATAAGTATGAGACATTTTAACCTTAAAATATGCCTTTCCCTAGGATCGAAAAGACCACATTGGTTCAACTAAATAGTGGAAGGAAGAGCCTTCCATGGTCTTAGGTTTATGGCATTGTCAAGTTAACTTCCGTAAGTTACTTGATATTTATTATAAACTAAATAACTTTAAATTATTTTATATAAAATTTAGTTATTTTAGCTATGCAAGAATTTGAGGAAATCACAAGATTGAAGATACACCCACAAAAATGTCAAATTTTCTTCTCAAGCTTGTCTAAACATGAGAAAAATCTAGTACTTGGTCATATTCCTATCCAAGAAAGTTAACTTTCTATCAAGTACTTGGGAGTTTCATTGATTACCAAAAAACTTTCCAATTTAGATTGTAAAATTCTAACATATAAAATATTAAGAAAAATTGAAGGATGAGAGTCTAAACATATCAGCCATGGGGGGAAACTATGACTAACAAAAAGTGTTCTATTTTCTTTTACAAATGTATTGGTTGCAAATTTTTCTACCATCCAAATAAATGCTATATGAAATTGAAAAAGTGATTAAACTTTTCCTATGGATAGGAAAATCTATTGGGCGATGTGTAGAAAAAGTGGCCTTGAAAGAAATTTGTCATCATAAAATTTATAGAGGATTAGGATTGATAGACATTCACACTTGGAATAAAGTAGCAATTGAAAAACTCAGTCACATTATATCCAACTCATTATAGGCTAGATGGATGATATTAGAAAATTGTAAGAAAATAAGTTTTTTAGAAGTAGAGATAAAAGAATCATTAGCTTAGAGTTTAAAGAACATTTTACAAGTTAAAATAAACTCTCATAACAACTGATTAGAGAAAAAAATGAATGGCCAAGACTATTATGGAAAGGAGGAATACCAAAACATAATTTTATATGTTGAATCATTTTAAAAGATAAGTTAACCATAGTTGATCGAGTGGTAGTATGAAATAACTCAATGGACTTATAATGAAACCTTTACCAATGAGAAGAAGATTCACAAGAACATATATTTTTTAATTGTAGGTTCCAGAGAGCTCCACTAGATATGAATAAATTGTCTTAAAGAATTGAACAATTGAGAGTAAAAGATAATCAAGGCTATTAAATGTAAAGGTTTTACAGCATCCTTACTCAGTGTATCATTCAAATTTGCTTTGTATCACATTTATCTAGACTTTTACCATCACATTTAATGGTAAAAGTCTAGATAAATTGACTATTATTGCTAAAATCCAAAAGAATGTGAGAGACAAGATTTTATTAATTTAGAAACTAAAGCCTATAACTTATAATAAGTTTTTATAAAAGCTTTGAAATTTGCCAAATATAATTTTTGAGTGTAAATAAGGATGTTGTAATGAAATAATTGTATTTTCTTTAGTGATATATAATACTTGACTTTTCATACAACAAAAAAAAAACAGATTACTAATTATAAGTCTTTAAGCATTATTGATCTTGTCAACAACTAGATTTTAATTAAAGAGAGGGATTAGGATTACCTTTTTGTTACGAAATCTTCTTCTATGTTAATGCTTCAAACAAATATGCTTTACGCATCTATTAAGGGACCAAGCTTTACTATCATACGCAGCAAAGTCACGCAAAAGCAAGGCAATTGGACAGCCAAATTTTAATTGCAGAGTTACTAGTTGTGCAACTTCTCCAATGCAATATCGTCGAACATACTTTCTTTTTGGTCCCCCAGAGATAAAAAGAAGAGACCTAACTCATGGGTAATAACATGTAAATAAAACAATGGAAGTGTTGAAATGTTGAGGCACCGGGATAATTATCTTATATTTTAATATAGGTGTAGTGTCGTGATATTTAGTACGGACACGAAGTATGTGTAATGATATATCTTCTATAACTAAATTAAAAACTAAATTACCAAGTGTTGAGAACTTAGAAAACAAACAATGAAACGTTACATTATTTGGCGAGATTAACTTCTCCGTATGACTTTCCTTTTAGGAATCCACCATCATGTGATAACATATTAGAGTCTTAGACAGTGTAGAGGGGCCAAATGAAAGTTAGGCACCTAAAGGATGGGCCGATTCCCGAGTAACTTGGAAACTTTATCATGTTAGACTTATCTTTAAAATATTAACAAATTCCTTGCATATTTAAACACCCAATTAGTCTAAGCCTTATAAGAAAAACTGATACTTATTTAAGACAAAGTAGCCTCAGTGCCCCCTAGATGTTTAATCGGGCCTTCGAAATGCAAATGGTTCGGACTCATCAACCCAAAATCCAAATTCCTACTTTCCATAAAAATGATCCTGACACCTTCTTATAAAATTATCTTATAAAAGTAAATTATTTTCTTATATATAAAATGATGGTATTTGTTGACAACTCCTCAATAAACTAGGGAGGTACCTAGCTTCACTAATATGTGTAGGTAGGGTGTAAGGAAGCATCTTTTATATATGTGTGAAGCAAGTATTATAGCATGTCCAAAATTTAATTAGAAAGAGTGATTAGGTGTATTGTCGATTCCTCCCCCAACTTAGTAAGTTACTTTTGGGTCCCTAAAAAGAAAAGATGTCACCTAACTAATATAATTAAATATAAATTCTTATATTTTAATGTTTGAGCAGTTCGGTGACATTGAATGTACACAAAGTATGAGTAACAATATGTTTGATCTGATCAAATTAAAAACATAATCACAGGAATGTTGAAAATTTGAAGAAAGAGCAATGAAGCATATACTTTCTAGTTAGCAATATATTCTGTAGATTACTTTCCTTTAGTGGATCCACTATCCTATGATAATGTTTACAAATCTTTAAAATACTAAGGGGTCGAGTTCCCGAAGCCACCAAGAAATTTCCTCTTGTCGACTCATTTTCATAATGCTAAAAGCCAACATATTGCATGCATACGCAAATAACCAACTTGCCAATGTCTTGTCAAAATACTATATCATTTGATATTAAGGGGCATCCTCAAAACTCTTATTCTTTTATAGGATCCTATAAACATTGTGTTGCAGAAACGACCCATTGCACAAATACATAGGTGCATCACAATAAAACTATAAACCCACAAGAAAGATTAGATTTATAAAGGTTCAGCCTAACACAATGTTCAATGTCCCTCATCATTAGTGTAGCAACCAGTCATTTTTCATTTTATTAAATTTCTTCAAAAGACTACAAAAGGTGTTAGTTACAAGACTCACTCACAACTTTTACATAACTATTCTTACCTTTTGGTTAGTGGCTGCTACAATGAGCTATACTCTATCAACAATACGGCTAGCTTCAACAATGGTTTAGAGTTTCATTTTGTAGCCAAACTAGGGCTATGAATACATTTTTACTAATCCACCTACAATGAGCTGGTATCCTTTACACAGATTTATAGAAATCCAACATTCACAATGGTGTTGCAACCAAATGGCATTCCAAGAACACAATGCATCATAGGGAAACTAAAGATTACACTAGATTACCAAGCTTACTTCATTACTACCCACTATAGTGCCCCCTCAAGCGATGGCCTAAACCGTAACTCTTTCCTCCCAGAGAAGACAATGGTGACATTCTAGTGTGTTTTGGATGTTTTCGATGCCTTTTGCGTGCATGCTTGCTCCTTTTTATCACACTTTTCCCTTGTTGCCCCTAAGCCAACTGAATGGGCTCAGCATTCTTTTGAAGCATGTGGGCTATCGGCCGACCACGACACCATCTCATAGAACTAGAACCAAAAATACTCATACTCATAGAACTAGAATCAATTAAGATATGACAATCCAACCATTTTTCTTTTTGTTTTCGTTTATTTTAAAGAACATAGTAATTTTTCATTAGTTAAAAAACTTTTCACAATGTACTTTTCAAGGAAATAATATTGCTAATTGTTGATATTATCTTTTCAATGATTATTTCAACTTAAAACATATTTTTTAAATAAATGTCATGAATTCTAGTTTACAATGTCCACAAGATGAAATGCAGGGATGGGAACCAATGTAAAGATCATTATGTTGAGGATCCCCTACACGTCTGCTACACAAATCTATATATATGTTTTTCTTATTTTGGGGTCGGTCACAATAATGATTTATGTCTTCTAAGTCACAGCACACTCCTATATAAATTCATCATTATTGTAATCATTAAGAACACTTCAGTAATTCAATTTGACCCTTGAAGACTTCATCATTTGATGCAAATACAACGTACTGCAATGATAAGATGAAAAAAGACAAGGAAAATGTTGCGGTTCCCCTAAGAATATGCCATGAGAAGCTACCTTCTTTGCCAAGGATTCTAATGTTAACAGCCAAGAGAGAAAGCCATGTCGAGCAATGGAAGCGTTGACAGCCAAGAGAGAGTCATGGGAGACAAAGTTGGAAGAAGTTGTTCATCTCTTAGAAGTCAAAGGGATATAGAAGCTAGGAAGCGGTGTGTTGTTAGCTAATCTTGTGCTGTTACTTGTTTTCAAACAGGTGAGTTAGACCCACGCGAAGTTGGATAGTTTTAGGGAAAGGAAAGATGTAAAGCACCAAAAAAAAAAAGGAAAGATGTAGCTTCTTTTTTATATTATCAAGGCTAAATGTCCTTCCTGTACAACCCGTAGACCCATAACCCGCTTAATTACCCAGCCCCTTACCAGAAAACAATAGAGCCCACAAATACCCAAGCCAGATCTTTTCTTGCGAATTGCCCTTGTGTGCACAATTTCAAAAGTTGAAGAGCCACATAAGAGAAATTAAAGAGGGCTTTAAAGTGAGTGTTGTCCCATATTGAAAGAGAGAAGACAAACTCTTGACTTTATAAGTGATAAGCTGTCCTTTTCTACTACCTTAAAATTATAAGGCCCTAAAGTTTGGCTTCTACCCACATTAAATTCTTTTGTCAACCTATACTTGAGTGTGAGTGTTGTCCTACATTAAAAGTGTGAGGATGAACTTTTGGCCTCGTAGTAATGAGATTTTCAAGATCTAGAGCATAATGATAATATCCTTGGACAATTTCACATATTTCTCTTCTAGATTGTCCATCTTAAAGGTTTTCTAACAAAAGAGCCTTAAAGATTGATGTCCACTTAATTTTGTAATCTCATAAATCATATTCACATACCTCTTTAGCTATTGAAGTTGGATTCAATTTATTTGGCAAGAAGACCGACAACTTAGGCTATGAAGGATCGGAGGATTTTAAAAGAGATTGTTTCTATATATTGCTTATGTTGGATGGAAAGTATGATCTTGATAAAGATGATTGAAAATTGAAATGTTTTCATTCCTATTTAGAGATTGATATTGAGGTTCTTTTTGACATATGTTTGATAAAATATTTTAATCAAAGGTTAAAAATGCATGACTTCTTAAAAAGTATGGGTCAACAAATCATTTATCATGATCTACAAATGTTCCTAGGAGATGTAGTAAATTATGGTATCTTGAAGATATTGTACATGTATTGAATGATATTACCATGAGTTAATGGTATTATATTAGAATCTTCATTATAGCAAGTGGAACTAAGCTTTGGAGGCTTTTTAAAAATGAATAAATTGAAGATACTTGTACATGATGATTCTCGATCTTATAATGGATTTCGTGTCATACAATGGCACAGAGTGTTTTTAGATATCCTTCACAATATTTGCCAATTAGTTTTGAGCCAAAGAATCTTGTTACACTTGAAATGAACCTATGGTTGCATCTCTCAATTGGATGGATAGGTAAGATTTTGGTGTATTAAATATTTCTTCTTCCTTTCATCTTCATTTTACACTTTTCACTTTGTTCATTTTCTTTTTTGATAAATTGAAATACATTAATATAATTTTCTCCCATACCTTGATCAAGATACTTGATTTTAGTGAAGCCTCAAATATAAGCAGTTAAATCTTTTTTTAATTTGTATTTGCATTTATTCATCAAAGAATAGAAAAGTACAAAAACTTAAAGGCATACTCCAATATTATAATTTATCTAAGAGAAAATTGAACTTGAAATTCTCTAACTATGACATAATAAAACATTAACCTAAGAAGATTTAATATTCTTGAATAAAGATGTTATTCCATGTATTAGTTTTCTAATTAGAACCAATAAAATTAATATTTCAAGTCTTATTTTAGAAATATCTACAATTTCATTTAGACCATATACAATACATAGAAGTTAGGAAAGAAAGTTTAGGAAGCTTTTTAACCAAATCTTTTTTTTAATTGTTTTAACCTTCCATTATACAAATTAGTCTAATCTCCACCCATCTCTTGGATTTGTAAAATGACTTGAGAAATTGAATTTGAAATGTTTCCAAACCTTTAAAAATCTATCAAAATAGATGAGCTTGTAATACCTTACTCATTTCAACCTTGATGGTTGATCAAGACGTGTATAGTTTTCAAACATTAGAATGGATATGACATCTTTAAAGTTTGTTGCTTAGACTAACATTGGTGTTAAAAAGCTTCCATTGTCCTTCCAACATTTGTCATCTAATGAAAGTCTCAGTTTTTGCAGTTGCTTGGGGTATACAAGCATTACTTCAAAAGATTTCAACTGTCACTACTTGAGTGACCACCTAATTGATGGCTTTCCTATAACATTTGTCGACAAAAGAGGCTCACCCCATCTCTCTCTTTCCTACAAGTTTGGAGTTTTAGACATTGAAGATAAAGGCTTGAATCTATCTAGTCTTTGGCTTCCTAATTTTTTTTTCTTTTATGGTTTTAGTTGTTCAAACAAATTAAATATAAGTCTTCTCAATCTAATAGATGAAGGTATTCCAAGCAATTTTATTTTATTTTTTAATCTTCAATCAAGTTATTAGATATTTCTAGAAACAAATTCATGATAATTCCATTCGGCGGTTGTCAACTTTTTAACCTTGTTGTACTTCATTTAAGTAACTACAACAAACTTCAAACATTGTTTAACTCTTTACTCCCACATTTAAGCCTACTATGTGAGTCAAGATTGGACTACTGTGATATTAGATGGAATGATCCTTGAATGTTTTAATTGCTTATCCTCACTTATGAATTCAAGTTTTGTTGGGAATAAATTTAAAAGATCTAATTTGTTTCAATTTTCCTCTCTTAAAAATCTTTACTTGACCAATTGTACTCAACTTCAAACTTTGCCATAGTTACAATTGAGCTTACTTTGGTTGAAGTTAAGAAATTGTCAAGGACTAGATATTTGTTATGTTGTACAAGTTGGGAGGTTCATTAATTATTTCACTTTTCTAGCCATATGCATTGATCATGATGACAAATCCTACATGATCCCAAAGCAATCTTCATGTCCACGAGCAGATGTTGGTCTAAAGTTTAAAGGGTTTTGAGTCTCTTCCTTTCCCTTTATTGTTTGAATTTAATAAAATTATTATTACTGGTAGATTATAATATTACAATTTATGGATTGTTCTTCTCAATTTTTATTGTATAGGTAAACACAAGTTGTAAATTTATATGTTTTGTGTCACCATCTAGACTTCTAGATTGGTTCAATTGAAGAATTAACAATTCTTTTGGAATTTCGTTAGCAAGTTGGTTTTTGGTTGTGGTTTGTTGTTTCATTATCAAGTCCAACTGTTTGATATTTTTCAAGGAGAAAGAAAAAAAGAAAATTTGGATGAACACATGAATTCAAATTACAAAATATTTAATGGTAACCATCATGATTCTCCCTCCTTTCTTTGTCATTTTCAGAATAATAAGCTTGGTGCGAAAACTCCCTTCTGCCCCTGAAATTTCTTCCTCTCAGCCAAATGCATTTCGGGTGTTTATAATTCCAAGCGGGTTTTGGCAACTTAATCATCGCTATGGCTTAGACGTTATAAAGATGGGCTGCCTTGATGTTTCAATTGAATCATGCTCCCTAAATGTGGAGGGTGGAATGTTGTTGTACAGTGTAAAATGGGATGAATATGAGGAATTAGCTAAAGTAATAAGTGACATTTCACCACATGGTTTGGATTCTAAAACCTTTCATAAATTATTTCATCATAATTTTTGGTTTGAAGGCTCTATGAAATATATGGAATCTACCTCGATGGTAAGTGTGACTCCGACTTATATCCCAACATGACAAGGTAAATTAATCAAGATGCTTTGAATTTACTGCTTCGTTGTTTATTTTATTGTTTTATTATTAATTCGTCCCTATCACATGGAAAATGAATACAAGAAATGAGATTAGAAGTTAAGGAATGAATTTCAAATTTTAGGAAGACTTGATGGATATTTTGCTTCAAAAAACTGAGGTCTCAACCTTAATCTTTGTGTGCATTAATTTTGACCTTATGTTTTGATAACTGGATTAAGACATTACTTAATGTGACAACATCATACTTATCATTGCCTTCAAGGATCAGGTGGCACCATGAAAAGGTTTTAACTTATATTCTTAAATTTGTGTTTGCATTTTTTGTGTATACCATTTGAAATGAAAGAAATAGTAAGAATTTTTAAATCATTGTGGGTTCTGAATGTATAGTTATAGGATCCTTCAAAATGCTTTTGAGAAATATATTTTATTGTATCAAAAAGATTTAAAACAGTTGAAAACTTAAATATTCAACATGCTTGGAGACTTGAGGAGATTATTTTTAATTTGATGTGATGTTATATATTGTCTCATCATAGAGCTATGATTCTAACTATCTTGCATTTTAATGTCTTTTCCTCTGCAGGCCACTATTTTGTAGAAGGCACTTGGAAGAATTTGGTCACAGATTGCAATGGGCCTTTGTGCAGATGCAGTAATTCGTAGAAGGAGAAGATGCTGCTCCAATTTGTTAGACACCATAAAATGTGGCTTGCGTTTTGTTGAAGTGAAGAGAACGATATGTTTGAGTGTTCTCTTTGTTGTCACTTCTTTCTCATTCCCCTGCCAGATCCTCACCATTCTCAAAACCTCTTTGTTGCATTACCCACCTGTCCTCTGCTCTCCTCGCCCTATTTCTCCATTAAAACTCCTCGAATGCAGAGACAATCTTAAAATTTTATTTGATGTTCAAGATGTAAAAACAGGGACAAAAGTGCCGGAACAGTTCGTCTGCAAGAAGAAGAACCATCAGATACAAAACTGAGAGAACAGAGAAAAACTCTGGTTTTGGGTTTTATTTCTGCATGTTCATTTACAGTAGGCCTTATCTCTATTTATAAACAATTTTCCCTGTGAGTGAAGAAATCTTATAATGGGTGCGATGCCGGTAGTGAAGGCCGATATCTCTTTCTCAAGATTATAGATTGCAGCCTTCCAAGTGGGTTTTGAGGCACCGTCTTTGCTCTTCATTGGGACTGGCTGGGGCTTCGGATCCTGAGTGGCTGATGCGGAGTGTTGTGTGATGTAGCCATTTCTCATGTTGGTACGAGAGAAAATATAGTAGTGGATATTTTCAATCGATAATAATATTTTCAATGATTTTTTTTTTTTAACTGCAGGTGTTAAGCTGCAGAGAAATTAAATAGCAGAAGATTGAAGAGGAAGCTCACTTTTGACGTGCCAAACTCGCTTATTGCCAAGGGAAATGACGAAGCCAACCATCTTGAAAGCTGGTTTCATTCTTAAAAGCCATTGCGACCTCATCTGCTTTCCTTGGTCAATGCAAAGCAAAGTGTCGCGTTATTAAGTTTTTGGACGTTTTCCAGGTGATTTGTTTATCGTTAACTCAATTATTATGCTTAATTTTGGCTAATAATTTTTTTTGTCTTGTACTGTGTTATAGTCCCAGCATCTTGTAGTCTTTTCCGTGTCATCGCATCTGCCACTTTAACTTTCTTATTTGATGAGTTTTAAATATAGACATACTGACAAGATGGATTTTGTTCGGTTTGTTTGCTATTAACTCAATCAGTGTGCTTAGTTTTTGGCTAATAATTTTCCTTTTTCTGTACTAAGCTATAGTCCCAGCATCTTGTTTTCTTTTTCCTGGTTATTGCATTTGTCACTTCTAACTTTCTTAATGGATAAGTTTCTTAAACACTGATAAGCTACCAAGGAAACCTTGAAAGAAATTTGTTTGACAGTATGATGAACCATGTTTTGATCATATTAAATAATCACCACCTACCCTTGAGTTTTGGTAATTGAGAGTCATAAACTATTCAACCCTTCTATTGATTAAAATGGTTTAAAACTAATCCACTCTTCTTCAAAATAGGTTGAAATAAGCTATGAATAATAATAAAGGTAACTCAACTTTTACTTGTTTGTTAAATGCCATAAACCAAGTGAATAATAATTAGTACCAACTTTTAAAAGATATTTTGATCAAAAGATGTAATTTTGGTTGGCATAATAATGGTATCTAAGTGATTAGTTAAGCACAAAAATATGTAGAAACTTCTTTTTTGATAGTCTTCTGTTGGGTGTTCAATGAGGAATGGGACTCTAAGCAAAAATGAAACTCCTTGTCATGGGTCACATAGTGAGAAAAGACATTTTGGCTCAATGTTTATTTGATTGGAGAGTCTCAACAACTTTAGCCAATCTTATGAATAGGACAATGGTTCTTAAGGAACTCTTTATTTGACACTATTTTAGCTTATTGCAAAATACTTAGCTTGAGCCTTGTTTTAATGTATTGGCATTAGGAAGTGGCTCCTTTTTCTTTCTGTTTTTCATTTTTATGTTGTGTTTCACTTATGTTTTTGTTTACTGATTTTTTGTGTCAATGTTTGCTTAAATGAATTTTGTCCTAATATTGAAACGAATAATGCTAAAGATGAGAAATTTGAATATTTGCTTGGATGAAAATTTGAATTTACCCTTGATGGAATTTGGCATTATGCTCTTTGCTGCCCGATGAATTCTAAGATTTTATTTCCTTGTCCAGGACCAAAATAACATAGACTACAATGACATTTTTATGCCGATGGAATGTGTTTCCTAATGTTTTTCATCTTCCAAAGTCCATATTTGCTACATGTGCTATTAAGGTCAAACATTTTTTAAACTTATTTACCATATTGTTATTTTCTCTAAACTTTTTATATGCATTGATATATTCACTTTGTTTTGTTCATATTGTACATGGGCTGTGATTGGTCATATGCTGAATGTTAAGTCCATTCTTACCACCTCCTTTTCAGTTAATTTTATTTTAAGGTGTAAGGTGAAATTTAATTTTAATTTATTTCTTGATAACAGATCAATCCTTAAAATTTATACGATATGATTCTACAGTGGTCCATGTCCAACCATTGGAATGGCAATCTATTGCTGATTGTGTCAGTTCTCCGGGTTTTCCAACCTCCAATTTTAACTCTCCCTGCTCTGTTGTTGGGATCTAAGAACTTTAGGAAACACATTTAGCTTCTCAAAGGAAAGCACAAGATCAGCTAGAAGTATTGTCGGAGTTGCTTTGTAAATTTCTAAGTGAGTTATGTTATCCCGACAACCTCTCCAGATTGTCATGGAGCTCTTGAAGAGTATGATCTTGAATAGTATGATGCAGTGTGCATCAAGATCTACTATAATCCTTGCTGGTGTTTACGGGAATTCCTTCCTTGTCTGCAAGTGTGTGCCGTGCGGAGATCAATGGAAGAAGACAAGGAAAGTGTTCACCCTCGTGACAGTGAACCTCGCAAGACTTTATTGGCTGCTTGCTAAGAAAGATGAAGAAGACGACCATCTTGTTCGCATGGTTTGCAATATGTCCGAAGGCTTCGGAGCTGGTATCTCCAATTGCGAGGGGACAAATGGACGAGCAATTGAGGACCATTTTTAGAAGAACAAAAGCATGTGCTGGTTCTAGTTAGCTATGGTTTGAGATGTTTATGCTGTTTATGTGTCCAGTTACATGAAGATCTTGGAGCCACCACTAGATGGCCATGAAGAAGTTTTGAAAAATCTCAAGAACCTGTTTATTTCTATGAAGATGCTAATTTTTATAAAAATCACAAGGAGCGTTCTATCTCTATGATCTTCCAAATAGAAGCCAGTCTGATTTAGATTGATATATATTTATCAATGATTCTTTGTTTGTCAATAAATCAATGAAATAAAATTCTTTTAAATCAATAAAAAAAAACTTTTCAATGAAGTGGTTGATTTTATTGAACAAATAATTAGAATTGAAGCAGCATTAATCTTACCTGATGAGAAGTAAAACAACCAGTAGAAGTTGTAATTATCAACACTTTAAAAAAAAAAAAATTGATAAACTACCGATAAGTGGCTCTGCATTTCGCCCCGCGGTGCCGACCCGATAGTTAAAAGAAGCTGTGATGTATTCGAGGACCATCAATATTTAAGAGATGGGCCAAGTTTGGAGGATATAAACCATCTACCGAACCACACGCTTGAGGGTCACAGAAATTCGACAAATGTTGGACGCCGTGATTGGAATTTGCAAACTCAGTCTGGAATGGAAGCAGCTGCAAACGTTTTACGTCAAACGCAGACTTTCACTGCTTTTCGCGTCACAATGCAGGCCTATCGCATAGGAGCGAACCTCAGCGTCATGGAAATGATGGACAGAGGATATGTGGGAATGGAATCAGACGGTGTTACTGGCCGACTACTCTGTGACAATCAAGCCGATGTCTTTTCATTTCGTTTCATTGATCTTTATGAAACCATTCAGCACTGCTCTATACAAAGATGATACATGTAGTCATTTGCTTCTATGTGGAATGGTCTTCATGCATGGCCAAGTTTGCCCGTTTCTTTCGAATCCATCTTTACTGAAAACTGCCTCGTGCTGACCACTTCTTCACAATATTCGTTCTTTTGGACATAAATCTTATGAGCATTGTGATAATTCATGCACTTTGTATCCGTGGGAGTTGGTTGAAAGTTCATGCTTGATTTTTGATTTCGCGGGAGTGGTGAAGACGAATGGATTTCTTTCTGGCCAACTTCAAATTAGACACTCATGAGGACTTCAAACTCTGTAACAGCCACGTCAAATGTCGTCTAATGGAAGGAAAGCCAAGATTTTTGCTTGTGTGAAATAAACATGGCACGTTCCTCATAGTTGCTTTGCGTTTCATTCATATCTTTGCTTTTGCACAGAAATGATAGCCCCAACTTCAAAAAAAGAGAAAGAAATTATTTCAAAGAATATTGAATATTATTCTTTGTTTTTGCAATAAAAACAAGTTTTGTATAAAATAAGAAAGTTTAGATAAAATAAAAAGGTCCTCTTAATTGATTTTAGTAAATGACGTAAGGAAGAAAAAATTCATAAATTATGATAGATGGAACAGCTAGTTAATTGCTTTCATCCAAAAGATTTTGGGTTCTTCTATGTATATAGTGTGCATAAAATGAATTTTAATTTAAGGGGTATTTGTATAGTAAGAGGAAGAAATAATTAGAACCTATGAATCCTATTGATGGACTTTCTAAAACTCTACCGAGTTTTGTAACAAATATTAAGTTTGGATTTTTCACTATCTTCATCTGATTATAATTATGATTATTGACATGATAATACAATGTTGATTAGCGTTTTCATCATATTCAGAATTTTTGTTGGGTAAATGTATCCCTTTAGGATTTTCCTCATTACACATATTGTTGTGAAAAAGACCCATCAAGCAAATAAATAAACACATAGATCAAATCATAAATATATAAGAAACAAAAGATTTATAAAAGTTTGGACCATCAAAACAAGAATAGCTTCTTATCTTAAATTACTCACCTTTCCTTATGGGTGCATTTCCTATTCGATATCTTACAATTTCTTTGATTACAAAAAGACTTATTCATGCCGATTGGAAAGGTTTGACTGATAAAACATTTGAAAGAATATAAGGTTGAGAAATGAAACATTGTATCTTTGTAGGAAGATTGCAGTTGGCAAAATCAATCTTAATTTCCATATATATATTTTAGATGCAAGTTTTCTTATTACCAAAGCAAATAATTTATAAGATAAAGAAAAAGATTAAGAACTTTTTATGGATAAGAAGTACAAATACACAATGTTTCCACAAAGTTCCTTGACAAATAATTTGCTCACCAAAGAAGGAAAGGGGATTGTAGTTATAGAATCTTAAACTTTAAAATAAAGTCCTTTTAGGATATATGCTTTAGACTCTTATAAATCTTCTAGATACTTTGTTATGGAGTCAGTGAATATGTAGTATAATATGTATAACAATTTTGGTAATATAGCTTGATATCAAAAGTTCCATAGTATGAAGTTGGAAAGGTCTTCTTAAATCAAGGCCCATGCTTACCTCAATACTTTCTAGGTTTGCCTATTGTTGCAAAGATATTTATCTAAACTTTCAACAAGTAAATGAAAAAATAGATTGGTATGATCTAATTTGGACTAATGACATTTGCAAGCATAACTTCATTAGCTAACTAGTTTGTAATTATCAACTTTCTACACTAAAAAGAATGATACAATGGCTTCCTATAGTTAACTTATATTATAACTTTTTTAGTCTCAAGTAAAAAATAAAGTCATATTTTTTCTGAATGTCCATGCACATTGTTGATTTGAAAGAATATCCTTGCTCAAAATAGAATTCAACGCCATATTATTTAATGGAATGAAGAATTACAATGGATGATTAGAGCATTTAGAGGTAAATATTTAATTGTAAAACTTTTTAAAATATCATTTTTAACTTGTATTTATTGCTTATAGGCAGAATAGATTCGAAGAAAATTTCAAAATAGAATAGTTGACATTCCAATCTTGTTAGCAAAACTATGAGATCTGTATGAAGGAGAGCTTCTTTGCTTCACAATATCAAATCCTTACAAAATATTATTTTAAGTGAAATTTGGAGGCTTCCAACCTCTATTTTCTCTTACACTTAGTTTTTTTGGAAATTGTTGTAATACTTGGATATGCCTCTATACTTTTGTACATTGCATTTTATCAATATAACTTACATTTCAACCAAAAAAAAAAAAAGTTTGAACCAATACAATATCTTATGTCCCTTATCATAGGTGTAGCTACCAACTCTATCTCCTCTTATTAGGTTTCTTTTAAAGAATATAAAGGTGATTATTATAAGATTTAATCATAATTTTCACACAGTTATTTTTGAAATTTATAATAATATACTAGATTCTTTCTTAGCATGTAGCTCCTACTATACAAAGTAACTCCATTTAGTTGTTGACCTCCTAAAGTGTGACCTTTTTTTTTTGCACTCTTTTTAGGCTTTTAGCTTTTTCTGTGGTCTTCCATTTTTAAACTAACACAAAAAAGAATCCTAACTAGAAATTATTAGGAATTCTAATTAAACACTTCTAGGAATCCTAACTGGATGCTACAAGTAATACCCAACTATACAAAGTAGAATAAATTTTAAACTATTCTTAGAATATTTTTAGACCTACTAACTTTTACTTAAACCCCTAATAGATATTATGTTGCAACTATCATACTGTGAGAAATGATCTCACATTACTAAGGACTATATTGAGATTCTTACTTATATGGTAATGGGTTTACCAACTCTTATGTCGATTTTTAAATTGGATAATAGATCTTTTATTATTGTATTATAGCTAGGATATATTTTAAAACTCCTATTAGTTTCCATTGATTTAAGCCTACACATGACCCACATAATGCAATGCTGCAAATGGTTCATTGACCATTTTAATGAGGGCATGTTATGCATTTTTAGATTGTGGTCAATGATTCCTTATTGTTAAAGCATATATTAGTTTTCATGCTTATATGATATAAGTTTCATCAATTCAATGTTACTTTAACACTTGATAATAAGCTTTTTAACATCATATCAAAGTCAAAGTTCCTTTTTAGCACTTTTATGAGCTTTGATTAATTTAAGTAACTTCATTGCCTATGTAATATGATACCAAAATGGTTCGATGATTTTACTATTTTTTGCTCCCTTTAAGTCTCTTAAATAATATTACATATATAATACCAAATACACATTAGTTTCAATGTTCTTATTTTATTAAATATCTTAGAATCAACATAAGCAAAAAAATAAAAAATAAAAAATAAAAAAGAGCCAAAAAACAACAAAGACAAAATTACAATGACACAAGACACTTTAATTTTTTAAGCAATTTCCAATACTAACATTTAATGTTGTCACTCTAACACCCAAATACAAATATCAAATGAAGTAAAAAAGTCCTATATATGTACTTCGTAACTCAATGTATACATAAACAAAAAAAGGACACGAAAACTTGGAGTTATTATCCGAAAAATTCAAATTTGTTACCTATGATGCCATGTCACTTGCCCTAAAACCACCAAAATAAATTCAACAAGTGAGACAAGATTCATTCATACAAATTTCGCAACAAGGATATGGGAAGTAAGTCCTTTTACGGTGGACAATTAAAAATGGTAGTAAACTTGATATCACAATCCAAAAATGGTGGAGAAATGTTCAAAAATGCTTTTCTAACTTGTGAAAATGGGTTCACATGAATTCATGAAATATTTTAACGAGTGTGTGTATTTGTGTTAATCGTAAACAACTAATAAGAGATTCAATACCTTTTGCCAATGTCAGCTTATTGATGCTACAAGTAGACATTCAATGCTTCTCCATATGCCTTTCACAACACTCTAGCAAACATTATGCAACATCTAAACCTCTAAGTTTCTTTTCCCTAAAATAATCCATCATGAGAATATGATCAGCAAGATTATGATTCTTCTGTTTTAAATCTTCAGTGAGGCACCTAAATGAAACTCTAATAATACATTGTTCCATCTCTAAGAACAAAGATTTGTCTTTACAACTTTTCACTATACTTTTAAGGCAATGATGGTTGTAATTCCTATTTTGTTGATTGGTGTCAAAACTAGTAGGAAATAACCTAAGAGTGGAAGAAAATGGGGTAAGGTAATTTGCATGAACTTTGGTACTTACCATGATATGCAACTCCTTCATCACTACTATTAGTTTACTAATGGATTTTGTGGCTACCATATTTAAGTTTTTCCTTTGGAAATTCTCTTCTCTCATTATCTAATAGGAAAATTACCTATATGAATTGGTTCACTAATCTTTGTTGTGATTATATAGCTTGAAATCATTGTAAATGAAATAACACTTGTAAATAGTTGTTTTAAATCATTGGCCCTTGGAAGTGTCATTGTATAATACTAAAATTATTTTAACATTTAAATAATGTTTTGACTAAAGAGATATGACTTTAGAAGAGTTCTCTAAGAAATTAAGATTCAACTCCTAAAAGAATTCCAAGATATAAGAAAATATTAGTTTAGAAGAACATATGATGAACTATGATCTAATTTTAATAGTGTGTTAGTGCTTTACTTCCAACAAAATTTCATATCATCAATGAAATTTTATATTATTGAATCCCCAATAGAAGAAACATCTCAAAACATGAAATTTCATAGGAAGAGAGATGAATCATGAAACAAGCAATTGTATTGTACCAATTATGAAAAGGTATAGTAAATGAAGAAAAACAAAATGCCATGAGAACTAGAAACAATTAAGTAACCTCAAGAGGCAAAGAGGCTAGGGCAAAAACCCCTATTCATTCATCAAGTAGTTATTGAGGTAACTGAAAAGTCAATCACTTTTACATAAGTCTACAAATGTCCTATTATCCTTTATTCATTTGAACTCATAATGATGAAATTGTATAATGCATAACTCCTTGGGCAATTAATGAGTAAATTGTTGTTGATAGATATATATGGGTTAGTTGGTGGTTTATGCCACTTGGAGTTAAAAGGTCCTAAGTTTGACAACTAACTCTTTCATATCCGCTACGTACCTAATTGAAAAAAAAAGTACTCAATTATTTTCCATGTAAGATATTAATTTTCTTTCCTTAAAGAGTATAAACCCTCACTCTATCAGTTAAATTTTTTTGATAATTTGTATATCACTGAAAGTAGCATGGTTCAAATGCAAGGAAAGGATTGTATGACCCCAACAACAATGTGGAAGAAACCAAACAACACATCCAATGGCCAAAAGGTTGAGAAAAACATGTTACACATTCTTTATAAACAAACAGCAAATAAACTATAAAAACTTGAGTTTTAGTTTTTATGCGAATTCTACATTTTCAACCACCTTTGGTCATCCAACAAGGTTCCATCCCCATCCTCCAAAAATATCTCCACTATATTACTTGTGACTCTCAATCCGGTGTGGGATTCATGGTGTTTTTGCCTTCAACATATCTCGAGGTCTCTTGAGAATGAATGTCAATCCAACATGATTCCTAAGCTAGCACTTTGAATTTATATAAGGAAAAGGTTGGTAATTCTATCTAATCAATTACTGATGTTGAAAATATAAAAGAATCTATTTCAGAATTGTTTAATCAAAACTTTTAGGAAAAACAATAGCGGTACAAATAGAAATTTAGAAGATGCCTTAATGGTTAGTCATAGGAATATTTTACTATTGAGAATAATCATCGCTCAACACCAATATTTAAGGAAGGGTCAATTTTGAAAAATGAAGGAAATAACAAATAATGGGCCGTGTGGCCTTTTTAGATGAAGTTTAAAAGTATCAAGAAGCTTAGACGGGGATGTCTATGCGGAACAATGACAAGCCAAAGCCAAAGATCACTTTCCACCCACCTACAAATTATTGTCGTATTCTCATACTTAGCTATCTCTAAAACTCTTATTAATATAAAAATAATCGAATAGTGGAGTCTAGAAGTGTACAAAAGCTAAAACATAGTTAAACTACAATACAACATTAAATTAGCTGCCCTTGGTTCAATGAAGTTTATGAATATGTGTAACGTGTGTGACTTTTCTTAAAAACGTTTGTTACTATAAGGTATATTCGACTGAAAATGGCTTTCTCTTGATCTTGAATTGTACATAGAACTGAGGCCCTTTTATTAAATCCTTTATCTCCACTTATTTTTAATTGTAGTGAATTGTTCTTTTAAGGTACAATTAGTTTCTTCTTCTTTCAATATGTACATGTATAAGTTTTAGTTTCCCACAAAACAATAAGACTTTATGCTAATTTAATGCATCAAATTCCACCAATTTTTTGCACTTTAAATTTTTTCTCAGGTTTCAACTCTTTAGAATAACTTGATTTAAGTAATTGCAATCTATTAAAAAATATTCTTAATGCTTAGTCACAATCAAATCTTAAATCCATTTGGGATGAAAATGGCAACAATCCCAATTATCACCCATTAATATTTCAACCTTCGTGCACTTCATTTATGAGATTGTAGCAAGCTTCATGCATTGTGAAAGCTTTTACAATCACATTTAAGCCTTTTAAGAGCATTAAATATAGATTATTGTAGCTTGTTTGACACAATGATTCTTAATGATCCTAGTTACTTATTCTCACTTGAAGCCGTAAGTCTATTTGGGAAATTTTTATAGTAAATACCAAATTTGGCCCAACTTTCAGTGCTTTTTGAACTTCACTAATATGACTATATTAAGCTTCAAGTATTTCCAATGTTACCATTAAGCTTAAGGAATTTGAGTGTAAGAAATTATTATGTTGTGGAGTGTTCTAGTATTGAATTGGATTCATGGACTTCAAGTGAAATCTTGTTGATTAGTGAATGCTTTTTTTGGTTGTTGTCTAAATTGTTTTTGGAGGTAGATCCTAGATTTACATCCAAAAGTCTATTCGTTACATCAAGCGGGTGTCTTTCTCTTTCTTATAGCATTCATGTGTCGCATTCTTGAATTAACAAAACTTGTTGCTTGAAAGCTTAAAGTATTGTAATTCACATACTAGCTCTTCCGGGTTTCTACTTAATAGGGTCATAGGTTTAATATAGTGATAGGCCCTTCATTGGCATCTGCAATCCTAGATTTGTTTATGAGAAGAATGACTAGCTTCTTTGGAACAATTGAATGATGGATGAAATTGGACTGGCTTGCATGGAATGGTTGTGTTCTGTTAGGCTTTATAAAGTCCACATCAATGACACTTGTCAAAGAACGAAAAAATGGAAGGTCGATGAGTGTGGGATTTCAAATTCTAGAGTGTTTAACGACAGCAATGCTTGTCTTCCACACTTTATTTGTCAATTTCATGTTGATATGAGTAATTTATGTATCTAAGAACCCTTCTATTCAGCCAAACGGACTCTTGGAGCTTTTACAATTCGCTGGTCGACAAAATATATGGAACGGAGACAACGCTCCACATAACTAAAAAGGGTCTAGAGTTGGTGACTTAAACACTTGAAAGGGCCACTTTGATGCTTCAATTGATTCATATTGGCTAGATGTGGGGTAGAGGAAGTTAGCTAGGATGTTCCTTTGGAGTAGTCTAAAGTTAGAATTAACATTTCTTCACATGCATTATACTTAGAAAATTTTTAGAATCCCCTTTTTATTGTCTTTGGTCTCTTAATTCCTATCCAACAAGGTGTTATGTTGAAGCATATGGGTTGATTAGATTTCTTCCAATTTGGTTGAATAAATGCTCTTGTATTTAACTGCGCACAAGTGTGGGCTTCGCCTTATATAGCGCCTTAGGAAGGTTAACTCAATCAAACAAGATTATTCCAATTTGTACTTCCAAGAGTCAATGAAAAGGAAAAAAAAGGAGAATGCTATGTGTTAAGGAAAGTTAGTTCATTCATGTTAATAAATTTATTTTGTCCATAAAACTAATTTGTAAGTGAGATAGGATATGTAAAAAGTGTGACTGCTTTGTATATTAGAAATGTAAAAAGTGTGACTGTTTTTGAAAGTCCAAAGGTTCAATCTGGACCAACTGCAATGTCACCTTTTTGTGCGGACTTTGGGTCAAACCATGCTCATATTCTTAAATGTGCAAAGAGAAGATTGTTCTGATATCATATCAGAGAGTCCAATTCTTTTACAAAAATTAGCTCAAAGGATTGAGATATTTTTTTGCACGTAAACCACTCCACAAACTCGTATCTTAATTATGTAGAACAACTTTACTCCAATATTTAACAACATGGAGCCTTCTGAATAATTGAAGTGCAATTATATTTGCTCTAGCACTCCCCACTTCAAAAGAAGGGAACGGTGCCAGCTTTTGTCGTCAACTGACAAAGAAAGAGTAGGATGAACACACTTTCTTCTCCGACAAGTTGGACTTTTCTTTGTCGCTTTTCTAAATTTTCAGTAACCTGCAGAAACTCGGAATGATTGGAGATGCTTTAAAATTCATGCAAACAGGGAATATGCCTCTTACGGTGGTAGGAATGTCTAGGCCAAGAGGAGGCAGATATGCGCCCCTTTGCTTGGCCTGGTAGATATTCAGAGCTCGTACCGAGAGCGCAGTTGTGATGCCGTTGGATGGCTTAGTTCCGGTGCTTGTTAAAATAATCATTCTTCTCGTCTATTAAAACGATTCTGCATTTTAGTTATAGTCCTTTGGGATTATCTTTTCAAACAAAGATAACGAGAACATGCGGTGTTCTCCTCCTTTGATTTTTTTTTTCTTGTAAGTCCTTGGTTATTATTACAATCTTTAACTCCATACCATATTACCATCATCAGTGTTCGGTATTTTCCGATGACACTTCAGGGAAAATGAAATTACAGTTAGCCAGAGAGAGAAGAAGTTGAGCTACTCGTCCTGAACTTTAGAATATATATGATTGATAGTTAATTTGTTATGGACTTAAGCAGCATGGTTTTTTGTTATGGATTTTTTATGGCAGATTGATGAGTATTTGCTTATTACGGGAGCACATCAAAGATTGATTACTTCACCATGGAGATAGATAGATTCTTAAACAGCTTTTAATACATGATCAGTAGGAAGCGTAATATCAATTGTGACTATAACACAAAGTTATGTCTGGCGAGTGTTTTTCTATTGCTTTACTATCCCCATCCTCAGCAGATTGCATGTCACTTCAATATTGTGTTGGCAGTAGAGTTTCACAAATGCCCTGGAGAGGGTTGTGGCTTTGTGCTTGTGTTGGGAAATTGATATTATCCCCATCCATAAGCAATTTGCAGGTCACTTCAACATTTTGTTTGCATTAGAACTTCATAATTCCATAAGAATCATTTGTTCCTTTACCATGGATTTTCTAAAAAGTATAGGTGTTAGAGGTTAAATTTTGCTCTAAAGACTAACTTGTTTAAAGATGATGACACTTGAACTTATAATAAGGATTTCAATTTAAGATACAAACAATATAGGATAATCTTTATTTGGCATGCTTTTCTTATTTAATTCTAAGGTGATGGAATTAAGTGATGTCTTTTCAATAATGTCATGTATATATATATTCCCAAATTCATGAGTTTCAATATTCTTATTTTATTAAATATTTTAGACACCAAGACAAGCAAAAAAGGAAAAGAAAGCTCTAAAACAAAAGAGACATAGTCCCATCAATGTAAAAATATAATGTAGGCAACTCCCAATACTATCATGAAATGTTGCCCATTCTCACAACCAAATACAATTAACAACTATCAAAAGTACTTCCATGTATTTATTTCATAACTCAAGGCATGCATAAACAAAAAAGGCTTAAAATCCTTGAAATGTTATCTAGAAAATCTGATTGTCTTGCCTTTGAAGCCATGTCTCTTACTCTGAAACCACCAAAATAAATTCAACAAGCTTAATTTAAACAAATTACACAACAGGAGAAGTAAGGTATTGGGTATTTTGTGATGGACAATAAAAATTAGTAATGTACTTGTTACCACAATCTAAAATTGCAAAGAAATGTTCAAAAGTGCTTTCAAACTTACAAAAAAGAGTTCACATGAATGTGTATGAAATGTTTTCACAAGTGGTGTGTATTTGTGTTTGAGAGGAGATAGTTAATAAAAGATTGAGAACCTTACCGCCAACATTAGAGATTGTTGACATTCGATGTAGACACTCAATGCTTCTTCATGTGACTTTCAAAGCACTCTAGCAAACATCTTGCAACATCTAAACCTTTAAGTTTCTTTTTCCAAAAACAATGCACTAGGCATTTTTTCTTTCCAAACATAAGACTAACATGATTAAGATTCTTGTATTTTGGACTCTGAAAAAGGCACTTAAAGAGAAGTCTAGCAATACATTTATTGATCTCTATTAATAGTAATTCACCTTTACACATTTCCATTGTACTTTCAAGGCAATGTTGGTTGTAATTCCCATTTTGTTGAATGGAATCAAAGCCAATAGAAAAAATCATAGGAGTGGAAAGGAAAGGGGGAAGACCATTGGCATGCACTTTAGTAATTATGTGGAAGACCAATACCATCATTACTACTATAAGTTTGTTGATAGATTTTGTACCCATCTGATTTAAGCTTTTCCACAAGAAATTCTCCTTTCTCTTCCTCTAATAGAAAAATTACCTATATGAAGTGGTTCTTCAATCTTTGTTACAATTATATAGCTTGAAACCATTCTAAATGAAAATAATGTTTAAAAACATTAATTGTTAAGATTGTTGGCTTTTGGAAGTGTGAAAATATACTACTACAATTGTTTTAACCTTCAATTAATGCTTTGGCTAAAAATATATGACTTTAGAAGAGTTCTATAAGAAATTAACACTTGACTTCTATGGAAAGTCTAGCATAAGAGAAAAAATTATTTTGAAAAAACATATGATGACAATGATCTAACTTTAACAATGTATTACTCCTTTACATCCAATCAAATTTTACATCATTAGAGATACAAAATGTTGTTGCATTAATTCAACATATTGTCTGACCTTAGAGGTGGCTTATTCAGTTAATGCTTTGGGTTTCCTTCATATTGGTTGAATCAATGTTGTTGTATTTGACTATGCATAACTATGGGCTACATGCCATATCACACCACGGAAAGGTTAATTGAATCAAACCATATGTTAGCCTAATTTGTACTACTAAAACACAATAAAAGAAGAAAAAAACAGTGCTATGTAGTAAGGAAGGTTAGATCATATAATGTTAATAAATTTATTTTATCCTAAAAATTAATTAACAAGGAAAGATGATTTCTTTGTATATAAAAGAATTTATAATAAGTTACAACTGGTATGAGACATCTTAACCCTTAAAATATGTCCCTCCCTAAGACATAAAATACCATTTTGGATCAATTAGATAAGAGAAAAAATAGCCTTCCATCAACTTAGGTTTATGGCATAGTTGAGTTCACGTTCACTGGTCACTTAATATTTATTATAAACCAAATAACTTTAAAATTATTTATCAAAAATGGAACTAATGTAAAATTTCTATTAAAAGTCTTTAAGCATTATTGGTCTTGTCAATTGTTAGATTTTAATTAGAGGGGTAAGATGTACTTTCTCTACAATGTGAAATCCTCTTTGATGTTGGTACTTCAAACACATTTGCTTTTGGTTCCTTAAAAAGAAAAAGAAAATGACACCAAGTGTTAAAATCTTGGTGAATTGAGAAAATTACCTCATCTAATAAAATATAATTATCACTATTTTATGTATGTGGAGTTTCGTAACATTGGCTAGGATAGTAAAAAATATGTAATGACATCTCTAATCCATTTAACTAACAAATAAATGAGGCAATTGTTGAGAATTTGAACACTAGCCAATTAAACTTGTGTAAAGGGGAGATTATCTTCTCTTAGTCAGTTTATTCTAGCAGGCTTAACAAAAGGCTGGTATATGAAGTGACCCAAAAATTTCCTTATGTTTTCCAACTTTTCCCTACCCAGAAAGGTGCCAAATCTCTTACATGTATTAATAAGCCAATGTATCCAAGCCTTGTCAATAATTTAATTTTCATTTAACACTACACCAAATAACGTCAATATTCAATATATATCCAATAATGTGAATTTATAAATCAGCGGTACAAATCAAGCTTCATTCCTAAAGTGAAGATGTTGGCCATTCCAAATGAATGCATTCATTCATAATCCTTAAAATTTTTAGTCATATTCATGAAGAATGGGTCAAAGACTTGCTAGATTGGAAATAAAGAAAGTTATTAAGTGAACTACTTCTTCAAAAACTTTGTTGATGTTCGCTCTTCAAAATTATTTATCTACTTTCAAACTTTATAACATTTAATTTTCAAAACAAAAAATGCATAGTGATGTGTAATCAAATTAGAGTAAAATTTAAAATGACAAAATGTTAAAAAGTTTATGGATTAGTCATGAGACGAGTTTTTTTTATGACACCAATTGTAATAGTCCTAATTTCTATAAGAAAGTTTCAAGTACTTTAAACTCATTATGAGAAATTATTAGCATAATTTTGGATCTCAAAGGAGGGAAATCCAACATCTTTCATTAAACAAAGTAACAACAAGCTTCGTTAGAGGAAAACCAAAAACTTCTAAAATCCCAAATAGAGCATTTGTAAAATAAGCTATCCAAAATTGAGGATCGATTCCCTTTTTAAAAACCTCTTAAGAACATCGTTTAACCTGACTTATCACAACAAAATGAAAGCATCAAAAATATCAATTAAGGACTTGTGAATGACTCCTAACGGCATTGTTTTATCCTCTTGTATCAGTAAAGGACTTTGTTTTCTCTCACGTGCTTTGAATGTTGAAACTCACAAGACTTTATTTGGTCAATCGTTTCATGTCTCTAGCCATATTAAAGGTGTGAAATCTTGCTTGTCTCCTAGCGCTTCTAATGGTTTTAGGAGTGGCTCAATTAAAAGTAAGTGAGGCTCTCTCTTGTTCATTAGAAAGGATGAGTAATAATTATGATACCTTGAGAACCTTTATGGGTTTCCATTGGTTTAAAGTCACATAGTGCTCACCTAATGTAGTGCCATGATAGTCTAATGATTTAACTATTCGGTGAAATTCTAAATGCAAGTGAACATGTCGAACAAGTAATATAATGATAAGAAAGTATATCATCCTATAGAAATTGATGAATATTAGACTAATTGAGTAGCAACAATGAACTAATCCTAAAATTTATCTAGCAAATCAAAAGGAAGTTGATGAAAATTTAAAATTTCCAAAACAAAATTCAAGACTAATTGAAATTAAATCCAAGTAAGAAAGATCAATATGAGAAACATGTTAAAGCATCCAATTTCACCATAACTACTAGATATGAATTTTCATAGTTTATGCCTACAAGAATGATAATACCTATGTAATGGCGAAATTTCCTAATTTATTTACTATCCTATGTCTAGGTATAGCAAACCTATTTAGTTCATTAATTCACTATATCTCTATATATGATTTGAAACAAACCAAATGTAATAGGATCTGTGAACATTCCTAGTTTACATTAAATCTTTCGATCAACTTATCACCAAAAGCTACACAAACAACATGGTATATGCCTATCCATATTTAATTTATAGTTATATATTACAAGAAGCAATTGCATATTCTTACCTCTTAATCTCAAACATGCACATCAAATCATTCAAGTGGTGGCCAATCACTTAAGATCATTAAGCATAATAATATATAACTCACATAAATAAAATATCTTCCAATACATAAAAACTTTTAGGATTCACATCATTATAGTTAGGCTACATCATTGCTTTAACAAAATAAATTTAGAACATAATGAAGTAATAAACCAAAACAATGGTAGAAATTAAGGAAAACATCTTAAATATAGAAAAACAAGAAAGTTGTCACAACACTATCTTCTCTTCAAGAATTCTCCCTTGATTTTCTTCTTTCTTCCTTGGTTTCAACGGCACCTTCTTTTCTCTCGCTCTTCTCCTCTCTTATGTAGTGTGCTCTTCCCTTATCTAGGGTCTAGGATTTAAAACTATCTCCTTATTCCAATAGAAGTGGGTTTTGGCTTCTCAAAACAATTGGGTTTTGGACTCCCATATTAATTAGGCTTTGGACTCCCAATAGGACTAGGTTTTCTAATTATTTAGAAAACTCAATAACAATAAAAATCTAATAACAATCATCCAAAGCCCAAGCCTAATCACATCTTGACTTCCTTGATCTTGATATTTTGACCATTTTCTGCCATATAATAAGTATCAGGTTTTCCATGCTTGTCCTTTTTCTTCATACCTCTTTATGCTACATAAATTAGACAAATTTAAGTACATAAAGAGGAATTCAAATATTTTCTCACAAGCATTAGATAATTTAATATTTAAATTAGGTAAAATAACTCTATAAAAATAGAGTTACCATTGACCATCATGGTGGGGCTGCATCGTATTCATGTGCATTACATTATGTGCAATGATTTCAAAAATTTGTAGACAACTTAGGAATATGTAAAAAAGAGAGAATAAAAAACCAACCAATGGTACTACTAGCTTTGTGATGAGATGTTAAAGAATATATTAGGATTTTTGCTTAAATAATGATTGGCTTTACTAACTAGGTTAAATAATGGGTCTCATAATATGATACCAAAGTTTAAGTTCCTTTTTTGCACTTTTATAAGTTTTCATTGATTTGAGATCACATATTATCCTTGTAAAGTAGTACCACATAAATTAGTTTTAAGCCCAATTTGATGAGAGAACATGTTACCACGTCGACAATAATCCCATATTATTAAAAAAAAATATATTAGAAATCTTAGTTAAGTTAAAGGGGGTTCCACCAAGTCTATAGTCACTTTTAAGTTGGACAATGGCCTTTTTGAAAGTAACAAGCCTAAACTTGAGAGAATTTGTCAACTATTTGGCTTATAAATCCTCATGATTCAAATGCTTAATATTTTTACGGAAGAAAAAGAATAAACTTTTGGAATTTTATTATGTCCTTTAAGTCTTTTAAATAATGTCAAAACATATCCTCAAATAAACATTAGTTTCAATATTCTTATTTTTATAAATATATTAAATCCAAACATGAGTAGAAAAAAAAAACCCAAAAACAAAGTGACATAGTTCCAATGATACAAAACACTCTAATTCTATAGGTAACTCCCAAACCAACATTTAATGTCACCTATTCGCATAACCAAATGCAAAATTAAAATGAATTAAAAAAGTACTTTCATGTGTTTATTTTGAATCTCAAGGTGTACAATAACAAAAAAGGCTTTCAAACTTGGAGTTACTTTTCATAAGATATGACTTTCTTGCCTACGATGCCATGCCACTTTCTTGATACCACCAAAACAAGTTCAACAAGTAAGACAAGCTTGATTTATTACAAATTATACAATAGGGGAAGTGGGGAATAAGTTATCTTAAGGTGGACATGTATGTGTATTTATGTCAAAGGAGATAGCTAACAAGAAATTGAGTACCTTTTACCAATGTTGAGGCTTTTTTATGCTAGATGTATACATTCCATGCTTCTCCACTTGCTTTTTATAACACGTTAACAAACATCTTGCAATATCTTAACCTTTAAGTTTCTTTTTCCAAATACATTTCATTATGGATGTTTCCTTACTAAAAGAATGATTAGAATGATCATGATTCTTGTATTTTGGATTTTGAAAAAGGCACTTAAAGAGAAGATTAATAATGCACATCTTGATTCTTACTAATTTGCCTTCATAGCTTTCCAATGTACTTTCAAGGCAACGATAGTTGTGATCCTCACTTTGTTGAATGTTGTCAAAGCTAGTAGGAAATAATGTGGGAGTGGAAAAGAAAGGGGTAAGGGCATCTGCATGCACTTTGATAATTATAAGGATGAGCAACTCCATTATCACTACTATAAGTTTGTTGATAGATTTTATACCCATATGATTTAACCATTGCCTCTAAAAGTTCTCCTTTCTCTTCCTCTTATAGAAAAATTACCTATATGAACTAGTTCTTCAATCTTTGTTACAATTATATAGCTTGAAATTATTCTAAATGAAAATAACATTTGAAAATATTAATTTTAAGATTGTTAGCTTTTGGAATTGTGACAATATACTACTAAAGTTGTTTTAACCTTTTAATGCTTTGGCTAAAAACATATGACTTTACAAGAGTTCTCGAAGAAATTAACACATGACTTTTATAGAAAGTCTAGCATACAGGAAAAAAAAATAGTTTGAAAGAACTTGTGATGAACAATGATCTAACTCTGACGCTGTATTAGTCCTTTATGTCCAATCAAATTTTATATCATTTGATGTTATAAGCATATAGGATTGAATGACAAGTGGGAGTGACATCTCAAAACGCAGCATTACATAGAGAGAAAAACAAATTTAGAAATAAGCAAATGTACTATACCAATTATAAAAGGGTACAAAGAATTGACAAAAATGAAATGCTATGAACCTTGAAATAATTGAATGATATCAAAGGGCAAGAAGATTAGGACAAGAGCCCTAATAATTCATCAAATTGTTATAGAAGTAATTGTAAAGTTAACTAATAGAAACAAAGTTAATCATCTTCACATTAGTTTAAAAATTCCTTATTGACCTTTTTTTTTTTTTGAACTCCTGATGACCAAATTGTACAGTGCATAACTCCTTAGCACTAAGAGAGTCTATTTTTTCTTCATAACGTTTTAACTTTTCTTTTTCGTCTTTTTTTTTCTTTCTTTTTGGCGTGAAGAGTACAAATTCTCATCATATTAACCACAATAAAGATCATGTTTGCCTATCAATGTATGCAATGTAGTTCAAATACAAGAAAAGATTGTGTGACCCGAACAACAATGTGGAATAAACCAAACCATATGAGCAGTGACCAGAAAGTTCAGAAAAACATGTTGTCTATTCTGTATAAATAGACAGCATAGAAACTACAAAAACTTGAGTTTCAATTTTAATTGAGTTGTATATGTCCAACAAGTCATTTATAATTCAATAAAAAATATCCAACAAGGTGCCACCCCCATCCACGAAAAATATCTCTACTCTATTACTTGCGACTCTCTATCCAATCTAGGATTGATGATGGTGTCACCTTAAATGTATCTCCAGCCCTCTTCAGAATGAGCATTAATCCAACATGTTCCCTAGGCTAGCACTTCGTGTTTATGTAAGGAAAATGGTGGTAATTGTGTTGATAAGCACTATCACATGTCTAGTAATCCTCTTGTAATGATTTATTTTTAGTTACTAATGAAATTATATTTTTTAAAGTATCTGAAACAAATAAATTTTTTTTCAGTTAATAAAAGAACCTTATGAAACAATAATAAGTTACATGCAAAAGTGTTTGAGCACGTACCTGGCTCATGAGCAAACGAATTAACCTTCCTTTGGGACAGATTGTGGGGATTTTGGACAATTTGGGGCTTCGGCATCGTGGGAGGAAGCCAAAAATACCTTTGTTTTCTAAGGAAAGACAACCTTTTTTCATTGATTGAAAAGCTCCCCTTTGTTCTTACAGAATTTACTTTTATAAGTCTTCCTATAACTACATCCCTAGCAGCACACAGCAAGAAGCATGGAAGCCACGATTCTTTTCACCTTCTTCTTCTAGCACAGACACGACATATCTGCCCCACGTGCCTAGTTGTAGCTAGTTTAGCATAGGGCCTACGGTAAATAAGGGAGTCATCAAAATAAAAAGTCATTTCCAATTTACATACATAACTAATCTCCCGCCTTATAACAACCTTATCCTCAAGGTTGGGTAAGGAAATTTGCTACCTTTTGAACCATTGTTTAGTTCCTGTTAGCGTCATTACAGGTCTCTCCACTAGCGGCATATGGAAAAAGCAGTCCAAGCTCCTATCCCGCATATTGCAACACATCCCCTTCGGTAGTCTCCTTAGCAGTTGCTGGCTCTCTTTTTCCTTTTCTTATTCGCTTCACTCTTCTGGGTCATCCACCATCGAACGAACTTGTAGACGCGAATTCAATGGGCTTCACTATTAGAGATGGGATTTTCACAATTTGCCTCCCGAGTCTGCTACACCCCTGCTTAATGAGCACTTGAGCAGGGTGGTTGGACGTGGCCATGCCTGACTTCAAAATGAAGGCTCAAAGATAGTGCTCCACGAAATTCTCCAAGTCAGGGCCCATATGTAACCAAGCTTCTTTTGGTTAAAGCCCAGCTTGGGTTAAGAGTCAGCTTTGATAATTTTCCAGTGAGGCACTCAACAGTGTTCTTGTATGTCTGCTCTTCACCCATTTCATTTTCACTGCATTTTCTAAGGTAGGCCTCAACCACTTCCTCAGCAGCACCTAGTAAAGTTTCATATTCCACAAAGGAGTCTCTCCCACGTTCTTGCTCCAAAGTAGTGACAAATCTGAGAGGAGAGAACCAGGAGCAATTGACCCCGCTAGTGCAACCTCCACTGCAGCTTTAACTTCAGCCTTCTGATGGGCTGCAAAATTAAAAATTAATCCTTACACCGTTCTTCTCTCCTTGGCTAATTAGTCTGTTCACGGGGGTACCCATTTCCTTGGAAAACACAAGAAGTATGTGGTGAGGCTTCCTGAAAACTTGTTCATAGTGATTGTCGTGCACCTCTTCAGACTTTAATAGCACAAGTAGACCACCTAGAGTGTTGTTCCCATCAGTAAAACCAGCGGCATCAAAAGAATGGATATCTTTTCGGAGCCCAGTATTGACCATACCCAAAAGAATCAATCAAAGTCTCAGCTGGAGCGAGTCCCTGGAAACCCCAGCTAATAATGCCAACTTGATTAATTTCTTGCAATGTTTATAAAAGCAAATGAAACAAATCCTTCCCTTTTTTGGCAAATACTTCTCTCTTGATTTTATTTTCTTTCTATCATTCTTTTTCTGCCTCTCCATGATGGATTGTTAAAAGTATCAACAAGTTTAGTCGGGGACGTTTATCTGGTCCAACGGCACAACATAGCTGAAGATCACATTCAATCAACCTAGAAGTTAGTGCCGTAGTCTCGGTCTTAGTTGTCTCTAAAACTGTTATTTGTCTAAAAGTAATCGATTAGTGCAGTTTAAATGTGCACAAAAGCCAAAAAATAGCCAAATTACATTACTATATGAAATTAGTTGCCCATGGTTCAATGAACTCTATGAATATTTGTAACGTCGTTTAGAAAACTTATTGTTTGGCCTTTTTCTTAATTTTTTATTACCATCATATATATTCTACCAAAAATGGCTTTCTTGTGATCTTGAAATATGTTAAAGTTACAAAGTACTAAATTTTATTTAAGACAATGTGAGTTGGACATAGAATTGAAGAGCTCATTAAATACTTGATTTTGACTTATTTCTAATTATAGTGAATGTTCTTATGAGGTAGCATATGGTCTCTACTTCTTTCTATGTGAACATGGATAAGTTATAATTTCCTGCAAAAAATAATAAGATAAGATTTTACTTTAATTCAATGCTTCAAATTCCACTAGTCGTTTGCTTGCAAATTTTCTTTGCACCTTCCAAAATCTCACTATATTTGAGTAACTCTTAATTGCACTCAAGTTTTAAATCCATCAAGGACAAGTTGCCAACAATCCCACATATCTTCCATTAACTTTAACTTCATTTAAGAGACTGTAGCAAAACTTCAAGCATCATCAAAGCCTTAACTCTCACATTTAAGCTCTTTAAAAGCATTAAATCTAGGTTATTATAGCCTATTAGACGGAATAATCCTTGTTATCCTAGTTATTTATTCTTGCTTAATGCTTTAAGTCTATTTGCGAACACATTTACAAAAATACCAAATTTGGCTCAACTTTTGGCACTTTTTTGAACTTTACTTAAATGATTGCATCTAACTTTAAGTATTGCCAATATTACCATTGAGTTTAAGGAAATCAAGTCTAAGAAATTGTTCTCCCGCTGAGTCTTTCTTCTCATGTTTTTTAATCAAAGAATGACTAGCTTCTTTGGAACAATTGAATGTTGTATTCAATTGGATTGGCCTGCATGGCATGTTGTGCTTTGTTAGGACTTTATCAAATCCACGACCACGTCACTTGGCAGAGGGAGCAAAAATGGAAGGTCGGTGAGTGTGGGATTTCAAATTCAAGAGTGTTTGACGGTAGTATCCTTTTGGTCCCCACTTTGTTTGCCAATTTCAAGTTGATGGAGTTTCAATAAAAGAAGCATTAGTAATTTATTTATTTGAAAACTCGTCAATTGAATCCAATTTTGGGTATTTTAAGTGTTTGTGTTCATAAAATATATTGAAAGGAAAATGCATCATAAAACTGAAAAGGATATAAAGTTGGTCATTTAAACGCTTTATGTTGGATTTTTTTACTCATAATTTGGTTGGTCAAGTTGCACAAACTTTCTTTATCCTAATGACTAGCAACAGAGGTGATGTAGCAGCATATTTTTATTCAAACAGCTGAAGCATGCAAGGTGAAGCAGCTACTAATTTGTCAACATTAGTGTTACTGGTGCTGTTTAGAGTTACTGTCACTTGCCTGTACGTTTTCCAACTCATGATAGACATGTCGGTGGATTGCATATATGTATATAATTCAAACAGAAGGATAAAGGAGTAACTGAAAATGTGAAGAACCAAGAGAGAAAAATTCTGCAAATCTTGTGAATGCAAAACTAGTGCACAGAAGTCATCAATTCTGATCCAGTTGTGAGAAAGTTAGTAAAAGGTTAGTAAATTGAGCTGAATATTGTGATACACTCCTTGATACATGTTAGAAGGATATTGTAAATGAAGAAACTGAGCTAATATCAGGTGTAACCTTCTATACTGCTCTTTGGATAGCTTAATAAAGTTCTCTCCTACTTGTCCTGTAGATGTAGGCAAAAGTTTGGCCGAACCATATTAAATCTCTTGTGTCTTGATCTTATTTGTTTGCTATTTTAGTTTCATTTTATGTTAGCCGAAAGGAAAATACCACAGATAAGCAAGTAAAGATTTAATAAATGACCAAACCAACTTCTTACCATGAGTTTCAGTCTAGTACTCTGCGTACCAGTCCAACAAACTAGTATCGGAGCTGGGTTGGTATTTACTACCACCTGGCCTTTCCTGTTACTATCAGTTAAGAATTCAGTAGCTTCAATATAAGTAGTATTAGAACTGAAATAGAAAAGTTCGATGGGAAGAATGATTTTGGGCCATGGAAGCTCAAAATGAAGGCATTGTTAACTCACCAAGGCTTGCTGCCTGCTTTGCTTGGAAAAGAAAATATGCTAGTTAGCTTAACTGAGGCATAGAAAGATGAAATGATAGATAAGGCTGTTACTTCACTCATTTTAAATCTCTCTGATTCTGTGTTAAGAGAGGTAGCATTAGAGAAGACACCTGCTGGAATGTGGATCAAACTAGAAAGCTTGTATATGACTAGGTCACTCACAAATAGACTGTATCTTAAGCAGAAACTATACACTTTAAGGATGAAAGAAGGCACACCGTTGGATAGACATTTAGATGAGTTCAATAAGGTTGTGATAGACCTACAAAATATAGACATCAAGGTAGATGATGAAGATCAAGCCTTAATCCTATTGTGTTCTCAGCCTAAGTCATATGAGTACTTAGTTACTACCTTGTTGTATGGTCGTGATTCAATTTCTATGGCAGATGTTAAGGCTTCTCTGAACTCTACAGAACTAAGGAAGAGAGTCAATGATGAATATGAGGAAGCTAGTAGTGCTGGGTTAATAGCTAGAGGCAGATCAAGTGCAATAGGACAGCAAAGTAGTACTAAAAGGTCACAGTCACAAAACAAGCAGAAAAAGTCCAGGTCATGAACCAGAAAGTTTAAATGCTTTCACTGCCATAATAAAGGTCATATGAGGAAAGATTTCCCAGAAAGAAAAAGCCAAGAAGGACAAAGGAAAGAAGGTAATTTCTGATGATGAAAAAATAGCAGCAATAGTTGAAGATGTAAATTTATCTGTTGCAGGATCAATTCTAAATATATCTTAAAACTATTCTGGTGACAGTTGGGTTTTAGACTCTGCTTGCACATTCCATATGACTCCTAACAAAGAATGGTTTATTGATTATAAACCATGGAAAAGAGGGACTGTCTTAATAGGGAACTATGTAGCTTGTAAGGTCGTTGGAATTGGATCAATCCAAATAGAAACAGATGATGGAATTATAAAAACTTTTACTCAAGTAAGACATATACCAAAACTGAAAAGAAATCTCATTTCTCTTGGAACATTGGAAGAAAATGAGTATAAATGGAAATCTAAAGGTGGTATTTTGAAGGTAACAAAGGGTTCTCTTGTTATTCTTAGGAGCATCCGGTGCAATGGATTATATTTTCTCAAAGGAAAGATAATTTCAGGAAGAGCTGCTATGACAACTTTTGGAACATCTTTAGAATATACCAAACTTTGGCATATAAGATTGGGGCACATGAGTGAAAGAGGCATGTTAATATTAAGTAACCAAGGTCTTCTTGGAAATAAAAAGATCACCAAATGGGATCTTTGTGAGCATTGTTTATATGGAAGACAAACTAGAGTAAAGTTCAGTTCTGCAACTCATAGAATAAAAGGAACTTTAGATTATGTGCATACTGACTTATAGGGTCCAGCTTGGGTATCCTCTATTAGTGGTGCTAGATATATGCTTACCATCATAGATTATCATTCAAGGAAGGTTTGGCCATTTTTCTTAAAACATAAAGATGAAATATTTAAGAAGTTTGTGCAATGGAAGGTGATGGCGGAAAAGCAAACCAACAAACAAGTTAAAAGACTAAGAACAAATAATAGTCTTGAATTCTGTAATAAAAAGTTTAAAGAATACTGCAGGAATGAGGCATAGTAAGGCATTACACAGTGCCATACATGTCACAACCAAATGGAATAGCCGAAAGGATGAATAGAACAATCCTTGAAAAGGTGAGAAGTATGTTGTCAACAGCAAACGTCACAAGAAGGTTTTAGGCTGAAGCAACTAACACTGCTTGTTTTTTAATCAACAAGTCACCCATTACAACCCTTAATTATAAAACTCCAAAAGAAGTTTGGAGTGGAAGGCCTGCAGATTATTCAATTCTAAGAATTTTCGAATGTCCAGCATATGTTCATACTAGAGAAGGAAAATTGGAACCAAGATCAAAGAGATGTGTTTTTCTTGGATATGTTGATGAGGTAAAAGGTTATAGGTTGTGGTTCTCTGATGGAATATCATCCAAGGTTATTATCAGCCGAGATGTAGTCTTTGATGAGTATCACATGCTAAAAGAGAAGGTGGAGCTTAAAAGAAGTAAACCTGTTAAGGAGTTACATGAAAAGGTGGAGTTAGAAATTGCTCCAAGTCAGTTTGAAGTTAATTCTAAAGGCATTGATGATCCAAGTACATCTGAAACAGAGAGAAGAATTAAAGCCTCAAACTATAGAACTGACTACAACTCCTTTAGTGAGGCAGCGAGTGCAAGAATACTCAGTTGCTAGAGAGAGAACAAGAAGAGAAATGGCTATTGAGACTTAGTTGCTTATGATTTAACAACTGTAGAAGAGACTAATTTGTGTGATGAACCAAAAACATTTAGAGATGAGTAGAAGGTGCAGATTCAAAAAAGTGGCTTAAAGTAATGCATAAAGAGATGGATTCTTTATTGAAGAACAAAACCTAGAAACTTGTTTCACTTCCTCCAGATAAGAAAGTTGTGAAGTGTAGATGGATTTATGAGAAGAAAGAAGGCAATCCAGGCAGTAATGAAGTCTGATATAAAGCAAGGTTAGTTGCAAAAGGCTTTACTCAAAGGCAAGGTATAGATTTTAATGAAGTTTTTTCTCTTGTAGTGAAACATACTTCTATATGTGTCTTGTTAGCTTTAGTGGCTTTGTTTGGTCTGGAATTGCATTAATTAAATGTTAAGACAGCTTTCTTACATGTGGAGTTAGAAGAAGATATATATATGAGTCAACCAGAAGGTTCTGTGGATAAACATAGAAGTGATTATGTTTGTAAGCTTATAAAGTCACTTTATGGTCTTAAGCAATCTCTTAGGCAATGGTACTATAGAAGCTTTATGGTAACAAGTAGATACTATAGAAGCTCCTATGATAACTATGTGTATCAAAGGAAAACAACTAATGGTTGTTGTATCTAGTTATTAATTTATGTAGATGACATGTTGATTATAGCCAAAAGCATTTCTGAAATGATAAAGTTGAAAAACCTATTGAAACAAGAGTTTGATATGAAAGATCTGGGTTCAGCTAAGAAAATTCTTAGAATGGAAATTAACTATGATAAGAATCGTGGTATGGTGCATTTATCTCAAAGAAATTATGTTGAAAAGGTGTTAAACAGATTCAACATGACTGATGCTATAGTAGTAAGTACTCCACTTGCTACTCATTTTAAATTGTCTTGGAATTCATCTCCTAGTTCTAAGGAAGAAAAGAAGGACATGAAAAAGGTACCATATGCAAGTACAGTGGGAAGTATGATGTATGCTATGGTATGTACATGACCAGATTTGAGCTATGCAATGAGTATGATCAATAGATTTATGAGTAATCCTAGAAAGGATCACTAGAATGCAGTAAAGTGGGTATTAAGATATTTAAAAGGAACAACTGATTTTGGTTTAACTTTCAGCAAAGAAGGAAGTCAACAAGTAGTTGGATATGTGGACTCAAATTATGACAAAGATCTAGATGAAAGAAGGTCTCTTTCTAGCTATATTGTCACACTTACAGATTGTGCCATAAGTTAGAAAGCAACTTTGCAACAAACTGTGGCATTGTCACCTACTGAGGCTGAGTACATGGCTATAGTAAAAGGCATCAAAGAAGTTCTTTGGTTACAAGAATTGGTGTTTGAATTAGGTGTGAAGCAGAAGCAAAATCAAATTTTCTATGACAGCCAAAGTGCAATTCATATTGCTAAAGATCAAAGGCATCATGAAAAATCAAAACACATTGACGTTCAGTACCACTTTGTTAGAAAAATCATGGCTAAAGGTAAAGTAAAAGTGTTAAAAATGCCTACTGCTGAGAATCCCTCTGATATGCTCACAAAAGTTATCCTTACCAAGAAATTTCAAACTTGTATTGACTTGGTAGGACTATATGTAGACAAGTAATACAGAATGGTAAAGTAGGAGAGAAGATGATTGTGTAAAGAGCAGTTATTATTTGTCAAGGTCGAGAGTTTTTGGATTTTTTGACTCATAATTTGGTTGGTCAAGTTGCACAAACTTTCTTTATCCTAATGACTAGTAACGGAGGTGATGTAGCAGCATATTTTTATTCAAACAGCTGAAGCATGCAAGGTGAAGCAGCTACTAATTTGTCAACATTAGTGTTACTGGTGCTGTTTAGAGTTACTGCCACTTGCCTGTACGTTTTCCAACTCATGATGGACATGTCGGTGGATTGCATATATGTATATAATTCAAAGAGAAGGATAAAGGAGTAACTGAAAATGTGAAGAACCAAGAGAGAAAAATTCTGCAAATCCTGTGAATGCAAAACCAATGCAAAGAAGTCATCGATTATGATCCAGCTGTGAGAAAGTTAGTAGAAGGTTAGTAGATTGAGCTGAATATTGTGATACACTCCTTGATACATGTTAGAAGGATGTTGTAGATGAAGAAATTGAGTTGATATCAAGTGTAACCTTATGTACTGCTCTTTGGATAGCTTAATAAAGTTCTTTCCTGCTTGTCCCATGGACGTAGGCAAAAGTTTGGCTAAACCACGTTAAATCTCTTGTGTTTTGATCTTATTTGTTTGCTGTTTTAATTTCATTGTTTGTTACATCAAAGGAAAAACCCACAGATAAACAAGTAAACATTTAATAAACAACCAAAACAACTTCCTACCATGAGTTTCAATCTAGTACTCTACATACCAGTCCAACACTTTAAAGGGCACCTTATTGCTTCAATTACTTCCATAAGCCAAATATGGAGGTGAAAGAGTGTGAACTATGCAAAGTAAATAGAGATGATTTTTCTGAGTAGTCTAACTTTATAAGTAACATTTCTTCACATGCATTGATCTAGAACATTTTTAGAATCTCTTTTTTATTGTCTTTGGTCTCAATGTCTCAAGACCTACTTAATGAGATGTTATGTTGGGTTTCTTTCATATTGGTTGAATTAATGCTATTGCATTTGACTATGCACAACTATGGGCTACATGCCATATGACACCATGGAAAGGTTAATTCAATCATACAATATGTTACCCTAATTTGTACTAATAAGAAACAACAAAAGAAGAAAAGGACGGTGCTATGTATTAAGGAAGGTTAGTTCATATAAATTGATTTTGTCCTAAAAATTAATTAACAAGGAAAGATGATTTCTTTCTATATAAAATTTTTTTATAATAAGTTACAAATGGTATGAGACATCTTAACCCTTAAAATATGCCCCTCCCTAGGACGTCAAAGACCATGTTGGATCAATTGGACAAGAGAAAGAAATAGTCTTCCATCAAATTAGCTTTATGGCATAGTTGAGTTCACCTTCATTAGTTACTTAATATTTATTATAAACCAAATAAATTTAAAATTATTTATCAAAATTTGAACTAATCTGAGATATTCTATTAAAAGTTTTTAAGCATCACAGGTGTTGTCAATTGCCAGATTTTAATTAAAGGGATTAGGTGTACTTTCTCTACAATGTGAAATCCTCTTCCACGTTGGTACTTCAAACACATTTGCTTTTGGTTCCTTAGAAAGAAAAACAAAATGACAAAAAGTGTTAAAATCTTGGTGAGTTGAGAAAATTACCTCATCTAATAAAACATAATTATCATTATTTTATGTATGTGGAGTTTCATAACATTGGCTAGGAAGGTAAAATATACATAATGACATCTCTAATCCATTTAACTAAGAAATAAATGATTTTTGAACACTTGCCAATGAAAATTGTGTAGAGGGGAGATTATATTCTCTTAGTCAATTTATTCTAGCTGGCTCAAGAAAGGTTGGTATATGAAGTGACTCAAAAATTTCCTTATGTTTTCCAACTTTTCCCTATCTAGAAAGGTGCCAAGTCTCTTGCATATATTAATAAGCCAGCTTATCCAAGCCTCGTCAATAATCTAATTCTCATTTAACACTACACCAAATAATTTCAATATTAAATATATATCAAATAATGTGAATTTATAAATTAGTGGTTCAAATCAAGCTTCTTTCCTAGAGTCAAGAAGTTAGCCATTCAAAATGAACCCATTCATTCATGATCCTTAAAAGTTTTTGTCATATTCATGAAGAATGGGTCAAAGCCCCACTATGTTGGAGATAAAGAAAGCTATTAAGTGAACTGTTTCTTCAGAAACTTTGTTGTTGTTGGCTCTTTAAACTTATTTATCAACTTTCAAACTTCATGACATTTAATTTTGGAAATACAAAATGCAATGTGATGTCTAATCAAATTAAACTAAAAACTAAATGACAAAATGTTAAAACGTTTGGGGACTAGTCATGAGACATGGAATTTTTTGTGATACCAATTGCAATAGTCCTAATTTCAATAAGAAAATTTTGGATAGTTTGAACTCATTATGAGAAATTATTAAAACAATTTTGCATCTCAAAAGAAGGGAATCCAACCTCTTTCATCAAATCAAGTAACAATAGGTTTCGTTAGAGGAAAACCAAAATCTCCCAAAATCTCAAATAGAGTTTCTGTAAAATAAGCTAGATATCGATTCCCCTTTTAAAGACTTCCCAACGACATCGTTTAGCACCATTTATTACAATTAAATGAAAGCAACAAAAACATCGGTAAAAGACTCGTAAATGATGGACTGCTTCATCCTAAAGCAATGATGGCTGGATTAATTGACTTGCGTGAAGCTATCGGTAGATCGCAAGCCGAAAGATTTTTGTTCGTCCCCGGCCAGCGACCACCAAATCGGGGAAAAGGATGAGTCAACCATTACGTAACAACCTCTGGCTACCATCCGGCAGACCCAAAATCATAGTTCCGATTTAAAGAAAGCTGAAACGATTTTAAAGGTGGCTTATTCTGACAGAGATCAGAATGAATCCGGCGATGAATGGCCGCAGATGACGCTCGGTTCCAATGAGGAGGAGGATGCAAAAGAGACGCTCCACCTCTTGCTTCGTAAGGTCGAGAAATCCAACTATATGGACCAGATCGGGATTCGTTTGCTGCAACCTGATCTGTCACACAGGAAGACCCGGCTAGCACGAACAAGCTTCAATCGACGGGAAAAAGAATCGCCATCCACCTTTTTCGATGTTCCATTCACCAGATCCAAGGCTTTGCCTCACTCTCCACGAGATATTTGGAGAAAGCAAGAGGATTGAGGAATGAGAAAGTGTCCTTCTGGCATCAAGAAGAAATTCCAGCTTTTCCGTGGAAATACGATCTTAAAGGTGGAAAGAAACGAAAAATAATATCTGCATTACTTTGGCTATTAAAATATGTAATCAAGCGGAAGATGAATCTTAATAGTTTGTTGAGGAAGGGAACACACGGAGATTGAATAGGGAGAAGGAGAAAGAGAAGGATATTGCCATAAAAAAGATGAGTCGAGAAAGAAGAATTGATCTGGCAAGGTGAGTTTGCTCAGTATAGCATTGAGCATGGGCAGCAGTTAGTTGGACGAGATCAGTTTTTAGGAATTGAAGACTATCTTATTTCAATCCCTACAGATCTTCTTGGCCTTTCATCAAAACGCTCAAAAGGGCTGTAGATCTGAAGATCTTCACAGAGTGCATAAGTCCAAGAAGCACTACCTTCAGTTGCATTCTGCTCCTTTTTGTAAAGATCTGTATGAAGTGCATAGAAAGGTTGTAGAGCATGATGACACGGGCTCAAACTGAACTAAAGAAATGAAATTGGAATTCCGGAGGCTACATTCGGCACCTGCGTGATTTCAATGGCGTCAAATGCAATCGATGTTCTCGTTATTGAACTTTCGCAGAAACAGCTAGACTTGTTAATAGTGGGGACTTAGGAAGACCACGCCCTAGTGGAATGTTGTGGGTGAAGATTGTATTTGAAACTGTGAAGAACTTGATGGGAATAGGATCAGTGATCAGACGGTTATTATTAATTGATTGATACGGTGGAACATATCATAAAGAACTACAATGGCCACCAAAAGGTTATGGTTGGATATTCTGATTCTAGTATCTATGATAAACAAAGTATTTGTCCTTTACGGGTGGAGCATTCATCCGCTATGTCTATCAACTATAACAAAGCTTTCGGAGCAAAAGTACAATAAAAATTGCGAACGGATTCCGAATGAAGGTTTAAGAGGAACTGTTAAATTGGTTGTTAATAGTACCATGACAAACTCCTTTCCGAAAGAAAATGCATATTCTTCGGACAACCCTTACTGTAAGGCTTTGAAAAATGTTAAAAGGAATGCCCATAGTGTTACAGTGGGGAACTCTGACATTTTGCAGTATGAATTCATGCGAACTGATTCAGAAATATTTCCTCCCCAAAAGAAAACCCTAGGACTAAATCCATTGGACATGGGTAAATTCCTCGGCTTTGCCATAGTTGGATGGGTTGCAATATTTTGTTCACTTCAGATGGCAAAAGCTAATTTATGGGTTATCCCTGCCATTCTTACCATTGTAATCAGTTATTGCGCTAAGATATATCTTACACTTCAGCAAAATTTAGTAGCATTTCAGAATTTGATCACTCGGTCCATATATAACATACAATTGGATAGTGGAAAAGAAAAGGCAGACCTACAAAGGAGGATCTTGAGCTGTGGTACGAGGAACTAGTGAGAGAGGAGTTTGGCAAGAACTGTAATTTTGAAGTCGATAATGTTTTAGTTACTTTCCAAGGTACAAGCTCTAATTCACCTACCGAACCATCAGAAGGGAAGCTTTCAATTAACATATCCTCAAATAAACATTAATTTCAATATTCTCATTTTTATAAATATCTCAAATCCAAACATGAATAGGAACAAAAAAAAAATCCCCAAAAACAAAGTGACATAGTTCCAATGATACAAAAACACTCTAATTCTGTAGGCAATTCCCAAACCAACATTTAATGTCACCCATTCTCATAGCCAAATACAAAATTAAAATGAACTAAAAAAGTACTATCATCTATTTATTTTGTAACTCAAGGCATACAATCATAAAAAGGCTCTCAAACTCAGAGTTATTGTTTATAAAATATGACTTTCTTGCCTATGATGCCATGTCGCTTCCCTGATACCACCAAAACAAGTTCAACAAGTAAGACAAGCTTGATTTATTACAAATTACACAATAGGGGAAATGAGGAATAAGTTATCTTAAGGTAGACATGTGTGTGTAATTTATGTCAAAGGAGATAGCTAACAAGAAATTCAGTACCTTTTACCAAAGTGGAAGCTCTTTGATGCTAGATGTTGATGTTCAATGCTTCTCCATTTGGTTTTCATAACAGTCTAACAGACATCTTGCGATATCTAAACTTTTAAGTTTCTTTTCTCCAATACATTCTATTATGCATCTTTTCTTAATATTAGAATGATAAAAATGATCATAATTCTTGTATTTTGGATTTTGAAAAAGGCACTTAAAGAAAAGATTAATAGTACACAGCTCCATTCTTACTAATTTGCCTTTACAACTTTCTAATGTCCTTTCAAGGCAATGATGGTTGTGATTCTCACTTTGTTGAATGTTGTCAAAGCTAGTAGGAAATGATGCAACAGTAGAAAAGAAAAGGGTGGGGCCATCAGCATGCACTTTGATAATGATGAGGATGAGCAACTCCATCATCACCACTATAAGTTTGTTAATAGATTTTGTACCCATCTAATCTAAGCTTTTCCTCTAGAAATTCTCGTTTCTCTTCCTCTAATAGAAAAATTATCTATATGAAGTGGTTCTTCAATCTTTGTTACCATTATATAGCTTGAAATCATTCTAAATGAAAATAACATTTTAAAATTTTAATTTTAAGATTGTTGGCTTTTGAGGTGTGAAAATATACTACTACAATTGTTTTAACCTTCAGTTAATGCTTTGGCTAAAAATATATGACTTTACAATAGTTCTATAAGAAATTAACACTTGACTCCTATGGAAAGTCTAGCATACGAGAAAAAATTAATTTGAAAGAACATGTGATGAACAATGATCTAACTTTAGCAATGGATTAGTCCTTTACATCCAATCAAATTTTATATCATTAGAGATATAAAATGTTTTGCATTAATTCAACATATTGTCTGATCTTAGAGGTGGTTTATTTAGTTATTGCTTTGGGTTTCCTTCATATTGGTTGAATTAATGTTTTTCTATTTGACTATGCATAACTATGGGCTACATGCCATATGACACCATGGAAAGGTTAATTCAACCAAACAATATATTGCCCTAATTTGTACTACTAAAAGACAACAAAAGAAGAAAAAAATGGTGCTACATATTAGGGAAGGTTAGTTCATATTATGTTAATAAATTTGTTTTATCCTAAAAAATAATTAACAAAGAAAGATGATTTCTTTGTATGTAAATATTTTTATAATAAGTTACAACTAGTATGAGATATCTTATCCTTTAAAATATGCCCTTCCCTTAGATCTAAAAGACCATGATGGATCAACTAGATAAGGGGAAAATAACCTTCCATCAACTTAAGTTTACAGCATAGTTGAGTTTACCTTCATAAGTCACTCAATATTTATAATAAACCAAATAACTTTAAAATTATTTATCAAAAATTGAACTAATGTAGAATTTTCTATTAAAAGTCTTTAAGCATCATTGGTCTGGTCCACAACTAGATTTGAATTAGAGGGATTAGGTGTACTTTTTCTACAATTCTAAATTCTCTTTGATGTTGTTACTTCAAACACATTTCCCTTTGGTTCCTCAAAAGGAAAAAAAATGACATGAAGCATTAAAATCTTGATGAATTGAGAAAATTACCTCATCTAATAAAATATAATTATCATTATTTTATGTAGGTGGAGTTTTGTAACATTAGCTAGGAAAGTAAAATATACGTAATGACATCTCTAATCCATTTAACTAAGAAATAAATGAGGCAAGTGTTAAAAATTTGAACACTAGCCAACGAAAAATGTGTAAAGGGGAGATTATCTTCTCTTAGTCAGTTTATTCTAGTTGGCCCAAGAAAGGTTGGTATTTGAAGTGACCCAAAAATTTTCTTATGTTTTCCAACTTTTCCCTATCCAAAAAGATGCCAAATCTCTTGTATATATTGATAAGCCAACTTATCCACCCCTTGTCAATAATCTAATTTTCATTTAACACTACACCAAATAATGCCAATATCAAATATATATCAAATCATGTGAATTTATAAATTAACGGTTCAAATCAAGCTTCTTTCCTAGAGTCAAGAAGTTGGCCATTTAAAATGAATGCATTCATTCAAGATCCTTAAAAGTTTTTGTCATATTCATGAAGAATTGGTCAAAGACCCACTATATTGGAGATGAAGAAAGCTATTAAGTGAACTACTTCTTTGAAAACTTCGTTGACGTTGGCTCTTTAAACATATTTATCAACTTTCAAACTTCATGACATTTAGTTTTGGAAATAAAAAATGCGTTGTGATGTCTAATCAAATTAAACTAAAAACTAAAAACTAAAATGACAAAATGTTAAAAAGTTAGGGGATTAGTCATGAGACATGGAGTTTTTTTGTGACACCAGTTGTAATAGTCCTAATTTCCATAAGAAAATTTCGGGTAGTTTGAACTCGTCATGAGAAATTATTAAAACAATATTTCATCTCAAAAGAGGGAAATCCAACCTCTTTCATCAAATCAAGTAACACTAGGTTTCATTAGAGAAGAACCAAAATCTCCCAAAATCTCAAATAGAGTTTCTGTAAAATAAACTAGCCAAAATTGAGGATCGATTCCCCTTTTAAAGACTTCCCAACCACATCGTTTAGCACCATTTATTACAACTAAATGAAAGCAACAAAAACATTGGTAAAAGACTTTTAAATCATGGACTGCTTCATCCTAAAGCTATGATGGATGGATTAATTGACTTGCGTGAAGCAATCTGTAGAGAAGAAAATTATGGATGGCAAGCCGAAAGATTTTTGCTCGTCCCGCACCAGCGACCAACAAATCGGGGAAAAGGGTGAGTCAACCATTACCGAACAATGTCTGGCGACTATCCGGCAGACCCAAAATCATAGTTCCGATTAAAAAAAATCTGAAACGATTTTCAAGGTGGCTTATTCTGGCAGAGATCCGAATGAATTCGGCGATGAATGGCTGCAGATGGCGCTGGGTTCCGATGATGAGAAGGATGCAAAAAAGACGCTCAACCTCATGCTTTCGTAAGATCGAGAAATCCAACGATATGGACCAGATCAAGATTCGTTTGCAGCAACCTGATCTGTCACACAGAAAGAGCCAGCTACCACGAACAAGCTTCAATTGACGGGAAAGAGAGTCGCCATCCACCCTTTCCGATGTTCCATTCACCAAATCCAAGGCTTTGCCTCACCCTCCCCGAGATATTCGGAGAAAGCAAGAGGATCGAGGCCTGAACAAGTGTCCTTCTGGCATCAAGGAGAAATTCCAGTTCTTCCGGGAAATATGATCTTGTATATGGAAAGAAGAAAGAAAAATAGTATCTGCAATACTTTGGGTAATAAAATATGAAATGAAGCGGACGATGAATCTCAATTGTTTGTTGAGGATGGGAACACACGGAGATTGAATATTCAAAAGGACAACGAGAAGGATATTGCTATGAAAAAGATGAGTCCAGAAAGAAGAATTGATCTAGCAATGTGAGTTGCTCAGTATAGCATTAAGCATAGGCAGCAATAAGTTGGAGGAGATCAGTTTTTAGGAATTGAAGACTATCTTATTTCAATCCCTACAGATCTTCTTGGTCTTTATCTAAACCCCCAAAAGGGCTGTGGGTTTAAAGATTTTTACAGAGGGCATAATTCTAAAAAGCACTACATTCAGTTTCATTCTGCTCCTTATTGTAAAGATCTCAATGAAGTACTTATAAAGGTTGTAGAACTAAAGAAATGAAATTGGAGCTCCTCCAAGTATTGAGGTTGCTACTGATGTGAAAGATGTTCTGGACACCTTTCGAGTAGCTGCTGAACTAAGGGGTGATTCACTTGGCACGTGCGTAATTTCTATGGCTTCAAATGCAATTGATATTCTAATTGTTGAACTTTTGCAGAAAGAGGCAAGACTTGTTAACAGTGGGGAATTAGGAAGACCATCCCTTATGGAATGTTGTGGTTGAAGGCTCTATTTGAAACTGTGAAGAACTTGACTGGAATAGAATCAGTGATCGGGGGGTTATTATTAATTGATTGGTACAGGGAACCACAAAACAGGATCTTGACCTGCGGTGTGAAGAACTAGTGAGAGAGGAATTCGGCAAGAACTGTAATTCTGAAGTGGCTAATGTTTCACTTACTTTCCAAGATCCAAGCTCTGATCTTTCTACCGAACAATCAGAAGGGAAGCTTTCAATTAACTTTGCTGAAAAAGAAAGCCTGAAGGATGACCTTGTTATGGCTCCCTGTTCTGTGAAAATCCCGTACCTAAGATGGAAGGAGATAATAATGTAGAGTTGGTTTTTGATTACATGACTAAAGTAGAAGGTCCACCATCTGTGATGAAGGCTATTGAAGATGCCGGGTTGGAGGAGCGCCAGATTGCTGAAATTGTTCTTATTAGAAGGAACATCAGGATTCGAAAGGTCCAACTTCTTGAGGCCTACTTTGATGGGAAGGAACCAAACAAAGGGTGTGAATCTAGATGAGACGGTTTGCTTATGATGCAACTGCCCAAGTTAACCATGGAACGCAAATAGGAAGGCTACACCAGAAAGCTCACTCGAGTCTCCGCGGCAGCTGAAGAAGGGATCAAAGGGAAGGCAAGCTCTGCTAGAAAATGAGGATACTAAAAGTTGTACCCGTGTAAAAAAGATCAAGGGGTAAAAAAAACAAAAAAAAAAACGATCTGGAGCATTTCCTTTAGCTTAACCTTGAAGGCAAGGTTATTTTTAAGAGGAAGGTATGAAGCAATCCGTCAAGGGTCATTTACAAGCCTTTTACAGTTATTTCTTTTTTGCTTTCAGTCTGTTATAATAAGTGGGAGCTAAACGATGTCGTTGGGAGGTCTTTAATAACAATAATATATATATATATATATATATATATATATATATATATATGTAGGGATAGTTTATAAATAAGATAGTAAGATAGCATTTGCAATGGAGTTAACTACCCCTTAAATATGTTGTTCTTTGTGTATAGATGTAGCAGGACGTTTAGGCTCCGCAATGATGGTTTATAAATCTTTTTGATGTCATTGATTTTTGATTCATATCTCTTTCTATTGGAGTGATTTTTATTTATTTTATTTCTCTTATTTTTTATTTCCATTCTAATATTATCTATTTTATATCTTCTTTTTTATAGACATGTTGCTTCCTTGGTTCAGTTTGCTCAACAAACCAAACTACCAAACGTTATGAACTCAAGTCTTAGCTGCCACATTAAACAACATAAACTCTGCTTTTCTTCTATTACAAATATTAGAGTATCTACGTTTAGGTGCTTTACCCAAACATTTCATGAACAATAAAGGTAGTGTTAAAGGTTACTTTTCTCTCTTAATCCTTACGTTTTGATACCAGCAAATTGGAAGAAGTTGGCCACAAGTTGCAATGGACGTCGGTACAGTCGGAATAGTTTGCAGATGGACAAGATGCTACTCTGTTTTATCAAATTGACAACATGCAGCTCAAAGTTTTGTGGAAGCAGAGAAAACTATGCTGTATTCTCCTGTTCTCTTCCCTGCTACTTCTTTCTCATACCCATGCCATACCCTAAATACTCCTAAATCCTCTTTGTCGTGTCACCCAGCCATCACTCTTGAAACTAATTGTGAGTTCCTGTCTTTTTCTTGGTCCGTCTCTCACCATTGAAGGCCCTTAAATGCAGACCACCTGAAAATTTATATGACCTCTAAAAGGTCACGTTCAAGAGAAATCATAGACTCCAGTGGCTGCTTGCTCAGAGAAATGATGAAGCCAAACATTTTGACTACCATGGTGAACAATGTGGGGTAAGGCTTCGGAGGTGGTTGCCAAAATATCAGTGGTGAATGTAAGGACAGTTGCCCATTGTATCACTGGAATTGCTACTTCATTGAATTCTTTCTGCTTTGTGTTTTTTTCACGTGGTTTGAATGTTGAAACTCGCAAGACATTATTTAGCCATATTAAAGGTGTGAAATCTTGCTCATCTAGAAGCACGTCTAACGGTTTTAGGGGCGGCTCCAATAAAAATAAGTGAACTGTTTCTTGTTTATTTGAGAGGCTAAGTAATAATTAGGATACCTTTAGATCCCTTGCGGGTTTCCATTGGTTTAAAGTCACATAGTGCTCAGATAATCCAGCACCATGATAGTCCAATGATTTGACTATCATGGTGGGGCTGCATGTTATTCATGTGCATTACAAACTGTGCAATGATTTCACAAATTCATAGACAACTTATTAATATGTAAAAAAGAGAGAACAAAAAACCAACCAATGGTAGTAATGGCTTTGTGGTGAGATGTTAAAGTATATCTTAGGATTTTTACTTAAATAATGATTGGTTTCACTAACTAGGTTGAATAATGGGCCTCATAATATGATATCAAAGTTTAGGTTCCTCCTTAACAATTTTATAAGTTTTCGTTGATTTGATTTCACGTATTATTATAATGCAGTACTTCATAAACTAGTTCTTAGCCCAATTTGATAAGGGGATGTGTTACCATGTGGACAATAATCCCAAATTATTAAAAAGAAATATTGGAAATGTTAGTTAAGTTAAATAAGGTTCCACCAAGTCTAAAGTCACTTCGAGGTTGGATAATGGCCCTCTTGAAAGTAGCAAGCCTAAGCTCGAGAGAATATGTCAACTGTTTGGCTCATAAATCTTCATGATTCAAATGCCTAATATCTTTAGGGGAAGAAAAGAACAGAGTTTTGGAATTTTATTATATCCTTTAGGTCTCTTAAATAATGTCATGACATATTCTCAAATAAATACCAATTTCAATATTCTTATTATAATAAATATCTCAAATCCAAACATGAATAGGTAAAAAAAAGGCCCAAAAACAAAAGTGACATAGTTCCAATGATACAAAACACTTTAATTTTGTATGCAACTCCCAAACCAACATTTAATGTCACCATTCTTATAGCCAAATGCAAAATTAAAATGAATTAAAATAGTACTTTCATCTATTTATTTTGTAACTCAAGGCATACAATAACAAAAAAGGGCTCTCAAACTTGGAGTTACTTTTCATAAAATATAACTTTCTTGCTTGCAATGCCATGTCACTTCCCTGATGCCACCAAAACAAATTCAACAAGTAAGACAAGCTTGATTTATTACAAATTACACAATAAGGGGATTGGGAAATAAGTTATCTTGAGGTGGACAAATGTGTATATTTATGTCAAAGGAGATAGCTAACAATAAATTGAGTACCTTTTGCCAATGTCAAAGCTCGTTGATGCTAGATGTAGACAGTTAACAATAAATTCAATGCTTCTCCATTTGCTTTTCATAACACTCTAATAAACAACTTGCAATATCTAAACCTTTAAGTTTCTTTTCCCCTATACATTCCATTATGCATCTTTCCACACTAAAAAAATGATCAAAATGATTATGATTCTTGTACTTTGGATTTTGAAAAAGGCACTTAAAGAGAAGATTAATAATACATCTCTCCATTTCTACTAAAATTGATTTGCCTTTACAGCTTTCCAATGTACTTTCAAGGCAACGATGGTTGTGATTCTCACTTTGTTGAATGTTGTCAAAGCTAGTAGGAAATAAAGTGGGAGTGGAAAAGAAAAGGGTAGGGCCATCAGCATCCACTTTGATAACTATGAGGATGAGCAACTCCATGATCACTACTATAAGTTTGTTGATAGATTTTGTACCCATATGATCTAAGCTTTTCCTCTAAAAGTTCTCCTTTCTCTTCCTCTTACAAAAAAATTACCTATATGAAATGGTTCTTCAATCTTTGTTACAATTTTATAGCTTTAAATCATTCTAAATGAAAATAACGTTTAAAAATATTAACTTAAGATTGTTAGCTTTTGGAAGTGTGACAATATACTACTAAAGTTGTTTTAACCTTTAGTTAATGCTTTGGCTAAAAAAATATGACTTTACAAGAGTTCTATAAGAAATCAATACTTGACTCCTATAGGAAGTCTAGCATACAAGGAAAAATTAATTTGAAAGAACATGTAATGAACAGTGATCTAATTTTAACAATGTATTAGTTTTTTTACGTCCAATCAAATTTTATATCATTAAATGTTATATGCATGTAAAATTGAATGATAAATAAAAGTGACATCTCAAAACGTAGCATTTCATAGAAAGAAAAATGAATTTAGGAATAAGCAAATGTATTATACCAACTATAAAAGGGTACAATAAATTGACAAAAATGAAATGCTATGGAACATAAAAATAATTGAATAATATCAAAGGACAAGGAGATTAGGACAAGAGCCCTTATTAATTCATCAAATTGTTATAGAAGTAATTGGAGAGTTAACTAATGGAAACAAAGTTAATCATTTTCTCATTAGTTTTTAAAAAGCATTATTGATCTTTGTTTGTTTGAACTCCCGATGACCAAACTGTACAGTGCATAACTCCTTAGCACTAAAAGAGTCAAATTTTTTCTTCATAACGTTTTAACCTTTTTTTTTTCTCTTGGCTAGAAGAATACAAACTGTCACTATATTAGCCACTGTAATGATGATGTTTGCCTATCAATGGATGCAGTGTGGTTCAAATGCAAGAAAAGATTGTGCAACCCCAACAGCAATGCGGAAAAAACAAAACCATATGAGCAGTGACCAAAAACTTGAGAAAAACATGTTGTCTACTCTTTATAAATATACATCAGACAAACTACAAAAACTTGAATTTCAATTTTAATCGACTTTCCTATGTCCAACAAGTCGTTTATAATTCGATAAAAATTATCCAACAAGGTGCCACCCCCATCCTCGAAAAATATCTCTACTGTGTCACTTGTGACTCTCTATCCAATCTCGGATTGATGATGGTGTCACCTCAAATGTATCTCCAGCCAACTTCAGAACGAGTGCTAATCCAATATGATCCCTAGGCTATCACTTGGAATTTATGTAAGGAAAATGGTGGTAATTATGTTGGTAAGCAATATCACATGTCTAGTAATTCTATTGTAATGATTTATGTTTAGTTACTACTGGGATTATATTTTTCAAAGTATCTCAAACAAATAAAATTCTTGTTAATTAATAAAAGAACCTTATGAAACAATAATACGTTATGTGCAAAAGTGTTTGAGCACGTATCTAGCTCATGAGCATACGAATTAACCTTTGTTTGGGATAGATTGTGGGTATTTTGGACAATTTTGGGCTTCAGCATCGTGGGAAGGAAGCCAAAAATACCTCTGTTTTCTAAGGAAAAACAACCTTTTTTCATTGATTGAAAAACTCCCCTTTGTTCTTACAAGGTTTACTCCTATAAGCATTTCTGTAACTATATTCCTAGCCGCACACGGCAAGAAGCATGGAAGCCATGCTTCTTTTCTCCTTCTCCTTCTAGCATAGACACGACATATCTCCCCCACATACCTAGTTATAGCTAGTTTAGCATAGGACCTAAGGTTAATAAGGAGTCATCAAAATAAAAAGTCATTTCTAATTTACATACGTAACAAATGTCCTGCCTTATAAGAACGTTGTCCTCAAGGTTGGGTAACGAAATTTGCTGCCTTTTGAACCATTGTTTAGTTCCTGTTAGCATCATTACAGGTCTCTCCACTAGCGGCATATGGAAAGAAGAGTCCAAGCTCCTATCCCACATATTGCAAAACATCTCCTTCGGTAGCCGTCTTAGCAACTGCTGGCTCTCTTCTTCCTTTTCTTAATCGCTTCATTTTTCTGGGTCATCAGCCATCGAACGAACTTGTAGGCACGAAGTCATTGGGCTTCACATGAAAGTTGGGATTTTCACAATTTGCCTTCCGACTCTACACTACAGCCCTGCTTAATGAGCACTTAAGCAGGGTGGATGGACGTGGCCATGCTTGACTTGAAAATGAAGGCCCAAAGATGGTGCTCTAAGAATTTCTCCAGAGTCAGGGCCCATATGTAATCAAGCGTCTTTTGGATCTCATTCGAAAATTGGTGGGATTTTCTTACTTGTTAGGAAGTAATATTAAGATATTTTAATATAAAATTTCTAAAGCTCAACCCAAGAACTAACTCAAGGATTAGAGTAAACTTTCTTAATTTAAAGAAACCCTCAAATGCATTCAATGGTGTTAAATGATGGATTTACAAGGAAAAGTTTGCTTTGATACTATATTAAGAAATATTAAGATATTTTAAGATAAAAAATCCAAAGCTTAACCTAAAAATTAACTTAAAGATTAAAAGAAACTTTTTTAATTTAAAAAAACCTTCATGCGTACATTTTGGTAATGTAGGACAATCCATGCCATTAACGCCATCATTTCTTTTTCTACCTCTACAAGGTGTATTGCTTTAATCTCACAAGTCAATATTCTTTTAATCACTCACAACGCTACATACTCAAGTAGCAATGTCCTACTAACTTTTAAGAGCTTTGGGAGAAATCAAAATAGCAATAAAAAACTATAAATCTGCTCAACAAAACAAAACCCCATGCTTTGAACAAAAAGCTTTAAGGGTGTTCTTGTTAAAAAGCCAATGAATCAAAAATAGTGAAACTACTTTTATAGAGTAGTGAAGAAAAATGCATAGTGTTGTTATGAAAAAATGTGGAGCTCACAATCTAGCTCTTAAAGAATCAATAAATGCTATGGTATGGATGAATTGTATCAAACCTAAGCTACAAGGCATTAGGCCTAGGTAAGTGTATAGTGAAACAAGTACTTTCAACATCCCCTTCCAAATTGGTGGTCAAAATAAATTACAAACATCTAGCTTGCTCAAGAGAAAATAATGTTGTATCTCTAGTGCCTTTGTTAACAAATTATTAGGTTGGTCTTGTGTTGAAATGTGAGTGGTCTAAATGATTGATCTCAGTGCATCTAGTCTTTTCATGTAACACAAAATTGGTGGCTTCATTGTCAAAGTAAAAAGATATAGGTCTGATTAATGATACCTATAAGTCTTTGAAGAGCCTAATGAACCATACAATCTTGCAATTAGTGGATGTCACAGCTCAATATTCTAACTTGGTGGAGGAACGAGAAAAGGTAGACTACTTCTTACTTTTCTAAGACATGAAAGAGTCCCCAAACATGATGCAAAAGCTAATAATGGAACATTTCCCTAAAAGGTAGGACCAATATGAAGTGTTTTGTTAGACTTTGAGCAACTTTTTGATAGTAAAGAGATTGAAAAAATCATTCTCTCTCTTGTACATCCACCATTGTTCATTAGTAGCAACGTTTTACTTGGGGTAGATGCTTAGTCTTTTCATACGGATAAATTTTATCTATGGTACTTCATGTTATTGTAGTAAACTCTCCAGACTTGCTTAGCTTATGAAAATATATTCTGTTCTCCTGTTTCTTCTTGTTGAGTTAGTTGGTTACTGAGTTATTCATTTTTTAGCTATTTGTTGGTTTATAGTGGAGTTTTTATGAATCGGATCTTTATTAGTTTATACGAGAATATCAATTGACCATTGCATCACCTGACTTTTATTGAAACTCACATCTTATAATCTAGGTACAAAAACTTATAATCCATTGCAGCATTGAAACACTTAATAACTTGAAAGAGTCATAGAAGGTTTTCAGCAAAGAAGCTCAGTTTTTAAAGTTGAATAAATATCTTTCAAGTTGTTTTGCAAAGATGTCAAGTATTTTCAAAGTAAATTAGCACCTATGATGAGATAATGTTGTTCTAATAAGAATTATACTGCAGTGTTTACATCAATATCTATCAGATTCAATCACAATCACTGAAAGCGATTGTTTCATAATTGTATGTTTTGCACCATGAGACGACCAATGGAAGAAGATGATGACAGTGCTTACCTCTAAGACATAGGACTTACCTTTAAGAGATAGGACTTGGGCACACTCCAGTGGCTACTTGGTAAGCGAAATGAAGAAGCCAATCTTTATCATTGCTCCATCTTTTTTGGAACTGTGGAACCATTGGAATTGAGTGCAGTACTTTGGGGTTTCAGTTGCAGCAAGGTATTGACATTGCAGGACTCCGAGTGGCACAGACAAAAGCCAGAGAGATAAAGAAAGACTGAAAGGAAACAAGATGGCAAGCTGGAGGTGCTCTCTGCCCTGGTGGGCAGTGCTGTAGCCAGTATGGCTGGTGCGGCTCCACATCTGATTACTGCTCCAGTGGTTGTCAAAGCCAATGTGGTGGAGGAGGTGGTGGTGGAGGTGGCGGTGGGGACAGCCATGTCCTGGGGACTGAGCTTGAGTTTGACTCGGATTCCATCCCATCTGCTGAAATGGTCCAAAGCCGGCTGTAAGTGTGGATTGACCACCAGCAGCAGAATCAAATGTTCCAGGACCGTGGCCAGCACCCCCATTGACTGGCACTCAATACAGAATGTTGGGACGCATATGCCTCAACCTTAATGGGTCCCTTAACAATCACCCAAGTCATTCATAACAAGAGAAAACTAGTGGAGTAGAAGGGGCATCTAATTATAGCTGACATTCTCAGAATGTTGTAGTTCATGCCCAGAACACAAAATCGAAATCAAGCAACAGAGACAGAATCGAAACAACCTGGATTAGGGGATTTCTTGACAAGGCTTGCAAAAGCTAAAACATATTACTGCTAAGAGTAACAAGTAATGACACCTAAAAACATGTAGATGATAAAAAATAAGAGGTGTGCTAAATAGGGTTTTAAAAGGGTTGAGCCATGGGCTCCCTTTTTCATACCAATATGATGTGGTAGAATTTTCTCAAATAGTTAAATGCTACTCTTAAGTGTTTAGCTTCTCCTTGCTTACTATCTTTATTATTTTATTGCTAACATTGCAGTAGAACATAACTTTAAAAGAGTCTTTCTAAAGTAGTTTTCTTAAAGAGTTTTGAACATATTGCAGTTACACTAGCTTGCATCCATTATCAATGTAGTAGTAATAGAAAGGGCATTATATAGCCTTTTTCTTTCTAGTTCTTTTTCCCTCCGAATTTTGTTTGTTTGTAATGGTATGACTAAGTTGAGTTTCTCCCACTTTTAAAATAAAAAGTACTGAGATTAAATTCTGGACAAGAACATGTAAATTCACCCTCATATTGAAGGGCATTTTACGGAATTCTCTTTTTGGACATATATTTTATGGTCAACTATAGGTGGAGCCACCTGAGGCAGCATGTAGGGGAAATTAAGCACCGCTAGGAGTTTGTTTCTTCCATCAAATTTTTATAGATGCTAAATATGGTGTTGAGGTCGGACTTTAATGAAATATTTTTAGTCGTCATCAACATCGAGATAGTAGTGGTGTCGCAGGAGTTGTTTACCATTGATGGTTACTGTTTTCATAAAATGGAAATATCTAATATTTGTTTGGGTTCCGTAAATGTCCTTTGTTTTCCTCTTTCCTCTTGATGAACAAGTTCCTTTATTTGGGTCGTAATGCATTTAGTGCCAATTCAATGCAATTGTACTGTGCCATAGCGCGCAACTCTGGACTCCTCTTGATACTCTGTTCTTGTGTTCTCTTTCCTGCAACTTCTCTCTCTCATATCCATGTTGGATTCAGGACTGTCAGACGCCCTCTGCCATGTCACCCAAAACTTCTCTGCTTTTCTTAATCCCTCACTCACCACTAAGTCCTTTGACAGCAGAGCAATCTTGAAATTTTACAAGATTTTGCCAGAACCCATGCTTGTGTGAGAACAAAGAAGTAGATTTGTATGGATTGCATTGACAATTAGCGTTGATAGACTTAGTTTCATGGTGTTCTAAATATTCCGACTTTTCCATGGTGAAAATATTTTGTTAATCCCTATTAATTATTATTCAGCATTTAAACATCTAATGCACTGAAAAAGGGGAGATCAGTGAAATTATCTAATCTTTAATGATTTTCATAGAAATTATTCGAAGGATCATCAAATAATGTTCTTTATTTCTGCAATAAAAATAAGTTTTAAATAAAGAAGAAAGTTTTGATAAAGTAAAAAACCCCTCTTAACCAATTTTAGTGACTAATATAAGGAAGAAAGAATTCATGGAATATGATAAATGAAATAGATAATGGATTGCTTTCATCGAAATAGTTTTAGGTTCTTTCATGTATATCGTATGCATAAAACTTATTTCAATTTAATAGGTATTTGTATAGTAAGAAGAAGAAAAAATTACAAGCTGCGAATCTTGTCAATGAAACCTTGTAGGAGTCCAACAAGTTTTCTAAAAATCTTAAGATTACATTTTTTACTATTGTTATGAGAGTATAAATTATGCTATTAATATGATAGTGCAATCTTGAGTTGTGTTTTCATTATATACAAAATTTTTGTTGGGTAAATCTAGCCTTTAAGATTTCTTCACTGTAGATATTACATTGCAATGTGGCAATGATCCCATGTTACTAAAGGATATATTAAGATTCTTCCTTATATGATAATAGATTTGAAAACCCACAAATTAACTTTTAGGTTATATAATAAGTTTTTTAACATGATATCATCTCAAGGATCCCTCTTAAGACCACTATGGACTCCCATTGATTTGAATTCGCGTGTTATCCACGTAATGCAACACACAATAGTCTAATGATTTTACCATATTGGTGAAGTGGCCTATCATGCTTATGTATTACAATGAGGGTAATAATTCCACATTTTTAAAGAATATCTAAGATTTCCAACTTATATGACAAAAACTTCCACCTACTCTTAAGTTGTTTTTGTATTAAATAATAAGTTTTTTTAACAAGATATGAAAGTCAAGTTTCCTCCTCAACACTCCTATAAAGTCTTATTAATTTAGCTAACTTGTTTCCAACATAATACAACAACAAGATAGTCTAATGATTTGACCATCAAGGTAACAAGGCATGTTATGCATGTGCATTATGATGTGAGCAACAACTTTACATCGTTAAGAAATATATTAAAATTTCTACTTATATAATATTTGACTCATTTATTTAAGTTGACTTTTAAGTTAAATAATAAGTCTTTTGATATAAATATCAAGCTTAGGTTCTTTGTTAGCACTTTTATAAGCTTTCATTACTTTTGAATTTATGCTTGGTCTTTGCAGTGCAACACCATTTATGTTGTTTGTCAACCCAATTTGTTAAGGAGGTGTGTTATCATGTAAACAATAATCTCATATTGCCAAGAGAATATTAGGAATCTTAAGTAAGTTAAAAGAGGTGTCACCAACTCTAAAGTCAGCTTTTAGATTGAATAATATGGCTCTGAATTTTAACAAGCTTAAACTTAAGAGAATATATTTGTTCATTGGTTCATTATTCTTCATGATTTAAAAGCTTAATATTTTTATGGATGAAATAAATAGGATTTCAGAATTTTATTTTTTCCTTTAAGTCTCTTAAATAATGTCACATATACATTCACAAATAAATTTCCATTTTAATATTCTTGTCTTATTAAATATCTTAGATCCAATACAAGTAGAAAAAAAAAACCAAAAACAAAAGAGACATAGTTCCAATGACACAAGACACCTTAATTTCAAGAGCAACTCTTAATACTTGCATTTAATGTCACCTAATCTTACAGCAAAATAAAAATATCAATTAAAGTAAAAATATATTGCCATGTATTTATTAGATAATTCAAGGCTATACAAACAGCAAGGGTCTAAAACTTGGAGTTATTATCCTTAAAATCTGATTTTCTTGCCTTTGATGCCATGTCATTTACCCCTGAAACCACTAAAAACAATTTCAACAAGTGAGACAAGGTTGATATACACAAATTATGTAACAAGGGAAGCAAAATAAGGTATCTTGTGGTGGACAATAAAACAAGTAATGAACCAATTATAATGGTACTAGAACAACAAAGAAATGTTCAAATGTGCTTACTAACTTTTGAAAATGGGCTTATATGAATATGGATAAACTGTGTTCAAAAGTGTGTGTTTTTATGTTTAAGGGGAGATAACTAATAAGAGATTAAGAACCTTTCTCCAATGTTGGACCTTATTGATGCTAGATGTAGACATTTAATGCTTGTTCATATGCCTTTCGTAACACCTTAACAAGCATTCTGCAATAAGAAAACCTCGAAGATTCTTGTTCCCAACACAATGTAATATGCATTCTCTCTCTATATCCATTTGATGCTCATGATGATTCTTGTGTTTTGGATTTTCACGAAAGCATTCAAAGAGACGATCAATAATACAATGCTCCATCTCTGCTAATCTTGATATGTCTTTACATATTTTCATTATATTTTCTAAACAATGAAGGTTGTAATTCCCATTTTCTTGAATGGTGTCAAAGCTAGTAGGAAATAACATGGGAGTGGAAAAGAGATGGGTAGAGCCATTGGCATGCACTTTAGTAATTATGAGAATGAGCAACTCCATCATCATTACTATAAGTTTACTAATGGATTTTGCATCCATCAAAGTTAAGTTTTTCCTTTGAAAATTCTCCTTTCTCGTTGTCTAATAGAAAAGATAACAATATAGAGTGGTTCTCTAATCTTTGTTACAATTATATAGCTTGAAATCATTCTAAATGAAATAGCATTTAAAAATATTAATTTGAGATCATTGACTTTTGAAAGTGTGATGGTGTACTACTAAAGTTCTTTTAGCCTTTAGCTAATGATTTGGCTAAAGAGATATGACTTACAAGAACTTTCTAAGAAATTAATACTTGACTCCAGCATACAAGAAACAAATTAGTTCAAAAGAATATGTAACGAACTATGATCTAATTTAAATAGTGTATTAGTCTTTTACATCCAATCAAGTTTTATACCTATTGATGTTTTATGCAAGTAGGAGCCAATTACAAATAAAAGTGGCATCTTAGAACTTGATATTTTACAAAGGTAGAAATGAATTTAAAAAAAAAATAAGCAATTGTATTGTACCAATTATGAAGAGGTATAGTAAATCAACAAAAATTAAACATAATGAGAACTAAAAACAATTTAATAACATCAAAAGGCAAGGAAGTTAGAGCAAAAGGCCTTATTAATTCATCAAATAGATATAGAAGTAATTGAAAGATTAATTAGTGAAAATAAAGTTAATTATTTTCACATAAGTTTGTAAAAGTCCTATTAACATTTGTTCCTTTGAAGTCCCAATGATCAAATTGTGCAATGCACAACTCCTTAAACAGTAAAAGAGTCAAAAAATTTTATTTTCATCATTTCAGTTTCTTTTTGTTTTCTTTGAAGAATATGAACCCTTTGCCTATAAGTGGAAGCTTTTGGTTCAAATGCAAGAGAAAATTTCGTGATCCCAATAGCAACGTGGAACAAAACAAACAACATGAGTAGTGACCCAAAAGCTGAGAAAAACTTGTTGGGTATTCTTTATAAACACACAGCAAACAATCTGTAAAAAATCTTTGGTTTCACTTTTAATTAAGTTCCAAGTTTCCAACAATTTTTCATCATTTATAATTCCATAAAAATCCCACCAGGTTTCATCCCCCTCCTTCAAAAATCTTTCTACTACATTACTTTTGACTCTCCTACCAATGTGGGACCAGCGATGTTGTCACCTTAAACATATCTCTAGCACTCTTCAAAATGAATTTTAGTCCAACAAGATCCCAAGGCTAGCACTTCGCGTTTATGTAAGAAAAATTTTGGTAACTGTGTTGATAAGTACTGTTCACATGTCCGGTAATTTTATCGTAGTTAATTAGTCTTGTTGAAAATATAAAAGGATCTGCTTTCCAATTGTTCTCAAAGTTTTTAGGAAAAGCAAAAGAAGCATAAACTGCGGTAAATTACTTCATTTCCACTTATTTTTAATTGCAGTCAATTGTTCTTCTAAATTAAAATTTAGTCACTTCTTCTTTCAATGTGAACATGGATCAGCTTTAAGTTCCTACAAACAGTAAGATTTTTTTCTAATTCAATGCTTCAAATTCCACTTGTTGTTTGCTCTCTAATTTTTTAATCAAATTTCAACTCCTCAAAAGAACTAGATTTGAGTAAATACAATCCTTAGGGAATTATTCTTAATGATCTTAATCACAATCAAGTTCTAAAATTCATCTAAGAACAAGTTGACAACAATCTCAAATAGCATCCATCAACTTTCCAATCTTCATGGACTTCATTTAAGAGATTGTAGCAAGCTTCAATCATTGTTAAAGCTTATTCTCATCTTTTGCCTCCTTAAAAGCATTAAGTTTATGTTATTGGAACCAATTAGATGAAATGGTCCTATTTATTTATCCTCACTTAAAGCTTTAAGTCAATTTGTAAACAAATTTTACAAAAATACCAAGTTTGGCCCAACTTTCAACACTTTTTTTAACTTCACTTAAACGGCTGTATTGAGCTTCAAGTATTGTCAAAATTACAATTCAGTTTAAGAAAATTGAGTCTAAGAGATTGTTCACCTATGAAGTTTTTCTATATTGGAAGGGATTCATGCACTTCAAGTTAAATCCTGTAAACCATTGATTGCTCCTTTGCGGCTATATGAATTGTTTTTGGAGGCATATGTCTCAACACCCTACATCTCTATCCACAAAGTACATTGTTACATCCAAAGTGGGTACCTTCCTCTACCTTTTCAGTATTCATGTATAGAAATATTGAATTAACAAAATTTGTTGCTTGAAATTTTATAGTGTTTTAATTCACACATTACCTATTCTTGGTTTCAATTTATTAGGTTATTGAAAAAATATAGTGAAAGGCCCTGCGCTAGCATTTGGAATCTTGGATTTGTTTAATCGGAGAATGACTAGCTTCTTTGGAACAATTGAATGTTGTATGCAATTCGATTAGCTTGCATGGCATGGTTGCGTTCCGTTAGTTCTTTGGCAAGTCCACGTTGAAGCCACTTGTCAGAGAGAGAGAAAAATCGGAAGTTAGACGAGTGTAAGATTCCAAATTCTGGAGTGTTTGATGGTGGCAATCCTTCTCTTGACCACTTTGTTTGTTAAATTCAATTTGGAATAAAGGAATCACTAGTAATTTATGTATCTAAAAACCCTTCCATTGAGTCAAATGGAATTTGGGTGTATTAAGTGTTTGTTGATTTGCAAAATATATCGAAAGGGGCAAATGCTTCACAAAACTGAAGACGGTTTCGCATTGGTGACTTAAACCCATATGCTTCAACTCAACATCTTGTTGAATAGGACGCGAGACATTGATATCAAAGACAATAAAAACAAAAAGAATTCTAAAATTTTTATAAATCTAATGCATGTGAAGAAATGCTAGTTATAACCTTAGACTACTTCAAAAGGCCATCTTGGCTTATTTTGCATACCCCACACTCCTTCACATCCACATTGAACTTACATGAATCAATTGAAGAATCAAGGTGACCCTTTTTGTAAAAATTTTAATACTCTTGTATTCGACCGTGGGCTTCATCTTATATTCCACCTTGAATGGTTAATTCAATCAAACAACGTGTTGCCCCAATTTGTACTTCTAGGAGACAACAAAAGAATAAAATGATGATGCTACGTATCAAGGAAGATTAATGCATATCATATTAATAAGTTTGTTTTGTCCTTAAAATTAATTTATAATGAAAAGGGATTTCCTTGTATATAGAAGATTTTATAATAAATTACAACTAGTATGAAAAATTTTAACCCACCTCGTATTTGAAAGACTATAATGGTTCAATTAGATAAGAGAAGAGCCTTTCATCAACTTAGTTTAATGGCCTTGGCAAGTTCACTTCTTTAAGTCAACTGATATTTATTATATCCAAAAAAAAATTCAAAACTATTTTATCTAAAATTGAACTAAACTAAACATTTCTATTTAAAATTCTGTAAGCATCATTGTCCTTGTTAATGGCTAGATTTTAATTAAAAATAATAATTAGGTATGCTTTTTCTCTAATGTGAAATCCTCTACAATGTTGGTGCTTCAAGCATATATGTTTTTGGTCCCTTAAAAAAAAGACTGAGTAGCATAAAGTGTTAAAATCTTGATGAATTGAAGAAAAAATTACTTAATTTAATTAAATATAAATATATCATTATTTATATAGGTGGAGTTTCATAAACATTAGATATGAAAATATAATATGTGTAATGATATCTCTAATCAAATTAACTAAAAAGCCAATAAGCCCATAGCTTGGTAGAGCTTTGGAAGGACTCCTAACTAAAAGGTTGGGGGTTTTAGACACCCCTTTTCCGTCCCCACAAACCCTAACCCAACCCCACACACACACACCCAACACCCCCCCCCCCCCTTTTCTCTCTTTTCCTATTAAAAAAAAAAGGTAAGAATTAAATAATGTTAGAGTCAAAAAATTGAAGAGTAGCCAAAAAAAAACTTGTTTAATGGGGAGATTATCTTCTCTTGACTTTCTTCCAATGAATCTACTACTATGAGATAATGTTTAAGGGATCCTTAAAGTACAAAGAGGCCTAATGAATGTTGCTATCTAAGGTTACATAGAAATTTCCTTATGTAGACCAATTTTTCACTATGCAAAAAGGTGACAAATCTCTTGAATATATGCATGTAAAAAATATGTCAAAGACCATATAGATTGGAAATAAAGAAAGGTATTAAGTGAACTACTTCTTTGCAAACTTCTCCGATGTTAACTCTTAAAAATTATTTATCTACTTTAAGACCTCATGATGCTTAATTTTGGAAATAAAAAATATGTAGTGATGTGTAATCAAATTAAACTAAAAGCTAAAATGAGAAAGTGTTCAAGGTGTAAGGATTAGTTGTTTTTTAATTTTATTTTTTTGAAAAAAAAAATAAAACTCTTATCATTGATATTAATCACACAAGATGAGCAAAAACTCAAAACTTGTGTAAAAGATTACACAAGGGAAGGCAACAAACCTTGCCCCTCAATACATCATCCTAAATTATAGATAGAAAAATTGCTAAAGAAAACATTAAAATGCCTAAGGAAAACTATACAATGTATAATAAAACCAAATAACATATTTGAAAAAAATTAACTCAAAAAGGCTCATAATGTTCTAGACCTAATTGATATTCCTAAGTTATTTTCTTACAATTTCTTAATAATCTCAATGTGGACAAAACATGTAGCCCTATAATTGAATGTCCCAGATTAGCCAAACTATCTACAAGAAAATTGGCTTCATAAAATATATAAGATATCTTTACTTATAATTCACCAAACTATTTATAAGAAAGTTGGTTTCAATAAAGCAGTTCATAACAAGTCAATTATCCTATTCACCAAAGTACAAATACTTATTCTTTTAGAATTCTTGGTTTCGAGGGCTTGTGTAATGATGTGTAATCGAATGAAACTAAAAACTAACACTACTAGTAAAAGTTTAAGTAAAAGATGATAAAGAATTGCATGGTAAGAAAATTATTTTTTAATCAATGATAAATTCTTTTATTGTAATGCGGTTGGATACAAAGTGTAAAGAATTATGTGTATTTAACCATAAACTAAATAATATAAATAGTGAAAGTGCCTTTTGCAAGTAAAGTACTTATATTTTTGGAGCTTCATGCATTGAGTAAGAAAGCTAAAGCAGATCATGAAAGTTGAAGAACTTCATTGCCAACCGTTAATTCCTGAAAAATTTCCTTATGCTGATTAATCTTTGTGCTTTAGTTAGAAAATTGAAACTATCCCCATCCATAACCAAGTAACATGTAGCTTCAACATTGTATAGGCGATAGAGTTTAACAATTTCATGTGAATTAATTGTTTCTTGACCCATTATTATTGTTGAAAATATTAAAGCATTTGTGTTGAGGTATTAAAGGAGCCATTGAAAGGTGCCATCCCCGTTAAAGCAATTCATATCCTATGGATTCAAGGTAGTTGTTCGGTGAAATTCTACATACAAGTATACATGTTGAACAAGTAATATAATGATATATATAGATATCGTTCCACGAAAACTGATATTTATTAAACTAATTAATTACTAATGGTGAACAACTCCTAGAATTTATCTAACCAACCGAAATGGTAAATTAAGAATTTAATAACTAAATTTAATCTAAACTTGACAAACGAAAAATATTAAAGCATCTAATTTTACCTAATTACTAGGTATAAATGTCGATCATCCATACTAACAAGATTAATTCTACTTATGTGATGGCAGAATTTCATAATTTATTTACTATCTTATGTCTAGGTATAGTAAACCTATTTAATTCATTAATTCACTATATTTCTATATGTGAATTGAAATAAACCAAATGTATTAAAATCTGCGAATATTCTTGGTTTACAATAAATCTTTTGATCATCTTATCACCAAAAGCCACACAAATAATATAGTATATGTCTATCCATATTAATCTATGGTTATATATTACAAGAAGCAACTGCATGTTATTTTCTGTTGGTCTCTAACATGCAAATCAAGTCATCTAAGTAGTAACTAATTACTTAAAAATATTAAACTTCATAACATGTAACTTTACATTCATAAAATATCTCACAAAACATAAATAATCATAACATTTATACATTATAATTAAGTTTTATCGTAGTTCTAACACACTAAATCAAAATAATATATTTAAATAAACTAAATCAATGCAAAAACGTGAACAAAGTATTCTGAAATTTAAAAACATTAAAGCTGTCACCAAATGTCTTCAAATCACAAAATAGATTGCACAAATCTGCACCTCAGAAAGAGGAAGAGGTTCTGTCTGAAAAATAGGATGAACTGCCACAACACCGTGTAGATCTGACTCAAGATGACTAGGGGCTGCTAGAAGTATGCTGGAAATTGGAAAAACGGGACCTGGATGGCGTTCGCACGTTCCAAAGTCCCTTTTCAGCTGATTATACCGACAAACTCCAAACAGAAGAGACCGGTTGGCGTTCGCACGGCCGGCCTCTCTTCTCCCTCTTTCTCGTCAAAAAACACACTTAGATGGATTTTCTCTCTCCTGGGTCGTTCGGCTTTCGCACGGCCGCCCCTTCTTGCGACCTCCTCTCTCTTTCGGTTTCTCTCCTTTTTTTTTCTTTTCTCTCCTATGCAGGGCCTCCTTCTCTTCCAACTAAAAGCCGCTTCTTCACTCTTCACACGTTTCTCATTGGTCCCACGTTTTTCCACTCACACGGCAAAGAACCCATTAATTTCTCCTCTCTTTTAGATAATAGCCTGCGTCCCACATGTTTCCTTCTTTTTTACAATTTACCTATTCACCCGTTCCCTTTGTCTCTTTTTCTCTTTCTTCGCGTGGGTCTCTCTTTTAACTTTGTTCATTCTTTCTATGCTTAGTATGTAAATGATTTATTACTTTTTTTATTTTTCTTTTATTTTGAGTATGTTACATAAAATAACAAAATATACATAAATATAATTAAATATAAATATAACTTAATAAAAATTATATTAAACATTACCTAAAATAATCAAAATAATTTTATATAAAATAAAGTTATTAGTAGTAGTGTTGTCCTATAAATTCAAGGTAGTGTTGAGCTAAACTTAGCACAACTAAAGCAATTAGCCAACACTAAAAATGGAGCCTAAGCTTTGTGGAAGCTAAACAGAATGAAGCTTTGTTCACTTTTTTGCCACTCCTCAATCTTTTAGCTTTCACATTTGCTAAATGTGCTTTTGAGGTTAAAATATTTTATTAAATCTTATTAATTATTACATCATCGAGGCATTTGATGGCCTGAAAAGTAGATTTCTGACAAAGATGTTAAGTTTTCTCAAATTGAATAAACACATGTTAGAACTGTTTGGCAAAGATGCCAATTATTTTTCAAGCAGAATAATTACTTCCGATTTCTTAATATTGTCCTTGTCTCCCTATAGATTTCAGTGGAATTCTTAAAGACGAATGGTGCAAGAACCATTATTTTATAGTGATTATTCCTTGAGTGCAAATATTGTACCATTAGACGATGAATGGAAGAAGGTAAAGAACGATGCTCAATTTTGGAGGGACAAAACTGAGCAAGACTAAGGTAGCTACTTGATAAGTGAACTGAAGTCAACTATCTAGTCCCCATGGTTTAAATATCAACAAAGGCTTTGGAGATGCTCAAACGACATGATGGTCAAGGCAAGAACAATTTCCTGAAAAGATGGTCAAGGCAAGCACTTTCTGCTATGCTTTTGAGTGTAATACACATATGAAAAGATAAAAATCAAGGACTTTAAGGAAAGCCATTATATCAGTAGAACGTATCAAAATCTTTTTTTAAAAGATCCTCAAAAAGAAAGGAAAGTACTTACCCTTCTCCATAACAAAAATAAAGGAGTATTGAATAATTTTTTCCGTGTTTGCTATAAAAACGAGGTAGTTAGTTTATCATGTAATATAACTTACATAGAATTAAACTTACAGCTCCACTTACCTAAATTGAACCAAATACACCATATCCACAAGCAGCTGTAATTTGCACAATGAAACTAACCGACACATCCCAAAATCAATATCATCAAAGCTTGGCAGAAAGAATGATTAACTTGATGCAGTAAACTGTTCATGGAGTAAATTTTATTTCATTTGCATATTTCTTTCCAAGAATTTTCAAATGGGAGAGCCTCCAGGTTCAGAAGAGAAACATCCTGATGCAATCATCCCCTCAGAGATACAATTTTGGAAAATTGTAGAAGCCTACTTCAATCACAGTGGGAATTAAGAGAACTGTTTTACTTGAATGGTTCGAAACTGTCAAATAAGCCAAAACTGCAAATGGCGAAAAGAACATTATTAATGGTTCACCGGCAAAATAAATCTTTATCCTGCAGAGATAAACTACAATCCTACGGATTTCTCCAGCTTTTGGATCTGGTTCAGGAATATCCAAGTCATCTGCGTAAAAGCAAACATCCAAGAATCAGAAACTAGATAAAGAAAACGATACGAGACCCATAAGCAATTCAACGTTCTAGAGGATAGAACCCATTTTCAATATGCATATCTTTGCACATACACCACTAGAGTCACGGAGAGAGAGGAAGAGATTACCATGACATGGGGTGCAATTCTAACGCAATATACTGGAAATCCAGTGTAGAATTTCAAAGGTCCTCCACTTTTCAGGGTTTTCAGAGCACAATCTAAAGAACCAGTGTAGGGAAGCCGCCCCTCAGCATCTGGTTGCATCTTCTGAACCTGAGTTTTGACATAATCAAAGGGTAAACTGCAAGCTGCAGCAAAGAATCCTGAAACGGTACTAGCACCTGAGAAGAAAAAAGATGCATCAAGAAATTAATCAAAGCAAAGATACGACTACTTATAGCCAGAGTTTGAAGATTCCAAATTCCATATGTTGATCATCAAAACACATGGCAATCAGACAACTTAAGATACAATAGCTGAGAAACAAGCATTTCCCTCTTCAAGATTACATCCAATCAAAACCCAGATGAAACTGAAAAAGTCGAGTGTAATCAGATAGTGCTTTAGATGTTTTGATGGGCCATTCAACCTTCTGCATGCTCTTTTAATAGGAATTGAGATGCTTTTCAATTCTATCCAAAAGAGCAGATAAATTCGTCTTCACTGGCCAAACCAGTCAAATCTGGTCAACAGGCACTGTCTAATAAACCGCAAGCTGTGCAGAACATGCTCAACATTGCTTATATAGTACCATGAATATACAACGTACTTGCCACATTATTGGCAATAACCATCAATAACAACAAAAGGAAAATATAAGTTTTCAGCCAGCAAATGTAACTAACCATAAAATGTTAGTGTCCACACACATGCACACAAAATGGTAGAAACAGAATATAATATATCCCTAAACATACTCTCCCATGGTTCCCTAGAACTTAATATCAGAAAACAGGGCTCACAAAAAAATCCCAAAATGGTTTTAGTAGAACTTACAGATCAAAAAACAAGGCTCATTCATGTTCAAACACAATCCTTTTCATACCATAAATCTCTAGAAGTAACTAACACTTAAGTAGGGAATGCTTCATTCAATCTAAAACAACCTAATGAAGAAGCCTTGTTCAATAAGTAGTCCATGGTACAGTTATGCGCTAAAGCTTTAACAATATAGTTTTTTTTTTTTTCATGAAACAAACTCCAAATATCAATATTGAAGTTTTAACATGAACAATTATCTATATTTCTTCCAAAGCATCTTACCTACTACCGTGGAAGCTTCACCAAAACCAAAGGAATCCCTGAAAAACTCAACACTTTGATCATAGGAGGCAAGCATTCCCATGTTCAATGCCATTGCTCTCACAACAGTGGGTCCTGCACCTTTCCAGAGAGCCAAAACTCCCTCATCTGCAACAATACGGTACAGTGCATGGAAAGCATTTTTGTAGTGTCGGCGCTGTGCTTCAGCCAAGGTGGCATCTGCCTGCATACGGATAAGTGCTAGGTCTGCAGGGCTACCAACACAGGCTCCAATAGCACCGGCAGTAAGCCCACAAAAAGCTTTCTGATACAGAGGTAGGGGCTTCCCGTCATTGGCTTCAATTGCTTTATTCGTCAAAATCCTAAGGGAAACAAAAGGTAACTTTTTAATAAATGAAATAGATAATCATATAAGTACATAAAATTAGGTAAAACTTCAAATTTTGAATTAGTTAGAAAGCCAGTTTGACAAGACCAATCGTTCCAAAATAATGCAATTAGACCCCACCTACAGAATTTTTTTAGCACACCAAGAGTAACAAGCTTAACCTGAATGATCCAAGACGTGCTGTGGTATATGTAGCTTGTCTGAGAAGGCCAGCAGATAGCCCCTGCTCAAAGAAACATAATCAGACAAACTAATGAACTTTCATTTATTCTCTTTCTTTTTTTTTTTCTTTTTCTTTTTTTTTTTCAGGATTGGGGTTGAGAAGTACAAAGCTCAAGAAGCAATGCAGAGCTAAATTTGAATCAAACAAGTCCCGATAAACAGGTCAAAGTTTAATTACACCATCAAGCATGCAAGCCTTGAAGGGCATTCCTCGCTCTGCTTCTACGTTATTACTATGCTAGTATCAAACATATGATACAATAATGCAAGTAGTCTAAATATATTTATAGATCAGAGGTAACTAACTAGTTAATACAGTAAGACAAGAGCACCTTATAGCTAATATTGAAACAATGAAGATGTTAACTATTGATATCTGTTCCAATTCATCATAGTCTACACAATAACATAAGAAACTTAAATTGGCCGCCAAATCATTTTCAAAGATCCAGGTCTTCATATACATCTTTTAGACCGAAACTAAATAAAATACTTGGAAACAAATGCCTGTATCAACCGGATCAACACACCATATAACAGAAAGTTTAGATTTGTATTTGTTGCTAGAACCAAACCTTGTAAAAGGCACCAAAACCCTCCTCCTTAAGCATGTTCTTCGCCACTTCCCCTGCTGATCCCTGACCCAACTGAATCCTGACCTACACCAATCCAAATACACAGACACAACAACCCAGGGAAAAAGTTAGTACTCAATCAACCGTATAACACAAACGAACAAAGCAAAACCTTGCAAACCCAAAACCCATTAAATCACAGATCTGAAACCCATAAGAAAAACTCATTTGCAGCACAAAAAGATCAAAACTTGTTAATGGGTGTCAACGAAAATCCCAAACACGAACATAGGCGTTGATCTAAACACGACATCACGCACCTTGATCATATCGATGGGTTGGATAACACAAGTGGCAAGCATTCCTGAGGCTCCACCATTAACGAAGGGCTTCACGGTAGGCCATACACCGCCGGCTTTGGGCTTCTTCTCCTCTCCCATTCTCTTCTTGGATTCAAAGACTGAGAGGTTGGGAGCTCAGTCGGAGAAAGGGAGAGAGAGAGAGAGCAGGGCAAAGAAAAACGGTTCACACGGCAAATGGGGTTGAGGAAGGAAGCAATATATTGTGAACAGCACGCGAGGAGTACAAAACCCTCTCTCTCTTCTCTCTCTCTCTCTCTCTCTCTCTCTCTCTATCCCAAGTGTGAAGGAAATTAGTGTACTTTATTTTTCCGCTGTGTTTTCTTTTGGGTCAGTGCTATTTTCTGTGGATGAATGACTCTGCATTTCCCAAGAATTACAGTAATGGCATCACTTCAGAGTAGGATTTTTATCTATTTTGTGTGTTTAGGTTCATTTTAGATTTTCAAGGGAAAAAGAATGTGGAAATTGTGATTGGATGACGTGGTTAAGGAGATACCACATAAGAGTATGATTTAGTAAGCATAACTTAATGCTAATCCAACCTTAATACTGGTTTCTAAGTTGCCAAATATGCGAAGCCTTCTTTATATATGGAAAAGAAATGAACCTTTCAAGCACTGTTAATTGTTAATTGCTCCACGGTTACCTTGAAGGATTCAATCAATGTTGGTTAATCTTATAGCTCAACTAGTGGAGAGGATAGGAATTAAAGTAACCAATTTATAAGGAAATTTATTACATTCTTTAAATTGGTTTGTAAGGAAAATAAAAGATGTACATATATCTATGACATTAAGACAATATCCAAGTATTAGATACATATTGTATTCAATAATTTCCTTCACCCTAAATGTGAAAATTCATGAAATTTCTTTGTTACATAAAAATAAAAAATATATCATCCTTAAAACTTAGAATTAGATGTCATATAAGAAAATTAATTTCTTTCCAAGCACAACTTATAAAAAAATATAATTTTTTTTTGTTTGTATAAAAAGGTTATCATTAGTTTTTCAAGTTGTAGTCAAGATGCTAACAAAAACTTGTATAGAAAATTTTATAAAGTAAATATTTTAAATTCAAATTCTTTCTGTCACATTATTAATTGACTTGAACAACTTATTTTGAACACAATTCATCGTCCAACCAAATTATCAAAACTTCAACATATCTTTAGACTTCACCATAACCAAAAAGGCTATAATCTTAGTATAGATTACACTTCTCAAGCCTTTTAAGCAAATCTATGATGATAATTCGAAACACGTTCCTTTCTGTGACTTCAAAGGAACCTCATCAAGCCAACAACATTTGACTTTCTGTTGGGGACCTAACACGTATGTTCCATGCCTTGCTTGTTCAAGAAGAAAGCAATCTTTTTGAACGTAAATTCAGAGAAAAAGGGGGGGGGGGTTTACATTTTTATATTCAAATGGCACAGTTGGAGCTGACTCCACGCCTGTTCTTGGGTGTTTTTTAATTCCTGCAAAATCTTGAAGGAGCGATGTATTCGGTGCACAATGGCTTGAAAGCAAATATACCACCGCCGTGAGGGTATTCCGTAACTTCGATTTCCGATCCTATCGATGTTGCCCACTTGCTCGTTTCACGAGGGCCTCACCTTCCAATCCACCAAACGTTGAAGAAGTGGATTTACAACACTATCATCCCAAACTTCGTAGGAATAACGATGATACCCTTCTTCGAAGTCATCATTGAATCAACACCACCTAATACTTTAAATGAAACCAACCCCTTTGTTAGTGGACGTTCCCCTAATGACACTTGCTTTGGAGAAGCCTTCATGGGTTTGGCCTATGCTTAGGAAGTATTGCAAGATCCACGTTGTTTGTAATTTATTATGAAATGTTCTAATATTCGAAAGATGTGTCCTCTTCTTTACAAAGACTTTCTACTAATAAATAACACAAGATATTTGAGAACCCAACAAAATCAATATTAAGGTAGAATTACATAGGGAACAAGTTTGGACATAAAAGAGGAAGAAGAAGAAATTGCTTTTCCTTTAGTTTTGACTAGGATACATGATATTGGTTCTTACAACTCAAAGTAAATTGAAAGAGCACAAAAAGTAGTTTAAGAGAAAACTCTCTACTAGTATTTGAGCGAATGAACTAATGATTTTACATCGAGCTGAATGAATAATTCAGCTACTATTCGGTCTTGTTTAAATTTCAAATTATATATATTAATATCGATTGTCGGAATCCATTGTGTCTTGCACTATTAACATATTGATCTATTGCGTTCTTTAATGTGAAGTTATTTTTCTCTCTTAAAAATAAAGTAAATAAATGGTGTGGAGTCGTTATTCCGTGTTACTAAAAAATTTGAACTTAGGTTTTATTTTCTATACCTTTACTCATAGACAAAAGTCATCATAAGAAGAGTTCTCCCATGCTTAGAATGAAAAGACATGTTATTTCTAATATGGAAAATATAAAAACTTGAGAAAATAATTAATAAAGAGATGAGTTTTGTCACTTAATATTTTAAGATTTTAAATTAGATATAAAATATTCTTTATAATTTTTAAAATAGTATGAAACTTGCATTCTTCCCGAGGAACCTCATGGGCTATGTTAAGGTCTAAACCTTATGTTTATGTGGCACGATGTGTGATTGTGTCTTAAGTCTAGAACTCATGTGATGAAAGGGCATGTTGAATAAATTGTAGAGTTGTTGTCCCATGTTGCTAAGGAGCTTATAGAAACTAAAATTTTAACTTCCACATCTTTAGTCATGAACAAAGATCTCCATAGGAAGTATTATCCAATGCTTAAGATAAAAGGATGCGTTAAGCCTCACGAGAGAAATATAAAGTAGCTTATAAACTTAGGGTTTTAAGTTAAATATAAACTTTCTATATACTAAAATAGTATCAAATTTTAAAAGTTCATATGGGTTTAGATTCTATCTTTAGCCTATTTGTTTGTCAACAAAGATCCCAATAAAAAGTATTGCCCTATGCTTGGACAAAGGGTTGTATTAAAACGTACATGAAAAAAAATATAAGTTTGAGAAAATAGTTTGTAAATAAATAAGTTTCTCTACTCAATGGTTTAAAGTTTTAAGTTTGATATAAGACACTTATTATAATTTTTAACATGACATCAAAACTCAAATTGTAAGTGTAGTACTTCACTCATGAACTAACTTTTTGTAATAAAGAGTGTTTCCTTAGGCTTGAAGTAAGGAAACATGTGAAAGTTTAATATATATCTCACATTGTCGGCATACAAACTTATTCTGTTCCTTAGATGCGAAAGTGCTTTCCTATTTTACAACTCAATTTAGCATATTATGATCTATATATGTGTGTGTGTTCTTTCTCTTTCAGTGATTTCCCTTTTAATTCCATTGAGAACCGTGCTTCTTGTGTTAAAATCAACACATTTTTCTGACGCAGTAAGCGAATCTTCTAGCTTGCAATTCCAAAATCATCTACAAAGCGTATTTGAGCAGTCTTACATGGAGTTTTTGTGCATTTCATCCTCAGTTTCTTAAAAAACAGCATGATAGATCGCGATGATTAAAATAGGATGATGACCTGAACTGCTTTTTCAGCGTAATGCACTGCTTGCACTAAGATTACACTTTTGTGAGGAAAATTACCATATATATCTTCACAATGGTAGACATCAAATTAGTTAAATTGTATTAATCATCATTCCTAATCCCTTTTTATTTGGCAAAGTGATCCTAATTAAAAAGGCTTAGCTAGTCATTTTAAATTCACTAGGGAATATTGCCATGTTATGTCAACTTACTAAACGCACTAATATATAACATAATAACCAACCTTGTTGCTCCAAACCCCGGCAAGGCTAAGATGCAAGCACAAGATTTGGATTTGGAGGCCTATCATGGGACTTTCATTTTGGTCACGTAAGCTCTGCCACCTTTTCGTTATTTTCTCTAAATACACCTAGGTTCCCAAAAACTTTTAATTACCTTGTTTGTATTAGCATGACATATCATAGGAGTAAAGAAGGACATTAATTATCTATATAAATGGTAACTTTAGGTATTGTAATACTTCTAGTAATGTAACTGGATCTCATTAAGTGATGAAATTAAAGAATTGAGTTTTGGAAGTAAGAAACAACTTTTGTATAATTTAATGTAACATTGAACTAATAGGTTGTATATTATCAATTTTCTACGTGTTAAAAGTAATGGTTGTGTAAGTATTATTAATATCTTTGTATAGTATCCTCCTTATTCATTCTAATATGTTGCTCTCTTTATAATAGATTGTAAGGAACCATTACACTCATCTATAGAGTCTAAATTCAAATACATTATCAAATCACAAACTAAGTTCCTATGATTTTGTCTCATTATTTTATTTCGTTACTCATATATTTCCTAATCCATAATGTGACAAAATATATTAAAAATAATAATTGTCTCCTATCTCTAATATCCTAATCTAATATCTTTTTTATATGTTCAAGCATTTTCTTCATTTAACAACTAGACTCTCTTTGATATGGTAGAAGAATAAAACATGCACCATGGTGATAATTTCAAGAGGGAAATCTCTAATGATGGTTAAGCTTGGCGTAAACAACACATGCCTAAGCTAATGAACAAGGGGTAATTCAGTGCAATGATGTGTAGTCATCAATCATACCATGAATTCGGTCGAAATAAGTTGTTGCGAATTAGAGAGAGAGACAGCCCAACATTGCATGGCATAGAGATTCTTTAATCGGTATCACGTTCTTTTGGCTAATCAGCTAACAACTGGTTCCTTCACATGGCTTGGCTGTCCTCCTTTCCGTTTTTCCCATTATACCCCTGTCGCATCCTTCAATAATTTATGGTGCTTTTAGATTATCCCTTTCATTTTCCCATTTCTTTTTTACTTTTTAAAATGGTTGACCATTTTCTTCCCCTCAAATACAAAGAGCCAATTTTTTTCTCCAATCGTTTATCATATAAAATTTTATGATAATCTTGAAAATCATTATCAAAAAGGTTAACAATGAAATTTTTTCCCTCTAACTACAAATTGTTATGGTCAATTTGTTAATAGTTCGTTTAAGTTATCAACAATGGATGCTTTTTTCGCCTAGGAGATCACAATTGAACACTCCTTTTCCAATATCACCCAATACTTTGTACATCTTTCTCACATCAAAAAGCTAACTGGAAAATCTTAGTCATATAATTAGTTATTATTATTTTATCTATTAGGTTAAACTTTTAAGTTGAAACCTAAATCCAATGCAATAGTATTAGAGCTAACCCAAGACAAGAGCTAGTGTTCTTTGTCTCACCTTGCTCTTGTGCATAAATTGGATAGGTGAAAGCCAACCTTGATATGGTTACCATGGATTCAGGTGAGAGAGGATGTTACACTCGGTGCATTGTTCACTCCTCCAATATCAGGGAAGCAAAACAGAGATCCTAACCATATAAGCAGGTCAAGCTACTTTATCCATTAGATTAAAATTTTGTGTTAAAACCTTTGTTTACTTTAAGAAAAAAATTGTTGCAATATGTTATTTTTGTTTAATTCATTATCATATAATAATGGTGAAAAATTATTTAAAGCACTAATCAAAAAGGTCAAAAAAATAAATTCTTTGTTAGTTTTTTCTTTTTTTTTTTTTTGGTCTCTTTTCCTCTTACGATAACATTCTTCCTTCTCTTTTTTTAATTTTGCAATAGATTCCAAGATCTGGTAGAGGGATAATATGGTCATTAAGCAGATATGACATGAAACTACAACGGGGCCCAACGAAAGGCTGGCACCAAATGGAGGGACCAGTCTTGAGGCGGACTCCAAATACTTTATCAATTCTCATTCTGATTAAAAGTCAGAAAGTCCTCTCCTGAAACTAAATATCAAGGAATAACAGGACAGAAAACAAAACAAAAAACGTAGTTGGTAATAAAGAGGAACAGAGAAAGCACTAACATTTGCTTTTTCATGTTTCGGTTCGTTGTTTGATCATAGACAAGACAGAGAGAAGAAAGAGAAGGAGAAGGAGAAGGAGAAGGAGAAGCAGAAGGAGAAGAGGAGGAAGAATGAGGGAGATAATAAGCATACATATTGGGCAGGCTGGGATTCAGGTGGGGAATTCTTGCTGGGAGCTGTATTGCCTTGAACATGGCATTCAGCCCGACGGAATAATGCCCAGGTAAATTTTTTGTTATTATTATTCCATGTGTTTGTTTTGTGTATGTATAACTTACTGGAGTTCTTTTCATGATCCATTTTGCGTTGAAACTAATGTGGTTCTTTAGTCACTTGTGATGAATCTGAAAGGGGGAATTTTCCTGTTGGTATTATTTTATTTGGAGAGATGATGATGGTTTTAGGCCCTTGGTTTAGCGAGAGAGAATTTTTCACAGTTTTGAGTTGGATTTGGTTGAATTCAGAGATGGGGGTTCTCAATTTTTCCCAAATAGTTCAGTTTTTGTATGGATAGTTTCTGGTGTTGTGTGCCGGAGTTGCTCGAGTTGGAGATGAAGACTATAGAGGGAAGATCTGAATTGCAGGCCTTGCATATCTCATGCTCGCGAAATTCTATCAGTTTTTGGTCTGCTAACTACTTTGGACTTGCACTTCCCTGGTCAGATTTGTTCTGAGTTGTTTTATGAACTTGTGTGTTTGCAGTGACTCTTCACCGGGCGTGGCACGCGATGCTTTCAATACCTTCTTCAGTGAGACTGGTTCAGGCAAGCATGTTCCCAGGGCCATCTTTGTGGACTTGGAACCAACTGTCATTGATGAAGTTAGGACAGGGACTTACCGGCAGCTCTTCCACCCGGAGCAGCTGATTTCCGGCAAGGAAGATGCTGCTAATAATTTTGCCAGGGGGCACTATACAGGTAAGTGAAAGTGGTTCTCGAAATTCATAGCTAGTACTTTTATATACTAACCTTGTTGCTTTAAGGTGATCGTGGTTGATTGTGCAGTTGGAAAGGACATTGTCGATCTCTGCCTTGATCGAGTAAGAAAGTTGGCTGATAACTGTACCGGCTTACAAGGGTTTTTGGTGTTTAGTGCTGTTGGTGGTGGTACTGGTTCCGGTCTTGGGTCCTTGTTGTTAGAACGTCTATCTGTAGACTATGGGAAGAAGTCGAAGCTTGGATTCACCATCTATCCTTCTCCTCAGGTAAACAGTTATTGGTAGTTCTATGACAAATTGGTGTAAAAGTGTTAAAAAAAAAAACATAGATACCTTGTTTGTACTTGAACCATCTTCGTGATGCCAACACTTTGTTTGTTGGCTGGTCATGTTTGTTACATTGGATGATATCCATTTTGCTGTGTTTTGTGTAAACTTTTATTGCAGGTTTCAACAGCTGTTGTCGAGCCTTATAACAGTGTGCTCTCTACTCATTCCCTTCTCGAGCACACAGATGTGGCTGTACTCTTGGACAATGAAGCTATCTATGACATTTGCAGGAGATCCCTTGATATTGAGAGGCCAACTTATACCAATTTGAACCGATTGATATCTCAAATCATTTCTTCCTTGACAACTTCATTAAGATTTGATGGAGCCATCAATGTGGATATTACCGAGTTTCAAACCAACCTTGTACCATACCCCCGGATTCATTTCATGCTTTCTTCATATGCCCCAGTCATCTCAGCAGAAAAAGCATATCATGAGCAGATTTCAATTCCTGAAATTACCAATGCAGTATTTGAGCCCTCAAGCATGATGGCTAAGTGTGACCCAAGGCATGGGAAATACATGGCCTGCTGCTTAATGTACCGGGGTGATGTTGTTCCCAAGGATGTTAATGCTGCAGTTGCCACCATCAAATCCAAAAGGACTGTTCAGTTTGTTGACTGGTAATACATACATCTTTTTCCTTTTATCAACTCATTCAGCTTCGGAAAGAGTAAATGATTCCTGAGTAAAATTGGATTAAAGTGCTTATGGATTTCATCTTGGGGGATGGTGTCTGAGTTTTTTTTTCTTTGTGAAGCTTTTTTTTATTAAATGTTAAGCAATCATTGCATCATTTTTCTTGAATTGATTGTTTTTATTCTTGCATAATTAATCCCATCATCTAAGCTCATGAAATGCCTAGCTGCTCATATAATGAGGATTTGTTCTTCGAAGAGCTTTAGAAGAAAATGGGATTTTTTTCCCCTTATCTCTGTGATGGAATTTATTGTGATTCTTTCTTGCTTGGCCTTTCTCTCTCCATTGTAAAAGAACTCAATTGTTTGATCCTAATTTAACATTGTTGTTATCTGCTTCGTCTTTCCATCCTAGAGACAAAATTAATTCACCAAACTAGTGAAGGCGACGGTGATTTCATTCCATAAGCAGCGTGTATTAAACTTCTCACTTCCATAGTATTGCAGGCTTTTCTGAGTTTTGGGCATGCATCTGACTGCCTAAACTTAAAATTAGTCAAAGATCAACATGCTGCTGTAAGTTATAGGTTCTCTTCTTTGACAATGTTTCTTTTTCTATATTCCTTTTTCCTCCACCCGCCCCAGTGGGGAGGGGTTGTTTGTGTTAGGATCTTTCTATTAAGTCCCTCATCCTGATGGACAATTTGCTGTGTAACCTCTTGAACATTGTGTAGAAAGCCCAGTTCCTCCTTAAAACCTGCTTTTAAGAAGTGGCGTGTATTTCATTTTATTAAAAAAATCAAATTAGGATTTAGACAATGTAGAACAACCGACATCAGCTTTCAATGTTGCTGTCAGGGGAAATTAGATTAAGGGTTCTTCACTTCAACTGTGTTTCTCTATCCCCTGCTTTCAATGTTTCTTTTTTCTATATTCCTTTGTCCCCACCTGCCCCAGATTGAGAGGGTTGTTTGTGTTAGAATCTTCCTATTAATTCCCTCATCCTGATGGACAATTTGCTTTCGAACGTCTTAAACATGGTCTAAGAAATCCAAGGTTTCCTTAAAACTGACATGCGGGAAGGCCATGTATTTCATTTTTAAAAAAGGTTTCTAGACAGGATTTGACAATATGAAACAACCGACACCATTTTAATACGTTGCTTTGTGTTCTACATTCCCATGTAGACTGAACAATTGTGTTTGCATTTTTGACAGGTGCCCAACTGGCTTCAAATGTGGTATCAACTATCAGCCTCCAACAGTTGTTCCTGGGGGCGATCTTGCCAAGGTCCAGCGAGCTGTCTGCATGATTAGCAACAACACAGCAGTGGCCGAGGTGTTCTCCCGTATTGACCACAAATTTGATCTCATGTATTCCAAAAGAGCTTTTGTTCACTGGTATGTGGGTGAGGGCATGGAGGAAGGGGAGTTCTCAGAAGCCCGTGAAGATCTGGCTGCTCTTGAGAAAGATTATGAAGAAGTTGGCGCTGAAGGTGTAGAAGATGAAGAGGAAGGCGAAGATTACTAACGTACTTTTGTAAGGGCTTTTACAAGAAATTTAGTTCTGCATATGGAGATTTCACTTTGGTCCTCTTGCTCTCTTATTTTGTGTATTTTGTTGTCTGCATGCCTTGGAATTATTGAAATTTTATGCATGCTCTGAGTGGATATGCTTTTTGTGATAATAATAAAGTGATATTCAAGGATCATGAATTGCGGACTCTCTTAGAAATTCTTGGCTCATTCTCTGCACTCTCCTAGAAAGTGTAATTTCTGGACGCCTGTATTTTTACTTTTTCGGTTACTGTCATCACATTGACAAATGATGTATGTCTTTGAGAGCAAATGGTTATGAACGCCTTAGGCGGATGGTACATAATCAACCTGATCTCACTTACCGTGCATGTATGTGTTTAAAGTTAAATTCTTGTCTAAAAGTTAAGAGTAGAAGTCATTCTTCTGTATATAGAAGATGACCTGTATTGTTCTCATTATACTACCTTATCACCAACATGTGCCTGTCAGTTTTGCGCATGGAGTATTGTTGATTCAAGAATGAAAAAGTCGTTCTTTTTATACTGACTTTTTAAGAAAAGATTTAGACAATACTTAACTTAGAATGCTGTTTTTTAACTTAGCTTGAACAAGTAGGCTGAAAATATCATATTTGCTGATGGGGGATTTTGGGGCATTTGAAAGTGATAGCCTTCAAATTGTAAACGGGAGGGCATTCAAGGTCCCTACAAATGGGAGATGGAACTGTCCCTAACCCTTAAGTCATTAGTGTCCCTACAATTGTTGAATCTTCAGTGATCAAACAGCGATCAAAGCCAGCGGATTAGTTTAGTTGAAGATCTAACAGATACCCACCTACAGGCAAAGATTTCCTGGCACCTGGAACGTCGGCTTTTGTTATACAAATTGTATGACTTCCTGTCATTACCATTTCAGTATATCCTCAGCTCCTTCACGAAGTACTGGCACTTCTCAGCCAGTATATCTCGTATGTGCAACATAAGGTTTTTACACTGGAAGATAAAATTCTTGAAGTAAATTTTAAATGAAAGAAAAAAGAAAGATCTTTTAACATTGGAAGTTTTAATTTTTTTTTAATATGATATCAAAATTTAAATTAACTCTTCTTTATTTTATACAATCTTGAATAGAATGATGATCAATATATAGTAAAGTATGCATTGAAACAGAGTTTTTATATTGAAAAATAAAATTTATGAGATAAAACTTAAATAAATAAATAAAGATCTTTCAACCTTTAAATTAATATCTTACTACATCCACATGCTTCCATATTTTCACTGAGAGAGATGTTTAGAAGCCTTTTCCTCCCTCAAATCAGCTCATAAGAAAATGACATTTATATAACTTGAAAAATGATTTCAAAACAAAGTCTCCTTATCAATATTGAATCCAAACTTCATTCTAGAATAATATATCTATTCAAAAAGTTCTTTGAGTTGTGGGTTTCATGCCAGATGATTGTTGCATCTTAAACCTAAACTTTATAAACTTTAGAATCAACATACAATGTCAATAATTTTGAGTTGCAAGTTGCATGCATGATTGTTGCCATATCTTGAACCTGGACTTCAATAACATCTTAAAAAATTCATCCTTTTTCAAAATCAACTTATATTTGTCTTGAGAAGCAAAAAAAGATAGAACATATCAAAAGTACTAGATCATTTAATAAATCAAGTACAGGTACCAAATCTTTCTACCTTCAATGCTTTCATACTTTTAAAGTATGTAAAGATACAGATTGAGAAATCAACTTGGACAGAACAAGTGACACAAAGTGGAAAGATCCCAGAGAGGATCACCTACATCGTATGTATTCCCCATGTACTCATTCACTCCATTCATTGCATACAGCGATGCCGAAATCTGTCTCTCTACCTTCATCTGCTCAAACTCCGTTAGCTCTAGCGCCGCTGTGCCTGCCGGCAGCGAACCACCGTGTCTCGAAGAGACGTCCAGTCGCTCCTGCATCATCGGAAGCTGATCGAACAGCCATGGCTGCTCAGAATGAAACTTACCCTCTTCAACTCCAGCAATGCAGCTGCTCAAGTCCGGTTTATATGCATCCCCCACCACTTGACTACCTTGGTCTTTCCCGCCTGAAGTAGCACCATAACTATCATCAGAACTAACTCTAGTACTCGGTTTTACAGCGCCGGCCGCCGCACCGCGTTGCCTTGAACTCTTCTTCTGATGAAGCAGGTTCTTTATCTTCAACGAAATCGGAGAATCGGGGGACACATGAGTGGAGAAGTTGGTCCGGGTGTTCGACCC